>OX596209.1:14872088-15405595 GCA_951394215.1 Glyphodes perspectalis | reverse complement strand
TACTTCTAAGTGCTGGTCACGACTTCAGTCTAAGCGGCGACTAAGACTAAGCGGCTCGTGGCCCGCGTCACTTACCGCGCCGGTGTAAGCGTGACTGTGAAACCAGTTTAAAAGAAGCATACACAGTTCTGAGTAGGTTTCTATCTTTAGTAAAATAACATATTTTAGTACAATAGTAAAGGAATAAATATTTAAAAAAAAAATTTCAATTTCCGGTATAATTTAGAGTAGTCAGTTGATACCTGGCGCGCTGCTCGGCCTGCCGCTCGCGCTGGTTGGGCCACAGCGTGTGGCGCACCTGCGCGAATGGACGCGGCGCAGCGCGGTCCAGCCGCGCCAGCGCGCGCAGCACCTGCCCCGATGAAGTGCGGCCCGTCGCCTGCAACGAATACATTATTACCTTGAGGCTCATTTAATAAGGTCATTTTAGGTTGAGGGGTCTTCCCCTCGACGTTAAAAACCAGATGATGAATGATGAAGGGGGGCAGAACATACTGAGTACATGTAGTGAATAGTCAAAAGTAAGTGTGTGAGCAACTCTAGCCAATGATATCATCTTCCTAGCAATACATCTTGGGCCTAATTGGAACCCACTTGGTTGAAAACCTTCGATTAAGCAGGACTTGTTAAACTAAGTAACAGTGGCTCATAAGATAGACGTTTACAGTTTTCGCCAAAACCCGTTAGACAGATATTTATCGATGTCAACGTTAGTATAAATCAAAAACTCTGTATAAAACATAAGTGAAAAGTACCAAATACATTACGAAGATAATATTATTATATCGATTACTCAGCAAACTCACCGATGGGCTCGTCTGTCTCCGGTGCAGGCTCCTCTAGCGAGAACGAGTCCAGCCGGCCGGACAGCTGCGAGTGCAGCTTCATCAGCAGCGAGATGATCGACTCGTTCACTGGGATCGACTCGTCCGCTTGGTTGTGACTTGCACCTGACAAATATTATTATATTGCTTAATCAACTAATACCAAATGCAGTGTTTATGTAATAAGCATGCTACCAGGGCCGGCAGCGGCGACACCACGCTCACGCACCACTCGGCGCCGCCCACCTCTGCGCGACACGCGACACGCGACACGCGACACACTACACGCGGACACACTACACGACGCCGGTCGCGCCACATACCTGCGTGCTGGTGGAGGGCTGCGGCTGCGGCGCTAGCGGCGGCCGCGGGCAGGGCCGGCAGCGGCGACACCACGCTCACGCACCACTCGGCGCCGCCCACCTCTGCGCGACACGCGACACGCGACACGCGACACACTACACGCGACACACTACACGACGCCGGTCGCGCCACATACCTGCGTGCTGGTGGAGGGCTGCGGCTGCGGCGCTAGCGGCGGCGCGGGCAGGGCCGGCAGCGGCGACACCACGCTCACGCACCACTCGGCGCCGCCCACCTCTGCGCGACACGCGACACGCGACACGCGACACACTACACGCGACACACTACACGACGCCGGTCGCGCCACATACCTGCGTGCTGGTGGAGGGCTGCGGCTGCGGCGCTAGCGGCGGCGCGGGCAGGGCCGGCAGCGGCGACACCACGCTCACGCACCACTCGGCGCCGCCCACCTCTGCGCGACACGCGACACGCGACACGCGACACGCGACACACTACACGCGACACACTACACGACGCCGGTCGCGCCACATACCTGCGTGCTGGTGGAGGGCTGCGGGCTGCGGCGCTAGCGGCGGCGCGGGCAGGGCCGCAGCGGCGACACCACGCTCACGCACCACTCGGCGCCGCCCACCTCTGCGCGACACGCGACACGCGACACGCGACACACTCACGCGACACACTACACGACCGCCGCGGTCGCCACATACCTGCGTGCTGGTGGAGGGCTGCGGCTGCGGCGCTAGCGGCGGCGCGGGCAGGGCCGGCAGCGGCGACACCACGCTCACGCACCACTCGGCGCCGCCCACCTCTGCGCGACACGCGACACGCGACACGCGACACACTACACGCGACACACTACACGACGGCCGGTCGCGCCACATACCTGCGTGCTGGTGGAGGGCTGCGGCTGCGGCGCTAGCGGCGGGCGCGGGCAGGGCCGGCAGCGGCCGACACCACGCTCACGCACCACTCGGCGCCGCCCACCTCTGCGCGGACACGCGACACGCGACACGCGACACGCGGACACACTACACGCGACACACTACACGACGCCGGTCGCGCCACATACCTGCGTGCTGGTGGAGGGCTGCGGCTGCGGCGCTAGCGGCGGCGCGGGCAGGGCCGGCAGCGGCGACACCACGCTCACGCACCACTCGGCGCCGCCCACCTCTGCGCGACACGCGACACGCGACACGCGACACACTACACGCGACACACTACACGACGCCGGTCGCGCCACATACCTGCGTGCTGGTGGAGGGCTGCGGCTGCGGCGCTAGCGGCGGCGCGGGCAGGGCCGGCAGCGGCGACACCACGCTCACGCACCACTCGGCGCCGCCCACCTCTGCATAATCACACAACAACAACGTAATCACAGATATTGTACTTAATGATAACCAATTAAGGTCCAAATTCCTCCAAACTGATATCAGTCAAGACTAATCAGGGTAGTTGCTTCTGAAATCGTATGCGACGCCTCTACGTTTTCAGGAGGGTCTCGCATGGGTTATAATTGCACACATACCGTAGTCTATGGGCGGCGGCGGCGCCTCCACCTCGGGTATGGCGAGCGTCATCTGCGGCTCCGTCTCCATCAGCGTGTCCTGCAGCGTCTGCAGCACCAACGCTTGTCTGTCCGACACGTCCTGCAGTATGCGACATACCTATATCAAATCTTTGTCCAAGGTGGTGATAAATTGGCGTGATGATGACGAGTGAATGAAGTAAAATAGTTTCATCAAGGTAAATTAAGTCTTACCATGATCATCATCATAATCGCCATCATCAGCCTAAAGACTAAAGAAGGCCTAGTGAATAACCGCTTGGTTAAGGTCGCAACCCGATGTACTAATTAAAATTAAAACCCACACATTATATGCACACATAGGTAGGATAGGTTAGATCTCATTAACAAAAACACCTTAAGACTATATATAGACCCGGAGAAACATTTCGCCTACGCGATCTAAGATACACGCAGCGCCATCTATTGACAGCGTTGCGGAACCATATTTACTATGGAGCTGTACACCTAGATTGATGACAAGATTTTATTATCATCCGATTTTGGAAGTAAGTATTAAATCACTTCCAGCTACCTTCACTCGTCTATCTTGAGCGTCGTCGGTCATAAAATAAAATGTATAAGACCTAACAAAAATAAACATAGACATTAGAAAGTAAAAATATACGCACCTCGAGTGCTCGCATTTGCGGCGCGTCACCCCCCGCGTCCGATTGGTCGTCGGGCACGGAGTCTGATCTCTGCACGACCTGCCCGAACACAATACTGTTTAGACTCGAGCACCTTAATCTGGCGCTCTGTTGCGTAACTTTTTACTTTGGACGTTACGTCAAAGCGTTACGCTCTGTTCACTGAGACCGGGTGGAATCAGCGGTGTATTAATGCTTCGAGTACCGAGATTCCAGACACAATTGATTTTCAATTGTTATGGACCGGATATCGCGACGACGGGACGTCAAAGGTTAAATCCCGAGGCCTTAACGTACAGGAGGACTCCTCCTCATTCAAATTACTGACGTGACAAATTACTGTGGCCTATTTTATTTTTTCATTTATAGCGCCCGCGGAATCTTTCTGTCTTGATTTATACGTCGCATAACTGCGCTAAAATGAATAGCGCACTGCGCTGGGTCGGAGAAATAAAGCGCTGTTCTGATGATTATATAATATAGTAATCGTATCTACGGCATAAACATGATCGCATTGCGTCCAAGTTGATGTGTAAACAGCGTACCTGCAGAGGCGTGGGCACCGCTAACGCCGTACTCGTGGCCGGCAGCGAGGCGGACTTGGTCAGTGAGGGCAGTCTTGTCGTTTCCGATTCCGATGGTTCCCATTCTGTGTCGCCTGTGGAATCGGAATAGACGAGTCAGAGATACTTCAGACCCGAGAAAACGTGTAAAGCTTGCTGCTAGATGGATTATTATGTGGAGCATCTCTTGTAAAAAACTGCTTAGTAGTTATTATAACGCAGTGTGTGTCAGATATAGACTGGCTTGATGGCGCATTCGGTGGTGACCCTGCCCCATGCGCCAAGAGTTGTGGGTTCGCTCCCCACCCAGGACAAATATTTGTGTGATGAATACTTGTGTTTGTTCTGTGTCTGGGTGTTAATATCCAATATTTAAGTATATATTTGTAATACCATTTGTTAAGAATCCTCTTTGGTTGGTTATTGACGTAAGTTGTCACATTAATAAAATAGTGTGCAAAAATTTGTGTGTGTTATGTTAAAACAATCCCACACATGATTGATTCTGATATCCGTAACACAAGTGCTTAGGCTACTTACCTCGGAGTCAGATCAATGTATGTGATGTAATCTGATATTTATTTATTATATTTATTTTTATTATTATATAGATGGTAAGAAGTATGTCAATAATATTTTGATATACTGTGCACGCTGCACGCTGCCCACCACGGTGCGCGCGTTGTCGCACAGGCGGCGCGCGGCACACGCGTCACACGCGAGCGAGTACGTACTGTCGGAGTGGTAGTGCGCGGGGTGGCGGGCGGCGCGCGCGCGGTCGGCGCGCGGGTGGCGCGCGCGCGGCGGCACGCTGCCCACCACGGTGCGCGCGTTGTCGCACAGGCGGCGCGCGGCACACGCGTCACACGCGAGCGAGTACGTACTGTCGGAGTGGTAGTGCGCGGGGTGGCGGGCGGCGCGCGCGCGGTCGGCGCGCGGGTGGCGCGCGCGCGGCGGCACGCTGCCCACCACGGTGCGCGCGTTGTCGCACAGGCGGCGCGCGGCACACGCGTCACACGCGAGCGAGTACGTACTGTCGGAGTGGTAGTGCGCGGGGTGGCGGGCGGCGCGCGCGCGGTCGGCGCGCGGGTGGCGCGCGCGCGGCGGCACGCTGCCCACCACGGTGCGCGCGTTGTCGCACAGGCGGCGCGCGGCACACGCGTCACACGCGAGCGAGTACGTACTGTCGGAGTGGTAGTGCGAGGGGTGGCGGGCGGCGCGCGCGCGGCGGCACGCTGCCCACCACGGTGCGCGCGTTGTCGCACAGGCGGCGCGCGGCACACGCGTCACACGCGAGCGAGTACGTACTGTCGGAGTGGTAGTGCGCGGGGTGGCGGGCGGCGCGCGCGCGGTCGGCGCGCGGGTGGCGCGCGCGCGGCGGCACGCTGCCCACCACGGTGCGCGCGTTGTCGCACAGGCGGCGCGCGGCACACGCGTCACACGCGAGCGAGTACGTACTGTCGGAGTGGTAGTGCGCGGGGTGGCGGGCGGCGCGCGCGCGGTCGGCGCGCGGGTGGCGCGCGCGCGGCGGCACGCTGCCCACCACGGTGCGCGCGTTGTCGCACAGGCGGCGCGCGGCACACGCGTCACACGCGAGCGAGTACGTACTGTCGGAGTGGTAGTGCGCGGGGTGGCGGGCGGCGCGCGCGCGGTCGGCGCGCGGGTGGCGCGCGCGCGGCGGCACGCTGCCCACCACGGTGCGCGCGTTGTCGCACAGGCGGCGCGCGGCACACGCGTCACACGCGAGCGAGTACGTACTGTCGGAGTGGTAGTGCGCGGGGTGGCGGGCGGCGCGCGCGCGGTCGGCGCGCGGGGTGGCGCGCGCGCGGCGGCACGCTGCCCACCACGGTGCGCGCGTTGTCGCACAGGCGGCGCGCGGCACACGCGTCACACGCGAGCGAGTACGTACTGTCGGAGTGGTAGTGCGCGGGGTGGCGGGCGGGCGGCGGCGCGCGGTCGGCGCGCGGGTGGCGCGCGCGCGGCGGCACGCTGCCCACCACGGTGCGCGCGTTGTCGCACAGGCGGCGCGCGGCACACGCGTCACACGCGAGCGAGTACGTACTGTCGGAGTGGTAGTGCGCGGGGTGGCGGGCGGCGCGCGCGCGGTCGGCGCGCGGGTGGCGCGCGCGCGGCGGCACGCTGCCCACCACGGTGCGCGCGTTGTCGCACAGGCGGCGCGCGGCACACGCGTCACACGCGAGCGAGTACGTACTGTCGGAGTGGTAGTGCGCGGGGTGGCGGGCGGCGCGCGCGCGGTCGGCGCGCGGGTGGCGCGCGCGCGGCGGCACGCTGCCCACCACGGTGCGCGCGTTGTCGCACAGGCGGCGCGCGGCACACGCGTCACACGCGAGCGAGTACGTACTGTCGGAGTGGTAGTGCGCGGGGTGGCGGGCGGCGCGCGCGCGGTCGGCGCGCGGGTGGCGCGCGCGCGGCGGCACGCTGCCCACCACGGTGCGCGCGTTGTCGCACAGGCGGCGCGCGGCACACGCGTCACACGCGAGCGAGTACGTACTGTCGGAGTGGTAGTGCGCGGGGTGGCGGGCGGCGCGCGCGCGGTCGGCGCGCGGGTGGCGCGCGCGCGGCGGCACGCTGCCCACCACGGTGCGCGCGTTGTCGCACAGGCGGCGCGCGGCACACGCGTCACACGCGAGCGAGTACGTACTGTCGGAGTGGTAGTGCGCGGGGTGGCGGGCGGCGCGCGCGCGGTCGGCGCGCGGGTGGCGCGCGCGCGGCGGCACGCTGCCCACCACGGTGCGCGCGTTGTCGCACAGGCGGCGCGCGGCACACGCGTCACACGCGAGCGAGTACGTACTGTCGGAGTGGTAGTGCGCGGGGTGGCGGGCGGCGCGCGCGCGGTCGGCGCGCGGGTGGCGCGCGCGCGGCGGCACGCTGCCCACCACGGTGCGCGCGTTGTCGCACAGGCGGCGCGCGGCACACGCGTCACACGCGAGCGAGTACGTACTGTCGGAGTGGTAGTGCGCGGGGTGGCGGGCGGCGCGCGCGCGGTCGGCGCGCGGGTGGCGCGCGCGCGGCGGCACGCTGCCCACCACGGTGCGCGCGTTGTCGCACAGGCGGCGCGCGGCACACGCGTCACACGCGAGCGAGTACGTACTGTCGGAGTGGTAGTGCGCGGGGTGGCGGGCGGCGCGCGCGCGGTCGGCGCGCGGGTGGCGCGCGCGCGGCGGCACGCTGCCCACCACGGTGCGCGCGTTGTCGCACAGGCGGCGCGCGGCACACGCGTCACACGCGAGCGAGTACGTACTGTCGGAGTGGTAGTGCGCGGGGTGGCGGGCGGCGCGCGCGCGGTCGGCGCGCGGGTGGCGCGCGCGCGGCGGCACGCTGCCCACCACGGTGCGCGCGTTGTCGCACAGGCGGCGCGCGGCACACGCGTCACACGCGAGCGAGTACGTACTGTCGGAGTGGTAGTGCGCGGGGTGGCGGGCGGCGCGCGCGCGGTCGGCGCGCGGGTGGCGCGCGCGCGGCGGCACGCTGCCCACCACGGTGCGCGCGTTGTCGCACAGGCGGCGCGCGGCACACGCGTCACACGCGAGCGAGTACGTACTGTCGGAGTGGTAGTGCGCGGGGTGGCGGGCGGCGCGCGCGCGGTCGGCGCGCGGGTGGCGCGCGCGCGGCGGCACGCTGCCCACCACGGTGCGCGCGTTGTCGCACAGGCGGCGCGCGGCACACGCGTCACACGCGAGCGAGTACGTACTGTCGGAGTGGTAGTGCGCGGGGTGGCGGGCGGCGCGCGCGCGGTCGGCGCGCGGGTGGCGCGCGCGCGGCGGCACGCTGCCCACCACGGTGCGCGCGTTGTCGCACAGGCGGCGCGCGGCACACGCGTCACACGCGAGCGAGTACGTACTGTCGGAGTGGTAGTGCGCGGGGTGGCGGGCGGCGCGCGCGCGGTCGGCGCGCGGGTGGCGCGCGCGCGGCGGCACGCTGCCCACCACGGTGCGCGCGTTGTCGCACACGGCGGCGCCCGCGAACGCGCCCAGCAGCGGGACGCCCTGCGCGCGTGGGCCGCTCTCACTCTCAGCCACGCACACGTCGCGCTGCAACATAACCGCACCTTACACAAATGCACGCAAAAATGGATTTACGACTACTTTTATCCCGGCAAAATCAATTGACTACACATGATAGTTCTTATAACAGACCGAATTTCACTTGGGTTACGTTAGATGGCAATGGTAGATGTTTCATGAAAAAGCGGCTGTCCAAGTAAACCGTAGATTAATAATCTAAATCGATTGTAACAGCTAAAGGTCGAGTGCACTCACGCTGTGCGTGCGGTCGGCCTGCCGCTCGGCGGCCAGGTCGCAGGCGACGCGCAGCAGGTAGACGGCGAGCGCCAGCACGTGGTCGGGCGGCGCGTGCGGCGCGCTGCTGGCGCCGGGCGCGCCGCCGCCGCCGCCGCCCCCGCCGCGCCGGTGCACGCCGCGGTGCAGCACGCACAGCAGCGCGCCGTGCAGCACGCCTGCACACGCAAGGGTTACTTCATTGCTTTCTAACTAATACTAATAGTTTATGGTATTATATTGCGTTGCGGACCTATACTCCCAAAAATAAAAATAATTGTCATAATCTCAGAAAAAAAAAATTAAGATAAAATTTGTATGTACAACGACTGTATGCATATCAGTAGGCTTGACAGTCAATGAGGTATAAGTTAATTAGGTTGATAGCCAATTCATAGGTGAGGTTACAAAAAAATAATTTACATTTTATTCGATGGTCACTTGTGATACCATCGACGAAAAGTGTGAATGTAAATATGCTTTTTTATATAATGGTGTTCGGAAAACTATAATCACATCAAAATTAAAGTCATTAATAGGAAACTAAGCATTCCCCACACGCGTCATTTCGTTTCTCACTCAATCGTTAGGTGAGTGAGACGCATTCCTCAAGGTGGTCAGGTTAGTTACCGGAGGCGCAGAGCGAGCGCGGGTCGCCCTGCGCGGCGGGCGCGGGCGGCGGCGCGCGCAGCGGCGGCCACAGCGCGCCCGGCGCCGCGCCGCCCCCCCCGCCCGCGCCCGCGCCGCCCGACCCGCCGCTGGCCTCTCCGCCGCCCGTGCTCGTGCTCGTGCTGCTCGACCCTGATGACTTTTGCTTCTCGCGGACACTGTAACAGAGTCATATTGTCAGGACTCAGGACGAACGGTATACAAAATTGTACGTGACGGACCAACTGCGCTGATTGATCCATCACAGATCACCTATCGCAAGACCAATGATCTGACCAGTTATGGCGGCAGGACATTCTATTAAGACAAGCTCGATGGCGCATTCGGTAGTGACCCTGCCCCATGCGCCAAGAGTTGTGGGTTCGATCCCCACCCAGGACAAACATTCGTGTGATGAATACTTGTGTTTGTTCTGTGTCTGGGTGTTAATATCCAATATTTAAGTATAAATTTGTAATACCACTATTGTTTCTGATATCCGTAACACAAGTGCTTAAGCTACTTACTTCGGAGTCAGATCAATGTATGTGTTGTCTTTGAATATATTATATTATGACGTATTCGCGCTAAAATTCGGCGTACACTCGATCCGTGTGCGACAAGTCCATTTAGACCGTTAAGGCTAAGGATTGAAAACGAGATCGTCGTGTTTCTACCCGAGATTCATATAGACAATGATCGCAAATTTAAAAAATCTGGGCAATAATACATCCCACAATGTTACACATTCCTATTTATTTAGTCAACAGAATAGTTTAATTTTTTTGTAGGATTCCTTCCCTAATTAGTAAGGGGATGCATAGATGTAACCTTAATTCAAAGACAAAAACGTTGTCCAACGTAAAAAATTACATAATCAATATCTGGCATACTTCAAACAATTAATTAAAGTCAACGAACATTAGTCTTTCTAATAATCATAGCAATATGAAAGTGACTCACTATGTCGTAAACCGCTCCATAGACGCGTGAAAGTCCCTCCGGTGCACCGCCCTCCGCAGCACGTGCAGGGGGTCGTAGTACTGCTCCCAGACTATCGGTTTTGGCACGAACAATCCCTGTTCTAGGTTCTCAGAGCCTTTGGGCGGCGGTCTATACGTGGATACCTGGAGATATAAAAAGCGGAATTTATTTCAGATGTCTATGGAAATCGTCACACGCAGCGTTAAAATGCACAATTTGTCAAGAGTTTTTAGCCCTGTGTAACAATCTATGGTAGATTGTAATTAGACATTTATACTATTCAAACTGTTACGTCATAGGACAGGAGTAACGAACCAATGGCACGCGTGCTCTAGGTGGCACGAAAAAAGATTTAGGGTATGAATTTTCCTAGACATACACAACGATGAAATATAACAAAGTTGCCGTCTCTGTCTAATCGGAGTACATGAGAAATAAATTACATATATTTCAATTTTAAAAATTTTGGAACGACTATTAAAAAAAGGTTCGCCGTCCCTGTCATAGGACGCACTGCAAATTTAAATCGTTCCATTTGACTGTGTGCTGGGCACTGCGCAGTGCGTCCTATGATAGGCTACGATTTTGAACGACTTGACTGTGCGATGCACCTATGTGCAGTGCGTCTATGACATGACAGCCTACTAGGACGCACTATGCAACGCGTCTAACGACAGGCTACGGGTCGTACGCGAGTGGGGCACAAAGCGGCTACCTCCTTGAGCACGCTCTCGAAGTTCCTGGTGTGCGCGTTGCCGGAGCGCTCGGGCATCAGCTCCAGCAGCTGCGAGTGCGTCTTGTCGCCGGCCGCCAGCAGCGTGCTCACCTCCAGCCGGGACTGCGTCAGCTCGTCGTTGCCTGCAGGAGACAAAGGCGTTAGACTGTCACTCTCAATCTTAAGGCCAGACACGCTCGAAAGGAGCCCCGGAGGCCCATGAGCTAGTGGAAGCTCTAGTACTAAAATCACATACTGTCATTGAATGACCACCCCAAGCGATGGTTTTGCCGCTGCCTTGACACGAAATAGTTACGACACTATATAATCAGGATTTCCCTAAAGAGGGAGCGCGCCCTCTGCTGCGCCTCGGGGAGTGGAGCATAAAAGGACACTAAAATACCCAATAAACTTACACTATACAACAATCCTATTAATGTGGTAAATTGATTCTCAAATAGTTAATTCGGTTATGTCCAAACTTTTTGCAGATAAGCAAAATTATAAGTTCACAATAATAGGGATGATGACTGCATTTAATAACTATAATTCTATTTAGTCCGTCAGTTAGATTATACAAAAATACTAGACTTATTGCCTATTGTTAACAAACAACGATCTATCTATCAGTTCATCCCGCAAGACTTAAGATTATATTTTTGTAGTGAAGTGAATTCGACGCAGGCGCAAAAGCTAGTCGTGCCATAATCGTCGACACTAATACCGCCCTTGACTATTTCATTTCCCAATAACATTAGTTATGTTATGTACAGGGGTGGAACCCCATGCGATAATGACGTCTCAAACAGACGTCACGGGATGCAATGTCAAATCCTAATAACTGCATTTAGTTATATTAGTTACAGATAGTTTCGCCCCCACACAGAAGACTACGGCATCTTACTGCCATTCCGTTTTACACACGGAAGGTCAATCTTGAGCGCTCACCGAGGTTAGTCCTCGAGGAGACGAGTATGGCGAGGAAGGTGAGCAGCCCCTCCACCATCGCGTCCTGCTCGGCAGCCTGCACCGGCGACATCGGCAGCATGCTCAGCCACTCACGTACGCCGAACCTGCACACACGTGACATGTAAAAAAAATATATTTTATTTTGTTACAAGCAGCGCCCCGCGGTTTCACTCGCGTAGGAATACGGGGATAAAATGTTGTAGTGTGCGCACCACCTATATCTGTTAACACGCACACTCACTTCCTCCCATAGTATATCATCATCATCCTCTTGCCCTTCTCCCAGTTATAAGTGCATGAAATACTATTAAACAGGCTTTTAGATTGCAGTCAGTCTTATCATTTAAAGCTCTCCCAACGCCCATCATTGCTTTGCGACCCTGCCTATTGGCAGTGCTGAGCAGATGGTCTGGGGAAAGTTACAAAAAGTAAAAATTTTACAAATAAAAATTTAAAATTAAAAGTGAACAAAAAGGACTAAAATAAAAAGACAGTTAACAATCTTCAATAAAAATATCGACTATACTTAAACGTGATAAAGTTTCTGAATCAAGATACTATATACCAAGAAGACTGAAGACAAGATGGAACAAAAGAAATTGTGGTGCTAAAAATTTGTGCTGGGCAACGGGAGATGTTGGAGTCCAATGAGGGTTTAACAGCAGCAAGCAGGGTGCCGGGAGTAGTTCGAGTCGGGAGAGGTCGTAGCCGGGAGAACCTGAACGTGATGAGGCCCCTAGCTAAAAGTTCGTCAATCCGCTTGAACAACGCCCCCAAGAAGAAAAGTCCTCTTGTCCTCTTAAAATCTTTTAAAATTAAACATCATTCGAAGAAGAACACTAGAAGAAAGGAAGACATCATTCCAGGGTAGCATACACCTTTATTTTTAAATTATGAAGATTCGATCGTTAAGTAAGTAATAATTTGTTGTGATTTACCATTCTGAATTTAGAATACTTTCAAATTAATAAAGTTGTTTTTAAGTAATTAAATGCAGAGACTTATGTACTTATAATTTTTTTTTTGAGGAAATGTCTGTTATCTTTTCCAAATAATCAAATAAATTGTAATAATACCATTGTATTACCATTTGATGATTTAAAATTAAAAAGAAAAACGATGTCTTATATCGATATTTTTGTGGAAGATTTATACTCATAATTAGTTAAGATAAAATATTCAATTTATAATTAAATCATTTAGAATGCACAGCACATTATAACGGTTGTTGACGACATACACATAAATAAATTAAAGCAAAATAATAGAAAATATTAAAGATATTTCTAACAAGGTGGTTAGTTTCCAAGAATTTAAAAAATACAATATGAGGAATTAAAGATAAAAAATTAGGTAAATATTTATCTACTTATATTTGTTGCTAACAGGAATTTAAACAGTTTGAATATCTTTGTTTTGATATGTACGTAAATTTTATTATTTCGCCAGTGACATTTTATTTTCAGCCTCATTTCAACTAGGAAAACTTTATTTGATTACAAACTAGGTACTTCATTTAAATTGCATTTTAAAAGTTTGATATTCTAAAATTAGCTCAGTATCTATTTGTAACACATTCACTGTCGTGCTTGTTGAGTACAAGAATTTGCAAATCAGCAGAACGTGGGTTACTAGTAAGCTCCTCCTGATTTAGCTACTCACCTTACATTGACTAGGAATGTCTTGAATCTATTTTTAGCATCATCAAATCATTAGTTTAAATATTATTATATTTTCAAATGATTCTGATTAATTACTAAAGTCAATATTTTCACAGAATTAACTTGATTACTGAAAACATTCTCATTAATAACTATTACGTTCATCAATTTGAATGTTTTTCATACAGCGACGTTCAGTTGCACTAATAATAGCAAGCGTTATTGCTACATTTTAAATGACAAATTATTTTGGCACATACGAAATTATTCATCTTCCTAGCGTTATGTCCCGTGTTTAGACAGGGTCCGCTTAGACCATGATCCAGGATTTAGCGAGTCTGGTAATTACATTGAAGCGACTGCCGATCTGACCTTCGTAACCCGTAATAGGGGAACCAGACAATTTTTGGATCATGGTTACAAATCCATAGTTGTTTGAATTTGCAGGTTTCATCACGATGTTTTCCTTCACCGTCGAGCTAGTGGTATAAATAAGTACATAGATTTAAAAAATCCAGAGGTACATGCCCGGGTTTGAACCCGCACTCCTCGGTTAAGAGGCGCGTGTCCTTACCATTGAGCTACCACCGCTCACATACGAAATTATTATAGTTACGTAAATATAACACAAATGAGTAGTATCTAACAATTGCAGGTTCGATTCCTGCATCACAAGAATAATGTTACGTAATATGGTATTGTTTTTTGTTGTTTTGTATAGTTTAGCATTTTAAAGCATATTATAGCAGTCATTAAGTTGCAAACACATTTCCAGGATTTCTTTATTATTATCAGGTTTTTCCTGTTTATTTAAAAGAGTTACAATTATTTGTCCCATGTTGGTCTGGGACTTGGCCCATGATGATCTGGGACAAAAAAAAGAATGTGCCAACTGTGTTTCTTGCCTAGCACGTCGTAAAAGGCGACTAAAGTTTACGGGCTTTTGGGTATGTGACTGAGTAGGCGACGAGCTAGCCATTTGTTACTCCTTTTTCACAGCTTTCCATCCAACCCAGCCCACTGTCCCATGTTGGTCTGGGATATAAAAAGAATATGCCAACTGTGTTCTTGCCTAGCATGTCGCAAAAGGCGACTAATGGTATATCGGGCTTTGAGTGTGTGATTGTGTAGGCGACAGATTAGCCGCTTGTCACTGCTTTTTCACAATTTTCCATCTAACCCCAGCCCGACTTTATTTTCGGCTGAATGTGACTCTGCCTACCCCTTCGGGGATTATGGGCGTGGCCATTAGTCGCCTTTTACGACATGCTAGGCAAGAGACACAATTAGCACATTTTTTTTGAATCCCCGACCAACATGGGACAAACCTCTGTTACTCCCCAAGGAAAAAGTTACCATAATCTAAACGATGATGATTCAATTGGCTTGTGCTATTCAAGGGTCGATGCCGACATAACGAGGGTCCAATTCAATTATTGTAAACTAGCTGTGCCAGCGGTGTCACCCGCGTTTATGTTTAATATTATATAGACTATTTCCGTCATACATGATTTCTATGTATCTTTAACCATTAAGGCTGCACACGCGACGGAAGCTTAAAAAATGGAGTAACTTCTCCCGTTTTCCCAACATTTCCCTTCACTACTCTGCTCCTATCGATTGTAGCGTGATGAAAAGTATACTATAACACCAAGTTTCGTTAAAATCTGTCGAGTAGTTTTTGTTTCTATAAGGAACATACAGACAGACAGGACAGACAGACAAAAAATTTACTGATGCATTTTTGGCATCAGTATCGATCACTAATCACCCCCTGACAGTTATTTTGAAAATATATTTCATGTACAGAATTGACTCTCTACAGATTTATTATAAGTATAGATGATATAGGGGCTTCATTGGACGTGATTGAGTATCTGTACACTTTATCTACGCAACTGATTACTTAAAGTATCAAGTTCTAAGTGTGTTTAAGTAATAAGTTGCATTGAATAAAATACTTTTAACAAGTACACACATGATACTTCAATAAGTATCAATCAAGTTCGTACTTGTAAAAAGTAGGTAGTAATTTTGAGCCATCAGTATCACTGCTCCACGTATACACACGGTATTTTCTGGTTAAAACTTCTCGATTATGACAGCACGGAATCGATACTTACTAATAACCTGTAATTTATTATATAATATCTAATAATATATTTAATAACATTTATATATAATATAATATATTCCCCATTTTTTTATCTCATTAAACCTATTATTATATAGTATTGAAAAACCAACCCAACGCTAATTTTATATATTCCTATATGTTACTACTTTATATATTAATAGACTTAAATTTTTGCATTTGTTCATAAATTCTTCTGAAACTACATTTTTGTTATAACAAGACCTAGATTGTTGTATACCAAAAAAGAGCAGTCTTTAATAACACAAGTTTTTTTCAAACTTAAAAGGATGAGACTTGCAATTTACTGTAGATATTCTATGGATAAATAGTTTTTGATTTGATTTTTGATTTTGACGTATATGGAGACGACTTAAAAAAAAATTTCGTCACATCTATGTAAGTCTAGGAATTTTGCAATCAATATTTCCACCACTTCCACTTAAGTAATCTGCACTTAAGTAGGCTGCAATTTGAAACACACTTTTGGTCATAACTTTGTATTTTTACTTAAATGCCCCTATTTTTAAACCAAAATTTGGTCTATTGGACCGTACGGATCATAGTAAATAATCCATCGACTGTATTGCATCCAAATTGTATCGCGTACACGGTTTACAAGACCACAATCATACCTTCGGTCTGCCAGACCAACCGCATGTTACTGTCTGGCCACACTCACATGTCAATGCACATGTCGATGAACTGGTCGGCGGGCAGGTGCGCGGCGCAGACCTGCAGCCAGTAGATGTCCATGTCCACCATGGAGTTGCAAAAGTTGGCCTGGATGTACGTCATCGCCTGCCCCTTGATCTGCAGCCCGTTGCGCACCCACACGCCCGCCAGGATCTCGTAGAACAAACTCTGTAGGACAAACAAACATATGATTAAACATTGTTATTTATTTTATTAGAGACTAAAATTTTTTATGTGAAATAATGAACGGAAATCCAAAACAATTCAGACTTTCTTAACTATAATAGCCACCAGGCCACCAGGTAATGCAATTGAGTATGCAGGTCATGTTATAGTGATAGACAAATGTTGATGTGATGTGGGAAACCCCTTCAAATCTCCAGGTTATTTAAAACAGAAATCGTTCATTACGACACATATGTTTGTCTTATTGGTAGTTCATAGTCATATTAGTTACCTTTGTACTGTCTATAATAGTCAGTCATTTCTTAATGAAGATTTACTATTACTGCGACTTTACTTACATCATTTATAATGGGTTGATAAACTGACTGAGTTTAAAACTATCATAATGACCGATTTTTTATCTATACTACTTACCTACTTATTTTACAAAGAGGAAAGATATGATTGCTTGAATGAAAACATCATTTGTATGTACTGACGATTTATAAGTGCTTACTTAAGCCTACTTAAATAAAGATAATTTCATTTAAATTTAATTTCATTTCATGTTTGTTTGTTTGCATAGAATATGCTCCGAAACTACTGGACCGATTTGAATAATTCTTTCACCAATGGAAAGCTAATTTATCAGCGACTAACATAGGCTATATTTTATTCCCATATTCTAACGGGTACGGGAACTACGCGGGGGAACTATTATAAATTATAATATTGTATTCTAAACTATTATATTAATAGTTCATAATAAGTATTTTTCGCTCAGTTATCAAAAGGTAAAACTCTGCTCTTAACAGAAGAACTCAGATCTAACCTAAGCATCAGCCGTGACTATGTTTGCAACCATGTATAAGGGTGGGAATCTTTTGTCATGGATAATAATAACAAGGAAAACTAAATCTAGATCCATCAAACACTGAAAAGGAATAACTTTGCTACAAAATTGAATATGAAGTCATCTTAATATATGCCTTGATGTCGAATATGTTTTTGTTAAATAACGCTATTGGTGCAATCCAGTAGCAATCGGCTGGTCATCGATACTTGTCCTAACTTGCTCAGTACGGTTGAGCATCGAAAGATAAACTAGTTTGTAATACAAGGACAACAGTAACATTATAATGAATTTGTCCTTATATTCCGACACAACACAGCATGAATACCTGCACTCATAATGATCTATTTAATTTTAAATCGTTACAAGATTCATCCAATTCTATCAACAATACATATTTTGGCATCAAAGTTAAGCTCAAAAAGTAAATTAATAGCTTAGATAAATTTAAACCATTATAACTTTAGCATATGGAATATAATCGAATACAGGTGATCAGACAATTGCATCCTCATCGTGAGGTATAATTAAGCACCTATACATACATTTTACAACAAAAGACTCGAACACATGTACATTTCACTAAAAAAAAAACAAAATAGCGCTCATACTGCAATATTGTTATAAATAATAAACGGGTGGTCATTCTGTGGCAGGGAGAAACCCTTTTCTCAACTTTTGACCAACAAAAAATGGAAAAAAAAATCGGGTGCGGATGTAACAAATCGAAAGCATTTCAAACAATAAAGTTCTGTTTATAAAATGAAGGGGACGCACTGCGAGGGCTGGCCCCCAGTGTTGCTAGATCACGAACTGTGACCAACATTTGTGGTAAAATTATGTTCGGTCAGCATAACTTACAATCAATACTTGACCGTTTTGAAATGGATATGGTTGAATAACCTAGCAGAAAGTGTCTATTGTTAACTAAGGGGCCCATGTGGGTTGAATACGACTGTTCTATAGAAGCGTCGTGACTCATAATTTAAAAATGAGTATATATGATCATAATTCCATAGCTAGATTTATTTTAATTAGTATTATTAATTTTGAAGGTGCATAAAAATAAAACGAACGACTATACCAAGATATTCAAAATTACTTTCGCATTTTTAAGTTAGTATGACTGTACAACCAATGGAAAGCATTACAAGTGCGAAACACGTCGGACCAGTCGGGTCAGTTATACGGAATCGGTCACTGACGACATCATAGCTTGAACCGGTTTACTCGCCTACATTGCTAAAAAGTTATTTCAACTACACTACTGCTACTGTGCGTGCAATACACACAATACAAATTAAACGAATGATGTTTACAGTAGAATAAATGTACAATATATATAATATGAGTTAATCTATATATAGTATATACATACATATACACATAAGTGTATAAAATACTTTTAAAGCGAGCGTTATGGTTGGGTCATTCTATTAATTGTGAATATGCGGTAAACAGTGACTAAGCCGAAATTAGCCGAAAATTTAGCAGTAGAAAGTGGTAATTCGCGTCGGGCAGGCGGTCACCCCGCGACCTCCAGCGGGCGGGCGCAGTGGGCCCGCGTCCTCCGCCATGGCCAACCGACGCACGCGCACCGCTCTCGCGCTCGTCGCGATCACGCTCGCGCTCGCCGCGCCCACGCGCGCGCTCATCGACGAAGCGCTCGACGTCATATTCCTCAGCAAGGAGATAGGCGAGAAGGTGCTCAGCTCGTGGGACATTATAGGGAAGCCGTTCAACTCCACCGGGGGCGTCGAGCTGCCGATTATAAAGAGGAAGGAGAGCCAGATTATCTCTCGGCTCGGTCAAGTCTCGCGCGCGATCGAGAGGCTCGAGCTTGATTTGGAGCAGAGAAATGCGGTAGCGACGCTACTGGCGAAGGGGAACGCGAGACGGCCCGGGCTGCAGCTGAAGCTGCACGAGATGGCGGACTTGCTGAGCCGAGTGTCGTGGGCGAACAGGCAGATGCGCGAGTACGTGCGGCTGCAGCAGGCGCTGGAGCGGAGCACGCTGGAGGACTTCGCGGAGTGGTGCGTGTCGCACGACCCGGGCGCGCTGCCGGGCCTGCTGGAGCGCGTGCACGCGCTAGTCGCGCCCGAGCACGGCCGGCTGCTGGGCCGCGGCCTTATGGACATGCTAGTCGAAGAGCTGCAGGTTTGTATTTTCCTATCGACAGTTCTGCGTAACGATTCGACCCGGTCGATCGAAAGTAACGGACAAAACCCAGAAGTGTTGTAACTTAAACAATGAAATTCCTACTTACGAAAGAGATCAGTTACTCCAATGAGACTCAATAGGGGATATTTATTTGTGTACAATTTATTGAACACATAGAAAAGTAAGCAAATAAGAGATTAAGTGCCAAGACACGTCGGTAATGAATGTTCCTCATAACAAAGTGAAAGTGAATTTGTTTGTATACTTGGACGATTTTAACGTAAACATATAGTAAATATCTTGAAAAACTATACTATAGTGATCAACTTTGACCAATCATACTTCCGAGACTCTAAGATGAGCTACTTCACATTTTTTTATAAGAAGTACAGAATCGTATCTTCTCACAAATGCTTTTTACATAGCTGCGTCGGTAAACATTGCGTGCCGGCCGGTCCCCATTGTCCGAGCAATGGCTGTAAACAAGCCGCAACACATCCTATTTCAACCGTAACACGGGCCGATTGGGATTCTTCACGTTTTATACAGGTCATATATACATGCTGTATATCACAAAACATTTGTTCTATGTATGGCTGGGACTCAAAAATTGTATACCAGCTGTAGCCATGCTCAGCATGTAGTAAGACGCGACTAATGGTATATTGAGTATTGGGTTTGTAATTATACAGGGTAATTGTTAAAACATTAATAACCTCGCAGAAGTAGATTACTGACATTATAAACAATAACATTCGTTCTTGAATTTTTATTAATTGGACAAAAAAATATCGTACTTTCATACAAACTACAGCAGCTGTTTACTCATTTAATATTAGATTATTACCAATATATACTTAAATATTGGATACTAACACCCAGTCACAGAACAAACACAAGTATTCATCACACGAATGTTTGTCCTGGTTGGAGATCGAACCCACAACCGATTGGCCACCGATTGACCCATCGACCTTGTCAAAACTAATTTTATATTTGGCTAAATATGGTATACGCTTCCCAGTTCAGCTCCTTGAGGAGCACTGAGCTACTTGAACCGAGAACCTCCAAGGGGTAATCAAAGTCCAAACTCTGCTTGCACGTTCGAGGATCCCGGGTGTGGTGGTATGTAATAAATACAGCATATTTGGGACAATATGCGCGGCACATGGACAGAAGAAACAGAAAATCGAGATCACACTAAATGGACCGGTAACTGTTAAGGGTGAGTCATAAAAGGCGTGTTAGCTTCGTCTTGTGTGATCGGCCTATAAAAAACAGTTAAGTGCCACTTGTAAACGCGATTGAGAGTTCCGCACCTCGCTAATAACTTTTTAACACATATGAGCTTTTTACTTAAACTTATGTTATTTTCGTTTTCAAACAACGAGAGACGCGCGCGTTGGACTCGACGGGTGTTTTAAGTTAGTTAGTTAGTTAGTTGATGTATCACAAACAGCTTCGGGTTTGTATGTTTAGATTTATTCTATCTCGGAGGCCTCGACTATGCATTGGATTTTATAGAATAGGGTGTCAATACATTTTTATTACAATAATTCTACGTAAAGTTTATTAAATTATCAACAATGAATATCATTGATATAGAAAAATTATTTCCAGATTTATAGGTGTATAGTCAAGTTCAATGTAAAGAAAAAACCGATTATTATATGAGTATTGAAAATATCTTCACAAAGTAAAACATTTTGACGTTCGTGTCTTTGGTTGGTGTAATTTTCGAAATATTTTAAATATAAATGCGAGATGAGAAACTAAGTAATAAAACTTTATATTTTTTTATTTTGTCGGTAACGGTTTAATACCTACGAAACCCTAAAATACTGTTCATCTATGAATAGCCTCAATCGGCTCAAAAAAGGCTCCTTTTAAAAAGAAACAACATTTTTCATTTTATTGCAGGCGTAACCCTAAACGAATGAAGACTTCACTATACTAAAAATATATATCTTTTTATTTCAACATATGTGGAACATTATCGTCTTAAATGATAGACAAATTACTGCTAAGAATTTAAATAAAAGGACTATTACCAGTAAACAAAAATGGTATTTCAAACTATTGGAGCGCCATATATTATAATATTATCTTGTTATAGGTAGGTCACATTTATTTTTTGCCATTTAAGCGAGAGTACCGGTTTTAGGATTATAGGTAATGTGTTCGCACTCGCATACACCTATTAGTTTATTTGGTCTAAATCTTTATAATTTACAGTAATTTACTGCACAGTTTATCTATTGACAGCGTACCTAAAACTTCAGATTACCGGTAATCACAGAAATATGAAATAATGTGACACATTCACGCTGATACAGTTTACCGATTCCTAGAATGTAACAGTAGATCATTGTAATGTGACCGCGTAGGCTACAGAAGCGCTCCGGAACCGATTACACCGCATACGCAATCCGACAAAACATACACGGGTGAGCTATTGTGTGCTAACGTCAGCTCGTATTTCTGTAGTTATTTGTGCATTTGAGGTTCATTGCACATCGGTGCACTTGTGAGAAACCAATATCACTTAATATTTTTTATAATGCTAAGTGTTTAAGGAGCATACAGCTTGTTAGATGGTTGTCACCGAATTCTATGGACATTCGCAACACTCGATGTGCGACAAATGCGTCGCCGACCTTAGAGAAGGTTCGACCCGCTTTACCCAGGCCATTTCTGTCTTCTCCTCCAGCCAATCTGGAGCGGGATTAGTGGAGCCCGCCATGTAGGGCGGGCCGGGCACCCTCCCCTCGAGTGGAGGTATGCGGTATCCTCATGCATAGAGGAGTGCCGCGGGGTTTTAGTGGGTTTACCCCGGCCACCTACCATCTTTGGCTGGAAAGGGTGTCTCCGCGTAAATGATTTTCCACGACAAATGAAGGGTTGCCTAGTGGAACTCTCATTCACCGAAACGTAGGCGTACCTTTAGTTAAACACTGCTACTTTATGCCGGTCTTCTGTAGAGGATGGTAATTACCATCCTGCAGCTATTGCTTGGGGACAGCGTAGCCTAAACATCAAACTAAAGCTTAGGACTGCCCAAAGTTGGACTTTATATAGGTCGAATTAGTCATTATACATAGCGGGCTCCATTTATTAGCTTACTATAAACTTGATACAGCTATCTACTCAAAACCACAATTAAAAGTATATTGACTCATTCCCAGTGTTTAATAGTAATTGTGCGTCATATATTTTATGCTTATTAACAATACAATCAAGTTGTATGTTTGAGTTGACACGGCCAGTGTATTTGTATTTATTTATTATGTTATGGTAAACTTTTCAATGATGATCAAATCTGACCTCGACCCTGAACTATACGCGTGGGTGATGTCAGTTCAATGCACTGGGTGACGGGGTTTTTGAGCAGCCTAACTGAAATATATAATCAATCAATCAATGCCGCTAAATAATGTTTAACGATATGCGCATACGCACTCGATAGGACATAGCATAATATGACGTAGAAACAAATTTTAAACCCACCATATCTTACCAATAACGCGGTATACGAGTCATATACCGTCATATAATATCAGTTAATGACGTTAAGCCGCTAGACTATAGACTTTCGTCTCATTTAACAATATTAAAGGTTTCCCAAAATGTAGCTTTTGGGGTGGTACACCAGTTGATCGGTGAGGATACACGACATGAATTACGTAACGTCGATCGCCTAGATGACCTGCGAGCTGCACACCCACAGGTCACCGGTCGCACTAGTTAATAACACACATCAACAATGTAAGCTCTGTCTATATACAATTTTTTTTAATTTAGAAAAAATATTTGTTATACTTAATTTTTGTGTACTCCCTAACTTCTCAACTCTATCCTGGTGGACTTGAAAATTTTATGGCGGTCACCCCAAAATTAGTTAAAGTAATTCTATGAGTTACGTCAGATCAATATCTACAAGTGTGTCAATTCAGCTAATTCAGCTATTCATTCGTTAAAATTGCAATTAAATAACAAACACCCGAAAGTAAAACCTGTCACAAAGGCACGAGTTTGAACCCTCGCTCCATGTATTTAACCTGTCGGGCTACGTTTGCTCAAATATATATGCTACTCCAATAGCTTCCTGATCCTCTAGGCACAATGTGCCATTTATAAGGACGCTTCTTCACACAGAGTATCCAATAGTCCGATTTACTCTCCAGACCCGAGACAATGAAGTGTGAAACAGCTGTATTATGCGTGAGTCACGGTGTCGCGACCGTGGGTCATGCAACCCGCACCGCCCGAGTGGCGGGCAGGATGCTCCTACAGATTACGTTCAAATGTACGTATGTATCGTGCCGTTGTACGTTCACACGTTTATCAATACGACAAAACAAATAATTAAATACAGAGCCTCTTTACTTCATCTAAATCGTCACTGTTTCAATGAAAATGTTTTAATGGAAAAAAAAAATTATAACTTTACCCATATTAACCCCGTCCGATTCAAGGCTAAGCAAAAAAGCAGTTGAACATTTTTCGAGACAGCGTAAATAGATCCAGATGTTACACTTCATACGTTAGCCGGATTGATGAAGCACATACAGCAATCCCTACTAATATTACAAACGCGAAAGTTTGTAAGTATGGATGGATGTTTGTTACTCTTTTACGCAAAAACTTCTGAATAGATTTCAATTAAACATAACAATTATAAAGCTTATACACCCGAATAACTTATGATTTATCGATGTACCACGCGAGTAAAACCGCGGGCAGAAGTTAGTAATGCATATAATCAGAACAGAATAAGTTATACTAGATAGCAATTGTCTAAATTGTCTAAATTGGCAAATTGGCGCACGTGGTTACGGGGACGTTCATCTAACATCTATAGACATTGAGCATATAAGCAATACATTGATAATGTCATTAAGCTTATTAAAGAATACGTTCGTCAAAATGACGTTGCAATCACTGCCTTCTTTAAAGTTAAATATTCGAAGAATTTGTGTCAATAACTTGAAATTTTATTTGGTATTGATTGGACATCGGATGACAATTTGTCGGTGATAAATTACTAAATGTTTGAGAATTTGATCGTTCATATTACCACTAAAGGTTTAGTAATCGATTTATATGTTACATAACTAACTAACTAACTTAATAACGACCATATTGGTCGTATATTAACAGAAGGTGATGTTAGGTGTCATAAAAACCGTAGAGCTTGTATGAAAAGGATCATGAATGTTGAAGAGACGAGTGAGGTGTGTAAGGATCGTGCCATATGGCGTTCTGTTGTCTCTGCCTACCCCGCTAGGGAAGTGGCGTGAAGTTTAGTTTAATTATATCTTAGATCTTGCAACTAAAGGCAGCCAACGACGTGCTATTAAATATATTTACATCAAGTAATGACGTGACCTAGCACGAAATAAGACAAATACATTATAATCGTTGTGATTCAATGTGCGCGCATTGTAACCACGATCAAACTAAGGTTAGTACGCACGAGGTAATATTGAACCAGTATTTCAATTCTGCATACATTTTCTCCTTAAAAGCCCGGGGACTCGAATGAGTTTTTTTTTAATGCACACTTATTTAGTGGACGAGCTATAACAGACTCCTCACCAGGAACGTTTATCATAAATAATACAGAATATCAAATATCAGACTACATCACATACATTGATCTGACTCCGAGCTAAGTAGCTGAAGCACTTGTGTTACGGATATCAGAATCAACAGTGGTATTACAAATATATACTTAAATATTGGATATTAACACCCAGACAGAACAAACACAAGTATTCATCATACGAATGTTTGTCCTGGGTGGGGATCGATTCCACAACTCTTGGTGCATAGGGCAGGGTAACTACCGAATGCGCCGATGACCCAGTCAAAATTAATGCACCTAAAATGTAATATACTTGCAATATAAAAGACTTTCTTGAGTTCGCACTAATCTAGATAGCGCTAGAAAACCGACAACATTAAATCTAAAATAAGCGATATCTAAAACAACGCCGTTAAATGTATATGAGCTAGAACTCAGCTGTATCGCGACGCCCATATAAATAAGTAGGAAGTTGCCAAGGATCGCATAATACAAAAACATTAGTTGTATCAGGACAAGCCAGCCGCAACTTATTAGGGCTGCCATCTCTCCTAGACTCTCTGGGGTTTATTATGTTTAGAGACTTGTTATTTTTTATTAGTTTGTAAACGGGTAAGTTTAGCTGATTTAATTTTGTCAAAAGAGATTTGATTCCTGCTAATGGATACCTACAGGAAGACTCTCTGGGGTTTCATAGGCAGGTATATGAACGTCTTTGACTTTGCCTACCCCTTCGAGGATTATACGCGTGATGTTATGTATGTATGAACGTCTAAATTATAAATAAAACTTTTGCCTGGCTTCGCTCGCGTGGTAAATCGATATCGATATATCTATACTTACGATAGACTTCGGGAACCTATTCCATTAACAATATCGCAGCCCTACTCGATGTGCTTGTGTTCCCTTAACGGACGCGTTATCTAATCGTTATTTTGACACTATGTGCGATTACGATTCTCCGTATTGGTTATACGCCTAATTTTAGCCGAAGTGGTCAAGTAAAATATTAAAAAAAAATTTAGACTGATATGATGATACCTACCTACCTATTGACATCCCGTCGACGTCGACTAAGTTATTCTTACCGCCAAACCACTAAACAACAAACCAAGACGGGGAATTGGACCTTGGTCCCCGATCACACAACACCTAGCGTATTCTTCCAGTGTAATTATTATCTATTTATATAAATATTATAAAGAGGATAGATACGTATTTTTGTGTGTGTGTATGTTCGTAATGAATAAACTCAAAAACTACTGTGCCGATTTCAAAAATTCTTTCACCATTGGAAAGCTACATTATCCGGAAGTAACATAGGCTACATTTTATCCCCATATTCCTACAGGAACGGGAACTATGCGAGTGAAACCGCGGCGCGCTGCTCAAATTATTGTCGATACAAAATGATGTTTGAATATTATCAGGCAATTTTCGTGGACACAGCAAGATGTTGACGGATTTCCAGAACCACAAGGAGAGGTTAAGGCTGGTTTTCCTGTCACGCTGACGGTCGGCGCTAAAGGGTCCATTTGTATGTAGTTATTTTAAGTCGCGCTGACAGGTGCATACATTCTAGCTGTCAGCGGTGATGATGAGCGCGCGATCAGCGTGACTTTATAACCAGCCCAATCACAACATCTGAAACATCTGATTCATATCCAGTTTTTGCGCCTATGCGACACCTAGTAGCGAGAAACTCGTTTCGAGTCGGCGGATTTATTCGTACTGATGAATCACCGCGCGCGCACCTTGGTAGGCAACAAAGGAAAACACGAGCGTGGCACCATTCATTCGTTTGGTATTAAGAGGATAAATTCCTGCATACCAGTGTAGGTCAGAAAAAATAGGAAGCTCTAATAATATAGGCATAGGCAAGCGAATATAAATATACATAATATTAACACGCTTTATGTAGATTTTTATTAGGATAAACAATAACATCATATAACCATATAACCCAATAATGTAGACTTAGTGTGAAAGCTCCATCCTATCACAATAAAAACTTCAAGGACACGTTTATGTGAAATAGTTTTTGAGTTATGAGGGGGTCAAAAGTGGCTCCAAATGGTTCGTGTAATATTACACACGGTGCTGCTCGCCAGTTCTTGAACTTGGCTCGACACGCTGCCGCGTGTCTAGATACGCTAGACGCAAGACAAGAAATTGTCGTTGTTAACTTTGACGTTTATAATGTTATATTATTTTGTAAGTAATTTTTCTATTGAATAAAAGACAGTCAGTAAACAGAGTATTAAATTATATATAAGCACTGGATTACTAAGGATCTGGCTGTCAGTTCGGTATTAAGTCTAATTGAAGAGAGCCGATATGCCAGTGACGGATGTAGGTCAGAGTGCTGCGACATTTAGCGTCAATTGCAGCAACTTTGCGCAGTGTTCGCTCGCAGGCACTTCGCGAATATCGACCGCGCATCGGATAAGTGGTGAGAAAACTTTGATTTTTTAAGAAATATCGAGTTCCATTGTCCGTTCAAGATAAGATAAATTTTAAATTGTTTAAAAGTAATTGCAACAGCGTTAAGAATTCTCAACCAAATCACTTAAAAATATAATAATTTTGAAAAACAAAACGCACCAAAATCTGTCAATAATAAAATTACGAGATAACATATTTCCTCAACGCCTGGATTCTGCCAAACCCTCTTCGGGGATTGCAGGCCAAATACAAAGTACTGAGTAATGTCTTAATATAGTTAAATACGTAATTTGATAAAAAATATTTGTCACTTTATTTATGCGACAGTTCTACTCACTTGATGCATCCATGGCTGACTGTACCTACAAGACAGAATAATATACACGTGCGTAGTGTTCTCAGAAATTGTTCATCGTATATTTGCTTCGATAACAGTAAGATAACAAGCCGGTTAACATTGACATTGACACGTCTAAGCGCTATTGTGATCTCGCTACAATATTAACCGAAACCTAATTATCGATTTTACTGCAAACGGGGTCATTTTAAATACTATTAAGTGTTTTGAAAATGGATAAGCAAACAATGTTCAAGTGGTTTCTTATTTAGATTGCCTCTTTAGGTATGGCTCCCATAGATAGCCAATTAGTAAAATCTTTATATATGCGCACATAAGTATAAATAATAATAAATAAATAAATATCCGACGACATCACATACATTGATTTGACTCTGAAGTAAGTAGCTTTAAGCACTTGTGTTACGGATATCAGAATCAACAGTGGTATTACAAATTTATACTTAATATTGGATATTAAGATTAATACGAATGTTTGTCCTGGGTGGGGATCGAACCCACAACTCTTGGCGCATGGGGCAAGGTCACTACCGAATGCGCCATCGAGCCAGTCAAATAAATAAATAAAAGTATAATATTTTAAATCAAGTTTGAAATTACGACAAGTAATACGGTTGACATGAAGTCAATGATCAAGACGAGAACATATTATTATGCAAAATGTCTCTCACACTGTTGATTGATATACATGCAAAACAGAGTTTCTAATATTTCCGTCTTCGCCTGCAAACAATGCTTTTAAATGTAAAATCAACATTAGTAGTGTTTGAAAGTACAGTCATCTGTATGACTACACTATAAAAATTTCGAAGCGGCCGCCATTTATTTGCAAAAGTAAACAATAAACACACCAGTGTTAAATTGTTTACCCGCCGAGAAGTTATTTTGCAGAATAATAATTGCGTACTCCTAATTTCACAAATATTTATTAAATCCGATACAATTACAATGCTTTTCCGTCTTGCCGCCTTTTTACCCTTTTTTTAATCATATTTCTTTTTCATGAAAAACAATATATGACATATTTTTGGCCAGTATCTCTCAGCAAAAAGGTTTCATATTATCATGAATACACAGTATCACGTTCCTTCGCACTGATATAAAGTTATTTATATTTGAACTTATTGTTTTAACCAAATATTATCACGGAATTCCCACTTGACTTATTTAAGTGTGAATAAATTAACTTAGCCACTACACCGCAGCTCTGGTTAACTTAAGTCCTTGTAGTCTAAACAATAAGCTAGAACAAGCTACGTCAAGACACAACGTCTGTCGCCAACACAATACAATAGGTATTTTTACTAGACACAGTAATAGAAGCGTATAATAAACAGGTATCTATATCTGTATATATACATTAAAGAAGTGAATGGCTGTGATGAATTCGGCTTTGTTAAAGACCTTCTTCTTGAGAAGTAATATTCGGCAGTTTTCTATCGATATTTTAAACAACACTTACAAATTCTTATTTAATTTAAGCATCTGGAATAACCGTTGAATGCAATTGTGGTAAATCTGAGTTTTGACCATTTAATTAAAAATATCATTCATCATTATTCGCTTCTTATACCAATAATTAAAAATAAATCTACTCATACGAATAGTCTGTTCCAGCTACAGACATTTACGTTGGGGATCGATCCTTTAGTTTCCAACTGACGCTCTTAACAGACTAACTAGACAAAGAAGTTAGTCTAAAGACAAACTTATACATGCGCTAAAACTCTAAAAACATGTTACATACTACACCAACTTAAACGCAATACGCAAATTTGCAATACTAATCGCAAGGCAAAATACCAACGGCCAAATGAAAGTACAATACAAAGTTAAACTAAGCGCTTGATGACGGAACAAATGTTCTCATTAATTATCCGGTACCGATTACCAACAGAATTAACAACTGTTTGTTTTGCGTGTGATTTCTAATTAGGTCATAACGAGGATACTTTTAATTAACAATCGATCTGTGTTCAAGTAATATTTTATTGTTTTTTGAAAGTAAGAAGCGGGCCTAAATTACTTCAATTGTTTATTTAAATAATCAACAAATATTTGCATCTTTGTGTTGTTAACAATGCAATTACTACTATAGATATTTATTTTAGTTGTAGACGTAATTCGCTAACTTAAGAATTCACTCAAATTTCACTTTGTCATTAGATGCACATTTAATCCGTTAAATATAATGTAAGAAACATGTCTGACTTCATCAAAATAAAAATACACTAGCGAAAAAAGTAGATACGTTTTAAACGCGCAGATAAAATACAGCATGGAAAGCTTCATTCCTATTTTGAAATCGGATGTGATGCAACGACAATTACATTCTCCAAATTAAACACTTCGAGGAAACTCAACAAAAGAGTATTAAAACAGCGGTCAGGTTGCGCGGGAGCGACGTCAGCTGACTCCGCACTCGGGCCTAATGAGCGAATAATAATAACAATATCACACATACACAAGACAGATTCAAACGAATGTATGTCTTATTGCTTGAGTATAAGATTCACAACAATCGCAGCCTGAGATTGCACTGAGTTAACAGTATTAAAATGCGGGCGGTAGTGATGAGACGGCGCGTGTGTACAACGGATATAATCGATGTCGATATAGATTGATTTTGAAAAGTCCTTAAATTTAAACGTATTAAATTCCATTAGCAAAAAGCCCTTAGCACGCTAGGAAGTCTTCACGATAACTGCGATGGGACAAACAGAGCCGTAAGCTCAATGTCAACAAAAGAGTGTCAGGAGCCGTATCGAAAGCCGTGACCGTTAGCCAATAAAAGAAAGCCTAATTAAACAATCGAACATCATCCTTTCCTGCGGAAACGTCATCAGTGGAAACAATGCGTTTTTGGATTCGTAAAGGTTAAACACGAGGCCGCGCAGTTAATAAAATACGTGCGGCCGCTCGAGAATATTTCAGTTGTCAGCGGCGCGTCGAGTCGGTTCGTCGTAACGTTGTCGATACGGGGCAACGCTCGCGGCGCGTCACTAAAGCGACCCCACTAGTTGAGAGCCTCGGCCCCTCGCGCTCTCCCCGTCAGTTTGGCTCGGGTCGCGCAACAAACCGTTTCACTTACAAACTGTGTGTCACAATGAGAATTGCAGCGCTTTTTGCGCTGTTCACCCTCGCGGCGGCCGAGCTGTCGCCGACGGACTTTATTCGAAACCAATTCTATTCGCTGGAAGAAGAACTGTGGAGGAACATATCGGATCCCGTGTGGAGGGATTCGGGTATCGGCGGAGATGTGGAGCTAACAAAGGCGTTCGTGTTGATGGACAACCAGATCGAGATGATACCGCAGACGCCGCGGCCCCCGCTCAAGTCGTGGCTGTGGACAAAGGCGGTGGAGAAAATGCAGATAATCGACGGGCATTACAAGCCGTTCATGAAGTTCGTGAGGCGGCAGGTGGTCCCGGGGGTGGTGCCGGCGCCGGTGCGCGAGTGGCTGGACCTGGCCCAGAGCGTGCTGTCGGACCAGCCGGCGTCGGTGTCGCATTCGATGAAGAAGCTGAACAGCCTGCTGGAGCACGCGGACATGTTCCGCAACATACTGAAGGTACACAAAGGAAGCGCGCAATTTGTCGTGTGAACGGGCGGCGTTCCCGGTGATATATTTTATATTAACCGCGAGTGACGGTGACGGCCGTATCGATTGGCGGCGGCGACGAGAACACAGACCGTCGTGTTTGGCAACTTGGTATGTCAGTGACCCGGTGTTTATGTAAACGCGCTCCCGGCCCCCGCCGCGCTTGCAATATATACCATATTTGGGTAGGCATTTATTTCAATGGCACAAACGGTAAGCAGAATGAATCAGACAGTAACCTGCACAAACCTCGGTCGATTAAATAAATGAACATGTAATTAATTTTAAAATTGGTAAACATTTATTTTGCACAAATATAAAGTGAAAAATTCCAAACTCTTCCTAGCGTGAATCAAGTTTATAGGAATTTCTACAAGTACAGTTTAATTTAAAGTAAAGGGAAAGTCGAATGTAATAAGGAAAGTATGGATAGACATTCCTGTGTTACTAGTACGTACAAAAGAAGTTTTCATTTGATTGAGTAGCATAATATCATAACAGAGAACAAAATGACAAGGAAAAATCTACGTTTCGAATGCCTTTGGTTAGATGAAGTTGACAAAAAAATCCCCCATCTTCCCCATACGATAGGATGTAGCATGTAAACAATCAAATTACATATGTACATAACATCACGCCCATAATCCCTGAAGGGGTAGACAGAGTCAAAGGGGCAGCAGGCCACTTTGGCAATTAGCCAACAATAAAACTGGGCTGAGTTAGATTGAGAATTGTGAAAAAGTTGTGACAAGTGGCTAAATTGTCGCCTACACAATCACATATCCAAAATCCGATATACCATTAGTCGCCTTTTACGACATACTAGCCAAGAAACACAGTTGGCATATTCTTTTAAGTCCCTGACCAACAGTAAAAATACAAGTGAAATAATATAATACAATAAGGCGGCAAACGACTCAACAACACATATTTAGCAGCTAACGCCGACACCTCTGCGTTTAATATTCCAGTCACACTGAGCCACTCGAAACTTTTCAATCATTCGCGGAACACTTTCTGAGCCGCACATGTCGGCGGTTTTAATTACACTAATTGTTCCTCATTGTCTTTCATCAGTCGTAATAAAACAGCGTCTTATATTTCAACGTTATTATAACAACCACAAGTGTAAGTTCAACTTCTTACGCCGGGAGTACTTATCAACTCGCCAAATACATAAATTAACCTTGAACTGTTTTTCTAAACGGTTTTTACCTAAAGTTTTGAATGTTTATTCAATTTAACTTGGTACATAATACTTGTCACCGGTTATAAATATCCAATTAAGTACTGTTATGATAAACTGAGTAAATTAACATAACAAGAGACATATGGACTACGACACAAATTAACTAAATATCTAATGTTTACCGCATGGGACTGCATTATTTTATTAGAATTAATCAAGTGTCCAATTTAGGGATGCATATACTTATTTTTGATCTTAGTTTTCTAACAAACTAACTAAACTTCACGCCACTTCCCTAGCGGGGTAGGCAGAAAGAACCGAACGTCATATGGCACAGTCCTTACACAATTTTTTTATACTTTTTTTAAATTTAATTGATGTTTTACCCTCACTACATTATAATTCAACCAAGGAACGATAATAGCAAATCTATTAATTACTATGATGTAAGTATAGGAAGTAGCATTACTAACTATGATACATAGGACATAACACCTGCTTTGACGCTCTATGTTTGTCTCATCATTAATAATTTATATTACAAACTTAACATTTCTAAACAATAAAAACTATTTTAAAAGTCTTATTTGCAAAGAGCACAATAAATAGCATCTTCGACCTCCTTTTGTTTCGGTGGCTCATGAATTAAAAATTGCAATGTACCGACAAATCATAATATGCCTTACTGATCTAACGATTAGTGAAATGTTTTCGTAATGTAATTGCTGACATGACATGCAAGTATAAAAGAGAGCCTAAGCAATGTGGCGTAATTAATTACTAACTTTGTCTAATTAGTAACTTTGCCTAGGTAGGCAAAGTACTAATTAGACAAATTGCACCACCTAAACTGTTTCCAACATCAAAACGGAAAGTACTCTATACTTCACGCAAAAAATCCGAAGACCAATTACTTTATTTTGAACGAAATTGAAATAGATGATCAACGCTACAAAATTAGTTAAAGAACCAATTTATTACAAACCATAGTTATTTATTAATAATCTATTTCAATGTGAACATTTGTTAGATCTACCCAACATTGATATTCGTTACTCTTACACACGATAATAATTGCATAACGAACTCAAATCAGACTCGGCGCATGAATTGACCATGACCTGTGTTAGCACATGGGCTATATTTATCCCGGAATATTGGTCAAATTGAAGGGGTCACATTATTTTGAAGAGTCTAGCCGCGGGCAAAAACTGGCCAACAGAATCAAACCACAAAATAAGTCATTAGCTTAACCAGGTGGACTTATTGTGTCAGCAGGTCTTGACACAAGTATGTTTGGCTTCTCGTGACGTGATATCCTAAATGCAATGGCTGGGAACCAATCATCATGATGACAGAACCCTGCCGCAGTTGATAATTCTTATTCAGTTTACTATCAAATTCTTTGGTGATGGTTAACGAAGCCCATTCCCTATTCCAGGACGAGCTGTCGGACGTGTGCGAGCTGCAGCTGTCCCCGCACCAGCTCATCTACGATACGTACAACACCATCTCGCTCACAGAGATCAAGGGCTACGCAATGATGCAGTTCTCCTGGATGCTGCTCAGGATATACGGAAAAGGTAACGTCCATTGCTGACATGCATTCTTACTGATCACAAGAATTCCAGGCTAGACTACAATTATATGTAGTGCTTGCAGTGCTTCTCTCCTGGTACATGACTGAACTGATTATGGAGTTTGTATGGAAGAATGAGAATATAAAATTGATATAATATGAAATATACGTACGTATATTCTTCATATAGTCATCGCATACAAAGAAAAACCTTGAATGCAGTCGATTGTGAATGAACGACATTTTATATCATACACACGATTGAATAAACTGCACAGAATGCATCGACTAAGGACAACAACTATAAAATGATGTAATAACGTGACAATAGGCATAGCATAAAATTACAGTAATTGAAATAATATTTTGGTTTGTAAATGGCAATGACGTCATGCAACGAAGAACAATCGAGTAGGTTTAGCAGATCGTATATCAAGCTTTAGTAATTTAGGCTATATCCCAGTAATCCATCATTATAAATAACTTTTTCCTTCGATAAACTATTAGCAGATTATTTCGCAACGAAATACGATATTTAAAGAATAAACCAATAAATAACCTTCCCGTGATTTATTAATAAAATTCATCTCTTCGGATTTCAAAATGCAATTCAAAGATTATTTATCAGTAGTAATGAAACATTTAGTTATATAATCAGTAACAATTCCGATGTGACCTTAGTAATTATCGTAAATGAGACGAATAATAATAAACAATTGTATATAATTAAATATTGCGTCTTGAGGAAACCGCAAGCCAAAGTAATTACATGAGAAAAATGGACATATTGTAATAGGTATATGAGAAATGGAAGGCATACAATGCAAGTTAGGGTGTAACTGAAAAGTATGATGGTCGAATGAGATGATAGTAGGAAAAGGGTTTATGAATAGGGCGATATGAATGGTTACCTACATAAAATACTATCCACGAGAATTACTAAATGCGACCAATAAAGATATAAGAAATACTATAAAGCACAATAGGCAAGGTGTCTAAAAAATTCTGCTTAGTCCGTCAGGTAGATTATAAAAAAATATTTTCAATCAATTTGTCAAGCAAACATTGACGAAGATACAATGCATTCAAGTTGCGCGTGACGTCACGCTTTCGTACAATCTTTACTAAATAGTGACGCCGCAAGCCCCCACTCCAAAACTTTGATGCTCTTTATCTTTGTAATTTTTTGTTAATTTGATAAAGCGAAAAATATGTGTCTAGTATTTTTGTATAATCTAAGTGACGGACTAAATAGAATTATAGTTTTTTAATGCAGTCATCATCCCTATTGTCTGCGCTAAGGCAGTTGGACTCTCTGTTCCTTTATGTGTTGTGTGCAATATGCTTATTTTTGCCAACTCTCTCATTCATCGATAGACTGTTTAATATCGAATTCCGGATTTCAGGCAACTACACCCAAGAGGCCAGCCTGACGCGCCAGCGCTACGGCGAGAGGACGTCGCAGACAGCTGCCGCCGCCAGAGCAGCGCTGTCTCTGGCCAGCAGAGACCTGTACAGGTGTGACCCGCCTCTGCATAAAGAGGGTAAGTAGCAAGCAGCAAGCAGTCTGACAGGCCTCTCGGTCGAATGATCAGAGTTATCAATAGTTCCATATAGCTTCATGGAATGCGCGAAACCGGCCTATAGAACTGTAAGTTGATTATGTAAATCGCTAAGCAAAAATTATCACGTTGCAAACTAGTGTTATCCAGGAAAACAAACCAATATTAACTTGTTTACCTAGATTACCTACTTGAAGAAAATTATTATTGTAAATAAATTGACAAGACCTTGACAAGATCTTGTTTAAAATAGCTCTTGAATATTATTTTTTTATGCCGTAATAGAAATGCAATTTTTATTTAATAAAAATAAATATTTTAATCTGTAACAAAATTCATTTTACATGTTACAAATGAATTACGTATGCTTGTGATTAGCTAAATCGACTTTCTTTAAAGTATAAGTAGGTACCCTTCTCGAATTCAACCACAAACCTAAGTTCAAGCGAGTCATAATTTCATGGAAACAATTGCCATCTGACTAACTTTTTAACTGCGTAGCTCATACGCCACTAACAGTATACAGCCACATATTGAAACTTTGAATATCAAGATATAGGGCCTCGCATATCCCGCACACCCTCGCAACATTATCAAGTGTCCCAAAATCCTTATAAAGTCGAACGTTTATTCCAGGCGAGACGTACGCGGAAGTAACCCGCTTCCTGCAGGGCTACATCGAGAACGAGGTGGATATGAACGCGGACGGCACGTGCCGCGACAACTGCGCGGCGTACACGCTGGCCGAGAACCACGGCTGCTTCAAGGACCAGTTCTGCGCCAAGCAGCCCAAGTGCACAGGCAAGATACACGACTGCCAGTACATCGACTCGGACATGTGGGTCTGTCCCGCGGTGAGTGACGTCACACGTACAACGTACCGATTAGTTAAGGGCGGTTTCGCAATTCTGTCAATAGCGATTGCGTCAATTCTGTCGGTAGTAAAGGTATAGAATTGGTACAGCTTTTCGCAAACTAGGCAATGTTGAAGGCGAACCTTAAAAGAACCCAAATGTGCTTAGCACATTGATGCACTTCTCATCACCACCATGGTTAATTTTACTAAGCTTTCTCTACAAACGTTGCGTCTCGTTTAAAGGGTACAATTATGTAATTGAGATTATGACTGCATTAAACAACTTATTTTTCGCTTAATAAAATTAAAAAAACAGCTGTTGAATGCATTGTATCTTCGTTAATGTTTGTTTGACATTATTTGTTTGTTGTATAAAAAAAAATGTTTAATATATTTATATAATCTAACTGACGGACTGAACAAAAATTTATAGTCATCTTGCCTATTGTTAAAATGTTATTATTGAACCAGCTCTATTTATGTAAAAAGTAAATTAAGTCTACTTTAAAGAAACGCATATAAAACTCAAAATACAAGCAAGACTCATAAATCAAACACAAACGCACAAAATCGTAACCTTTTATAAAACATCAAAACTCGTCGTCAAACGCATCGAATGCAATCCACGCGCTGATTACGTATAATCACGCGCACGGACGATGATTACAGAGCCGCCACAGCAACCGCCGGTACGAGTGGATCGAGTACGAGAACGGGCGGACCTTCGGCCGCGTCGGCAGCTGCACTCGCGGGACCACCAAGGTAAGCACACGGATCTGGTGATCTCAAAACGACTCAAAACAAGTGGAGAGACTTTCCGAGTCGATAAATACGCAATAGGGATGTTGATTGGCTAGTCAATTGAGATACTTTTTAAGAGCCGTCAAAACGAAATCACTTCATAGATTTTGTATGGGCTCGAAAACGTGTGACGTCACTAGTTTGTATAGTCAACTGACTTAATTAAGCAGTTTTTGTAAAATTAAAAATCTTAGACTCAATATGATACAAAATCAATAAGGCTTAACAGCATACTAAGATACTTTCTTTTTCAGAATTGATATTTCAAAATTAAATACATATAAATGGTTTCAACATCCTAATTATCAACTAAACTGGGGGACTCAAGTGGCTTTAAAAAACACTTGGTTCAAGCAAATATCCATACATTTTGAGAAACAAACACTTAAGTCTAAAGAATTTGTATGATGTACGAGGTATGGTAGGTAAAGCATCAACGTCACATGCTTACGTAATACCTACCTAGATTATAACGTACAGCTGTTTGCCACGAAGGTCATTAGGTCCAGAAAATATATAAACAGACCGACAGTGCTTATGTTTCGCGAGGCATTGTTTATTTACAAAACATCAAAAAGGGATGTATTTATGCCTATTGCCTATACAACACAATTCACTTGATGTAAATTTAAATATGGCTGAATAGCAGTTTCACACATTTTATAACATATATATTCGGAGCTGGGAAAAATGAGAGCAAAGTTAGCTAACCGATAAATCTAACACCAATTCCTGTTAAATCTCGGACAAGCTTATCAAAAGCGTAATATTTACATACATAGTCTTATCTCCGACACGCCAATAAGGTCAGTAGTTAAAAATATTTATTTACAATATAATCGGACTGTATACTTTAATAAATATAACATTTGACAGTCAAATCTTAAGTATGTTACATGTTATGTTATTTGAGTGTTTAAATAGTACCAAGGGTCCAATTTAAACAGCACTTGAAGTTGTGCAAGTGTCTTATCGAGGAGCCGATTACACAGGTTGTAAAATTTTAAGAACCGTGAAATCAATTAGGACCAGCTGATAACCGGGACGAGTATTCAAATTGGAGTTTCCCCAGGTGGACTCTTGGTGGCGGTGGCTGTTCTGGCACTGTTCCTACTGTCTTTGCCTGTGCGACGAGGCAGGTCCGACGTCAGACCGCTACTTCAGCCTAATCGAATCTGTTTCCGACGTCAAGAACAACAAGTTAGTCCCATGCATCCTTCGGACGCCCGCACATGAATTTGATAGATATACCGCTAGTTTTAACGTCTATTTTCCCTCGAATCTTGACAACATCAAAATCTAGTACGTCACAAACCAACAGACAATAAACACGAGTATATCATATACAAGAGTAAGGGAAAAAAGACTTTAGTACTTTAGAACTAATGCCAATTTTCCTCTGAAGGTCGACTCCTGGTGGAAATGGAACCTACTCCACTGCTCGTACTGCTTTTGCCTTTGTGACGACGCAAACGACAAAATGACGGAACGCTTCTTCAGCATGAAGGAAGTGACAGCAGATTTTAATGAGAACAAGTCAGTACCGAAAATGGGGGGTGACAGAGCCTGAAACTGCGTAGTTGGGCGTTAGATGCTTTTGGTTACTTCCATTAACATGGGGCTTGCGGCAAGCGAAGATGTACCTTGAACGATCCCGCTTTGCTTTTTCTTCTACAACAGTGAGTCTTCTACAACAAGATTAACGACTAACAATTAACCAGGGAAGGCCCTGGTTAATCGTAAGGTTCTTGTATAAAATCCACCATACTTGAGGCTTATATTATATGTGTAGATATAACTAACAGCATGATCGTGCGGGTGTCCAATATTTCTAATAATCATTGTTAGAACACATTAAATAACCTTGGCTCAATTGTGAATCGATATTTCGTTGTAAGTGAATTTGTACTTTATATTTTTGGTTTAAAGCACAAATTACAACAAACAAGATTCACAATTGCATTTGGTGTGATAAAATAACACGAGTCTTGACAGAAACACAAATTAATATACATGTTTCATATATTCTAGGGTAGTGACAGGGGTACGCTTAGTGAAGGTCGGGAGGGTATTCCACCTCCAGATCAGCGAGGGTACGTTGGGTGAGCGCGGGCAGGTGACGCCCAGCGACTGGGTTCCCGTGCAGAAGTTTGACCCCAACGACGCGGGCATGCGGGAGGGGGAGGACTACTACAAACTGACTTATGAGAGGAGGGCCATCGACTTAGACGTCTTGGATTCGCCGGCTGGACACGTTTTAACGGGAGTCAGGTAATATAATCTTCAAAGATCTTCATGATATATTTGCGAGTTAATTTTAACCAATTGAAGTTGACCTAATATCTAATTAGCCAAATGATATGGGTTCATTACCGCCCTGGACAATACAAAACATTCGGGTGATGAATACTTGTGTTTGTATATTAAAGTATACATTTGTAATACCACTTTTGAATTTGATATCCATAACACAAGTGCATAAGCTACTTAACTCGAAGTCAGATCAATGTATGTGATGTTGTCTGATATTTATTTACCAGGTTCCGCAAGCACGGTCCGCACCTGCACTTCGAGATCCGCGGGACGGCGTTCAACTACGCGACCGGGCGGCTCACCGACCGCTACGAGTGGCACAGCAACGACAACACGGACGCCTCCGAGACTCCCAGGTTAGACCTCCTATGGACCCAGTATGTCGTATACTTCACATATTTAATCCCTGAGGAGAGTCCTAGGAGCAAGGCCTGTACCATTCTTAGCCAAAATTAATTTGAGATGGGTTAGAAGAGGTTTAGAAGTTTAAATTAAAAACTTTTTACATCTTAGAGTGTGAAATAAAGTATGAATTGATTTTAAAGCAATGCATATATGTATTTACATAATTTGACACGCTATGCTTTGATTATAAACTATTTATTATAGTATAAATACCAATAAAGGCTACTTTGGAAATTACTAATACTAGTACACAACTAACACCCCCAGGAAACGCCTAGACCTGTACCGGCCGGACATCCCGACGCGCAGCCGCGTCGCGTTCCCGGTGGACTCGACGCACGACCAGTACGTCGAGTTCACGCACACCGACTACGAGGCCGACGCCGCGCAGTCCACAGTGCCCTTCATCGACATACAGCCGCTGCAGCCGATGAAAGGTATGCGCGAGTGCAAAGCCATTGTAAGATTTATACTTTTTTTGATACTAAAGGCGACATACAAGCATATGGCCATTAATAACCGGTCGTCGTAGGACTATGACATGAGCAAGGTTGCATCTGACGCGGGCTGAAAGTAATTGCAAGCATACGTGTACTCGAATGTATCCAAATAAGTAAAAATTTGGGTAAACTAGAAAAAAAAAAAATAGAATGTTTTGTGTAGATAAGCCTACACTACATTTCACATATCACATATGTATATGTCTCTATTAATATTCTAATGCGTCAAACGCAATATTTACCCTACGTAAATTGCTTCTACGGCAATTTCGTACATATAAGGAGCTCGCTACCCAGTTCAAGGATTGGATCGTGAAGTAATATATTGTAACGTTGTACACAGGCGCGGCGCTGCTGAGCGGCGCGGGCGTGGTGCACCGCGGCGCGCGCGGCTCGGGCGGGTACCTGGCGCTGGCGCTGCGCACGTACGACTACGCGGCGCACATCCGCGCCGACCCGCCCGCCAGCGAGTTCGACCTAGACGACGACACTACCGAGTTCGCGCCCATCGTCAATTAGTTCATGTACTCATCTAACGTAATGTAGACTAGGTTAGGAGTCTTTTTTAATAAATGTACTAGTTAAGGTGCTCCTGTTTTTCATTCAATTTGCCCAAGTAGTACACTCAGATACAATTTAAGAAGAGTTTCCCAATCTGCGTTTCTAGATAATCACGGCTAATGCAAAATGATCGATTATTTTCACAATGTTAATATTGCAATAATAATGTGTGGCGACATTGAAAGACATCTGTCTACTACACCACATGATACTCAAGATTATAACTCCTATAAACGTGTTATCAGATGATGTATATGGATCTTCTATTCTATGACGCGCTGACGAAATTATTCTCGCCATTAATATCTATAAAATACACCACGAATCCGAGACCGTTAGTTTGACCTAGGTCCTCACAAAACACCTAGCTGTGCGTACTTAATCATACTTTTAGTACGAACGCCTATGTTCGCAAAAATTATAATATTTATCTCTATATTATCGATCGATAAGAAAGTTTGTAAATGCACTCGAAGATCCGTCGTCAAAAACGAGTAACAAGAAAATAAACGTGTTAAGTTGTATGTATTATTAATGACTCAATCACTCAATGCCCCTAATGACTCAAGAAGAAGTCAACGTGTAACCTCAGCTTGTTGCAACTAAGGTCCGTTATATTCTGCCTAGTGGTCGAGCATTTATTTGGGCTTGAAACTATTTTTTTGCTTAATAATTAATAGTTAATGCCCATTTGATTTGCTCTCAGCTTATGACAGGTTGCAATAAGGCCGAAATTTCAAGGTATTATATCATCACCAAACTTTGTAAGTACCTATTATCGCAATATTCTATATCATCGGTCAATGGTTTAGAAATGCTACGTAATTTTTTAAAAGCCGTGTACGCGTCCTTTATGCATGCAGATAAGAGCACTGTAACTTTGGAAGCTCTCAGTACAAATAGCCCACCGATGTGTCGGATCGGATTTTTTTTTAATTTCGCATTTCCACGCATACGAATACGAATAGCAATGGATACGCTTAACAGTGTCCGCGGATATGGCTATTCACTGACACGGACATCCGCGGAAACAGATATTCGCGGACACGTATATCTGCGAATAAAATATCAATAAATAAATATCCACGGATACGGATGTTTTCGGACATCCGGCACACCGACATCACAAAATAAAGTCGCGACGTACCTGCACGCGCAGCGGGTGCACGGCGAGCAGCGCGAGCAGGTCCGGCGGCGGCAGCACGTCGGCGGCGCGCAGCCCCATCGCGCGCACGCCCGCGCACAGGAACGCCGCCAGGTACCGGTGCAGCGGGAAGTGGAACGACGCGTGCATCACCTCCGTCTGCAACAACACCGGCTGATTCACTTATGTGTCGCTTCCGGAGGAGTTGACGAAGGTCACAAGGTTGACGAAGGATTTTTACTTGTATTTCAGAGTGATGGAGTTACTACGTGGGTTTAAAAAGAAAGAACTGAGCCTTCTTTAAACTCAGTAATGTCTGTAGAAATAGTAATCGTGGTTCAACTCGGAATCTGCCAACATACTTGTTGAATTCATATCCAGATCTTATAATTAGACATAGAAAGCATAGTCTAATTTTTTATTGGTCCTTCGAGCCAGATAATGTATAAAATCGACCAGCCAGGTAGCTAAGCACTGCACACATTGGGGTACTCACCCGCTCCATGTGCGGCGCGGTGAAGTGCACGGCGTCGAGCCACTCCTGCAGGTAGGTGAGCGCGGCGGCGATGATGCGGCGCGCGAGCGGCGCGTGCGCCGGCTCGGCCAGGTGGCTGAGCACGGACCACATCGAGTACTCACCCGCTCCATGTGCGGCGCGGTGAAGTGCACGGCGTCGAGCCACTCCTGCAGGTAGGTGAGCGCGGCGGCGATGATGCGGCGCGCGAGCGGCGCGTGCGCCGGCTCGGCCAGGTGGCTGAGCACGGACCACATCGAGTACTCACCCGCTCCATGTGCGGCGCGGTGAAGTGCACGGCGTCGAGCCACTCCTGCAGGTAGGTGAGCGCGGCGGCGATGATGCGGCGCGCGAGCGGCGCGTGCGCCGGCTCGGCCAGGTGGCTGAGCACGGACCACATCGAGTACTCACCCGCTCCATGTGCGGCGCGGTGAAGTGCACGGCGTCGAGCCACTCCTGCAGGTAGGTGAGCGCGGCGGCGATGATGCGGCGCGCGAGCGGCGCGTGCGCCGGCTCGGCCAGGTGGCTGAGCACGGACCACATCGAGTACTCACCCGCTCCATGTGCGGCGCGGTGAAGTGCACGGCGTCGAGCCACTCCTGCAGGTAGGTGAGCGCGGCGGCGATGATGCGGCGCGCGAGCGGCGCGTGCGCCGGCTCGGCCAGGTGGCTGAGCACGGACCACATCGAGTACTCACCCGCTCCATGTGCGGCGCGGTGAAGTGCACGGCGTCGAGCCACTCCTGCAGGTAGGTGAGCGCGGCGGCGATGATGCGGCGCGCGAGCGGCGCGTGCGCCGGCTCGGCCAGGTGGCTGAGCACGGACCACATCGAGTACTCACCCGCTCCATGTGCGGCGCGGTGAAGTGCACGGCGTCGAGCCACTCCTGCAGGTAGGTGAGCGCGGCGGCGATGATGCGGCGCGCGAGCGGCGCGTGCGCCGGCTCGGCCAGGTGGCTGAGCACGGACCACATCGAGTACTCACCCGCTCCATGTGCGGCGCGGTGAAGTGCACGGCGTCGAGCCACTCCTGCAGGTAGGTGAGCGCGGCGGCGATGATGCGGCGCGCGAGCGGCGCGTGCGCCGGCTCGGCCAGGTGGCTGAGCACGGACCACATCGAGTACTCACCCGCTCCATGTGCGGCGCGGTGAAGTGCACGGCGTCGAGCCACTCCTGCAGGTAGGTGAGCGCGGCGGCGATGATGCGGCGCGCGAGCGGCGCGTGCGCCGGCTCGGCCAGGTGGCTGAGCACGGACCACATCGAGTACTCACCCGCTCCATGTGCGGCGCGGTGAAGTGCACGGCGTCGAGCCACTCCTGCAGGTAGGTGAGCGCGGCGGCGATGATGCGGCGCGCGAGCGGCGCGTGCGCCGGCTCGGCCAGGTGGCTGAGCACGGACCACATCGAGTACTCACCCGCTCCATGTGCGGCGCGGTGAAGTGCACGGCGTCGAGCCACTCCTGCAGGTAGGTGAGCGCGGCGGCGATGATGCGGCGCGCGAGCGGCGCGTGCGCCGGCTCGGCCAGGTGGCTGAGCACGGACCACATCGAGTACTCACCCGCTCCATGTGCGGCGCGGTGAAGTGCACGGCGTCGAGCCACTCCTGCAGGTAGGTGAGCGCGGCGGCGATGATGCGGCGCGCGAGCGGCGCGTGCGCCGGCTCGGCCAGGTGGCTGAGCACGGACCACATCGGGTACGCGGCCGCCTCCAGCTCGCACGAGAACGCCGCGTAGTACGACGACGGCTCGAACTCGATGTGTCCGCCCGTCTCGCGCACGTTCACGTTCATGCCTGCGATTGAAGTAAAATAATAACTATATTATATTTCCGTCAGCTAACTGTCAGAGTTTTCAAGCGTTTAAATTTATATGACCTTTAAATAAAACCTGCTTTCTTGTCGGATCCCTACCACCAATATTGCTCAAAATACTGCCTTGAAGTTACACAAGTACGCGCACGTTTAACATTAAATTATAGTAGGTACAGTGGCGGTGAAGTATGCCCCGGAGGACTCTGTTTTGAAATGAATGACATCAAATGTGCAATTTTCAAACATTTAATTAGCAAATCAGGCCTGAGTGACCCTTTTTTGGGGGCGGCATGACATGTATGGGAGGCGACCGAAATATTTGTTGCACCCCCCTCCACTCAGGACGGATGAATTGGGCTCCAATCTCGGCAGCATAAGCCCACGCTAGCCACTAAGTAGTAGATGAGGACATCGGGTAATAGGGAAGAGGACTAAAAAAATTTTTTAAATTTGTTAGCTAGATTATAAAAAAAAATATTTAACAAGTATTATTTCATTTATTTATTAAACAAGCGAAGATACAGCGGATTAAAGTTGCGCGTGACGTCACACGTAGTTACAATTTTTACTTACAAGGGACGTCAAGCCCCCACTCCAAAACTTTGATGCTCTTTATCTTTGTAATTTTTGTTATCTTGATAAAGCAAAAAATATTATGTGTCTTGTATTTTGTATAATCTAACTGACGGACTAAATAGAATGATAGTTTTTTGACCCAGTATTGTCCCCTATTATGCCCAGACACCAAAGGCGTCGCTATGGTGTCATGCCCCAGAGAGTGACAAGCATTGCGTACGGTGGAATGCAGGAATAGATGGAGCGGTGGAGGAACGGTTGTAGGCTATGCCACTAAGTAGGTTTAGTACAATACTCACCCTGCAGCATGGACAGGAACTCGAACCACATGTCGACGAGCGCGTCGTCCTGCAGGAACAGCAGCGCGACGCTCTTGTGCGAGAGCACGTTGTTGAAGTCCGACACCAGCGGCCAGTAGCAGTGCTCCTTCATCACGCGCCGCGTGCAGTCGATCACGTAGTGGAAGTTCTGCTCGGGGTCGTGGAGGGTGTTCTGCAATAGACAAACATGTATCAGAGCAAGGAAGACGGACGTACTAAAGCAATACAGAGGACTGAAACGCATGCATGTTCACATTATATATACTGGTGACTGGCTCGATGGCGCATTCGGTAGTAACCCTGCCCCATGCGCCAAGCGTTGTGGGTTCGATCCCCATCCAGGCCAAACATTCGTGTGATGAATACTTGTGTTTGTTCTGTGTCTGGGTGTTAATATCCAATATTTAAGCATATATTTGTAAAATACCACTATTGTTTCTGATATCCGTAACTCAAGTGCTTAAGCTACTTAGTTCGAAGTCAGAACAATGTATAAGATGCTATCTGATATACTTATATACAAGTTATGAATTCGTTGTGCAAGATCAGCCCGGACATAAATTGACGGATCAATCTAGTGATGAAGGTATCTTGGGTACTGCGGTGCCCTCAACACAACGAGGGAGAGAGGAGGGGTACATTTTTGAGTGATGATGTAGGGTTGAATCAGGTAAAAAAAAAATGGAGTGAGATAATGCCGAAAGCCAAGACCGTAGTTAAAGGTTCGCCACCGCGTGCAGCAGTGCATCTCGAACACGCGCGAGTATGTCCAGGTGTCCCCGCAGCACTCACCTGCACGAGTATCTTGCCCATCATGAGGCGCAGCGACAGCACCATGACGTGCAGCAGGTGCAGCTGCTGCACGCAGCGCAGCGCGAGCGCCTCGTTGGAGAACAGCTGCACGGACATGTGCACCACGCGGTTGGACAGCGTGTCGGGGTCCGCCGCCGCCTCCAGCACCAGCGGGATGCGCGCGTAGTGCATCACGAATGTTCGCGTCAGATGTTCCTGGAATATAACAACATAACTTGAAGTTGCAACAGACCATTCAACTCTATTTCATGAAAGACCCGTTAACTTAACTTAGCCTCAGTGTCTGCTTTAGTCTTAACAAGGGTGCTCCAGCTCCACACATGTGTCATTTACCTCGTTTGGTTATACAAGCATTTTTTAACCCTAGATTCATAAACATTCGTCTCACGGAACGCGCGAAACACAAATTTGTTTCTAGCGTTTCGAGTGAAAGAGACAGAAAGCTGTGCTCTTAAGTACCTTTCTAGAACGTTTGACCGCTAGTGTCGCGAGTGCGCTTGCCTCGCAGTGACGTCCAATTAGCGTATTATAGACCTTTCATCGTCTGAGAGACGAATGTTTATGAATAGTGTAACTATTGACTACGCGGATTGTTATTTTTGAAAATCATTTTTTGCCAAGTACTGGTTTTTATAAATCAAAAGTAAGTAAGTGATATTATTATACATTAGTTATTATGTATTATATTATTTTTCAAAGTGTATAATTACGTGTAAAGTACTTCAATTCGTCTAATTTTATTTTAGAATGGAGGATCGACAAATTGCGGACTATTTGAATCGTTTATCCGATTCTGATGATGATGGTTTTACCAGCGAGCAAAGACACGAGGACTTGAGTGATGTCGAAGATCACTTGGAATTACAGAAGACTAGAATATATCAGAAAAGTTGACTGAACCGTGGTTACGTAAAAGGAGCGAAATGCCAACTTTGAAGAGATGCCTAAAAAGGAAAATCGCTGAAGTTTTAGGTGAAACTCCTACCATTGATACACCTGGTCCAAGTGGGACCCAGAAAAAGATTTGTGGTCATTGTGATTATAGAAAACGTCGTATGACAAGGTTCCAATGCAAGTCCTGTAAAAAGTTTATGTGCATGGACCATCGCGGCCTCGTATGTGTGGAATGTGCCGATGAACCTTAATTTTTATTAAGTCATTACTTTTTTTATAACCCTTATTAAACATATTTAACAGTGCCATACTTAATTTCTTTTGTTTTATTTACAAATAAATACAAACCTGTCATTTAAATATAGTCGTCTGTGAGACGAATGTTTATGAATACTGTTCGTCTTAGATATGATTATGAATCTAGGGTTAAGCTAATGGCCCTGTGTAGTATAAACTCCCAAAAAGGCATTCTGAAATCTAGGAGATCTAGTAAAGCTTGTCTGGTATAATTCAAATTGACTGACCAGTTTTTTAACTCTTGCCTAGATCGGCTATTCTAAAACTACATAATCGACAGGAATTAATGACATTCCTGAACATTCTGTAAGTCTCGTACATCTTGTATTTGTCAGCAACTCTTCAGGTTCAGACTTCATTTAATACACGTACCTTGTAGTCCTGATCGGGCAGCATGTTCAGCAGGAAGCAGACGACGTTCTGCGGGAACTCGTACTTGAACGTCCAGAAGATGAACTCGTCCAGCAGCGTGTTGTGCTGCAGCCGAGGGGCCAGCGCCGGCAGATGTCGATATCTAGAGACACATGAAGTACATCAAGTTATCTGCACTGACTATACAAACATTGAATAGCCCGTAATCCCCGAAGGAATAGGTAGAGGCCCAAGGATAGATAAGCTCTTTAAACCGCATTCATCCACCAATAAAATTCAGTTGGGTTAGATGGAAAAAGTAGTGACAAGTGGCTCGTTTAACCATTCATCACATTATTTTGTTAGTCCAGACCAATATGGCATGTCACATAACTATATTGTCTGTAGTCGCTGTACATATGCAAGTAAATTGTGTATAATTCTTACTCTCACACATAAGATCGTCAATAAAGTAGCAGTATTTAATCGAATGGCTCAACCCCTACAAGGTCAGACACTGTAGGGGCTAACCGCACATTTTACTGTGACCTAGAATAATATTTAGCTTATCTTAGCGTTAGCATCCAGCATCCGAGTGTGTGGTTTACCATACAGACACATTTGTGACACTTCTCGTGGTGCAAATGTCAGGTTATTTACCTCACTACTTTAAATTTTAAGATTGAAAATTGATATGCTTATTAGCTTTTGCATTTCCATGATATTAAATGACATTTATAAAAATACCTTTCTAGTATATCGTTTTGCAAGAAATTTTTATTTTAAGTGGTATACTGACTCATCTGGCGGTTCCGGAGCAGGAAAGGACTCGATTGCCTTTTCGTACATTCTGTTGGACTCGGCCATGTAGCATCCGTACTCTGTGTCAGGAAACGGCGGCTCCACCAAGTTTCGGTACATCTGAGAATGGAAAAGTATGCATTCAAAGGAACGGTAAATTAGTTACTAAATGCAGAACTCTAAAGAATTTTGGAAATAAATAAATAAATACAGACTGCTCTTTCCCACTGCGCACTTTGGGCGCGTGCCCAGAGCCCCGCAATCGCGAGCGCCCCGTAGTCTAAGATTTCCAATGGATCATCAATATTTTTTACCGAAAAACATATTTCCTAATGTGAATGTCAAAGACGGCCCTGGCCAAATATTATATGGGTGAAATTGCTATGATGCAATTTACACAAAGATACGTTGATTGTTAGATAATACTATACATTATTTCGCGGAAACATCTTTAGCAATCGTGCAGCAGTCTGTACTAGGTCAGCCTTCAGGACGTTGCCTCATATTCATGACGTTAGCGCTTGATATTGCTGTTGATTTAATTATAAATTCTTAATAACACATAGAACCGCGAATTTGCAAATAAAACACCTTATGTTTTTGACATCTGAGACTCTGCACAGGGTCGTCAACGTAGCTTTGACAATGGCACAGAGCAATTTATTCGTTAATTTTTAAACAACAACTGTTCGATTCCAACGTATTAGAAGTTTACTCCAAATTCTAAAGAATTCAACATAGTAGTGTCCCAAAAGGTATGTCTAAGCCGATTTCCACAATGTGAAGTATAGTTGTTTGTAGCATGCGACAGATATGTCCCTCGCATCGGTTGCGCGTGCGCACCTGCGGGTTGATGAGCGCCTTGGTCATGGCGGAGCGCATGAGGTCGCCCATGTTGTTGAACTCCATCAGCATCTGCACGTAGAACTCGCAGTCATGCACCGCGATACGGTACCCGTCTGACTTGGACTGCGCGCCCGCCGACGCGCTGTAGTTGTCGCTGGGGAAGAAGATGTAGGTACAATTAATAAGAAATATATATCAGCACGCCCGCAATACCCGAAGGTGTAGGCAGAGTCTATAAAGCCACTTTTAACTAACAATAATAAAGGAAATATGCATTACTTGTTCCAATCTAATTAGATTAACAAATCTTTGTACTGTGACAAACAATAAAATATTTTGGATTTGAATTTGTGGTTTAAGAATTTAATTTCCCATAAGAATTTACATTCACTTATATGAGACTAATTTACGTAAAGTTTATTTTGGACTATCGATACAGTTTTATGTTAGTTATAGTTAACACAGCTAGTTGTGAATTTAGAATCTGGAACAATAAGTATCTTGATTATTAACCAAGTCATAAAGTTTCAAAGTTATCAATTAAACAGAAAGCATATTCCCTATTGTTAGATTATGAAAAAGTAGAAGAAGTGCCTCTTCGTCTACGTGATATTTTTTCACTTATATGACATATCTTTAATTACAGTAACGAGACATCAAAAGGAGAACATTGCATGACAAGAAATAACTGATAGCCTTCTATTTTAAGTACTCTCAATATAACAGCCTACTTAAAGTGTTATTTTTAAATCGGTTAAAGCCTACGGAAACCTTAAACGCACTTGCGAGGCGTCGGCAAATGTAGTTCAACGAATCGAGTCAAGGGTCAGGGTTACACCGTGATGCTCACTCATTCATGATGAAATCCAGTTGACTATTTAGCTAGATTTCATCAGTCACATCATACAGTAATCATACATACATACATAACATCACGCCCATAATCCCCGAAGGGGTAGGCAGAGTCAAAGGGGCAGCATGCCCCTTCAACCACATTCAGCCAAAAATAAAGTCGGGCTGGGTTAGATGGAAAATTGTGAAAAAGCAGTGACAAGCGGCTAACCTGTCGCCTACATAATCACACACCCAAAATCCGATATACCATTAGTCGCCTTTTACGACATGCTAGGCAAGAACCACAGTCGGCATATTATTTTTAAGTCCCAAACCAACACGGGACAGTGGGCTCGGTTGGATGGAAAGCTGTGAAAAAGGAGTGACAAGTGGCTAGCTCGTCGCCTACTCAATCTCATACCCAAAAGCCCATAAACCATTAGTCGCCTTTTACGACATGCTAGGCAAGAACCACAGTTGGCACATTCTTTTTTTTTTGTCCCAGATCAACATGGGCCAAGTCCCAGACCAACATGGGACTAAACAAGTAATCAAGTTACTGTTAAACATCTGACTATCGATCTTAACCTCATTTTCCTTTCTAGTCGAGGTCCGCTTGGGTTGAAGCGACTGCTGATCCTGTTCTGATCTTCGTAAACCCTTTAAAAGGGCAAACTGACAAATTGGAACATAGTAACACAACCATCGTTATCTGAATGAGTATATCTTTCGCTTGTAGCTAAAGTAAGCCCTTAGTTATACAAAAAATAATATTAATAACCTAGATGACAAAAAAAATCTGTTCAGTCCGTCCGTATTTTTACTAAATAGTGACGTCGCAAGACCCCACTCCTAAACTTTGATGCTCTTTATCATTGTGATTTTTTGTTCATTTGATAAAGTGAAAAATATGTTTCTAGTATTTTTGTATAATCTAACTGACGGACTAAATAGAATTATAGTATTTAATGCAGCCATCATCCCTATTGCGTATTTGCATCAAAAATTATTTTTAAGTAAAATTAAGTAATCTACCCACTAGACTAGCATGACTACATCAGTCACCACAATCATTCTTATTTCCAAAACGAGGCGAACAAACATCCTCTTCGTCACACTAATTACACCACATTTAATCAGTCTTCCTTATGCCTTTATAGTAAAGCAGGCATACCATTGTTTAACCTCAAGTCATCAATTAAGATCCGCAACGCAAAGTGCATGGTCGAGAAATACCCATCCGTTAGAGCTAGCATTTAAACGGTTCTTCATCATGCTACAATGTATCTTGCTCAAGCATCTACGCGAGTGTTGGTGTACATTGAACATTTGGATGCCGCCACTTCGTAAGCTGCAGTCGAAACGAGCAATGTAAAACGTCGCGCAATTTCTACGTGTACAAGCTTGGTGTAGCGTCATACAAATGTCAGTATGACTCCGGTAATGGTGATGTTTGTGTCGGCGAAGTGGGTTAAGTGCACCGTTTGCCCTTACGATTAGGGCTACCATCAGATAAGTACAGATGTGCTTGAATTTCTAGACTATGTACTGACATGTACATGTACATAATTTGTATTCTAATTACATACATACATAATGTCACGCCTTTTTCCCATGGGGGTAGGCAGAGATCACGTACTTCCATTTGCTACGATCCTGACATACACCTTTCGCTTCTTCTACATTCATAAGTCTTTTCATACACGCTCGTCGGTTAAGGGTGCTGTTTACCTGACCTTTTGCTAATACATTACCAATCTGGTCATGGAAAGTCCGTCTAGGTCTTCCCCTCCCAACGGCTCCATTTACACTTGCCTTATATATCTCTTTGGTCAATCTTCTTTCATCCATTCTCTCAATATGCCCAAACCATCCAAGCATGCCTTTTTCAATCTTAGTCACTACATCTTCTTTCACTCTAATTTTATTCTAATTTTATTTAAATTTTATTTTATTCTAATTAGGTATGCTTTAATCTAGCTATAATGAGCGGCAGTAGCTCGATTGATAAAGACACACAATTATGCATTGGGGACGTCTGATTTTTTAAATCTAAATACAGAGTAATGCTCAGAAAGACGGTGAGAGGGAAAACATCACTTGACGATGTTAACATCTTCCTCCAGATTTGATTTAACATAACATAACATAACATCACGCCCATAAACCCCGAAAGGGTAGGTAAGCTTTGATTTAACTAACTGACTAAACTTCACGCCACTTCCCTAGCAGGGTAGGCAGAGAGAACCGAACGCAAGATTTGATTTTGAAGTAAATAATTAATACAACCAAATCAAATAAGGCAAACTTCCTCTCTTGAAAGCGTCGCTTGAAACTACAATTGATAGCGAGATGTCGTGCTGCTGGTGGTACCCACCTGTTCTCCCTGAAGTGCTGCAGCAGGCGCAGGATGAGGCGCGGCATCATGGCCTCCGCGACGCACATCAGGTCCGCGGGCGCCGTGCCCGGCCGCGGACACTTGTTGCCGTGGTTGCTGCAGAACCTGCGGAAGGGGAAACATTGCATTATGTACTTGTATAATGTCTTTGCTACATACACAAATCAAACTTGTAATCGCCGAAAGGATAGACCAAGGAGCTAGAGATAGAGATAGAGACCAAGGAGTAGCAAAAAACTTGAATCAGATTTAGCATCATTATCATCAAGCCCGCAATTCCCTAGGGGTTGGCAATGGGACAGAAGCCCCTTTGAGGGCTTTTGTCCTGAATAAAAACTGGGTTACGTAGAAAATTGTAAAAAAGTAAAATTTAAACACACACACACATAACATCACGCCCATAAAACCCAAAACTAAAAATATGGGGTTGGATGGACATTTGAATGGAATGGCTATTTCTATCTTTCTTTATTTAACTTTATGGTGAATTCCGCTTATTACGATTCCAACCAAATAAAATGTTTCCGTAATTTATTTTATACTGTTTACTTCTTTTTATATCTAAAACATATCAAAAATCATTTATGTTTATTTAAAAAACATAATGTGTTTGAATGCCCCCAAGATAGAATATCGTAAAGAAGGTCAAGTTCACGCAAAATATTAATAGCGTCAAATAAATCAGTTGTGTAACACCTCGCGACAGATTCTAATAAAGAAATACATATAATATCTCATGACAGTTCAAAAGAGCAGTAGATGCAAATGCGGCCAGCGGTGGACACGATGAAGTAATCATTATTATTAGACATCGGAACCAGTAGGTCCGGGTCATACAGATCGGCGGACAAGCCAGTGTCAGTTCAGTATGGCAATGGGTGAGCAATAGGCGGTCATTGTCAAGAGCACTGCAGCGCATTTGTATTCCGGCTGGGTGTCGAGCTGCGTATGCGCACGGTGAAAACTATTACGTATGCCGCATACCATCCGAGTCGTCGCTAGGGAGCTATGCGGCTATGTAAAGGGCTTCGAGTACCAACAGATTGACCAGTGAAAGAGGTGGCGGCACTTTTTGCTGCTCGACCATCGGGTCTTAATATCTCCACAATAGGCTAGATGACTAAAAAAATCTTTTTAGTCGGTCAGTTAGATTATAAAAAAATACGTGTTCAATATTTGAACACGTATTTTTTTTTATTTGTCAAACAAACATTGACGTAGAGACAATGCATTCAAGTTGCGCGTGACGTAACGCTTTCGTAAATTTTTTTGCAAAATAGTGACGTCGCAAGCCCCCACTCCAAAACTTTGATGCTCTTTATCTTTGTGATTTTTTGTTAATTTGATAAAGCGAAAAATATGTGTCTGATATTTTTGTATAATCTAACTGACAAACTAAATATAATTATAGTTTTTTTAATGCAGTCATCATCCCTATTGTCTTTGCTGCTACGGAGTATAGTAACATGGGTCCATGTCCCATGTTCATTTGAAGAAATACGAATTTTCATTTATGCAGGTCTTTAATGTGCACACCCACTTGCAACTACAATCATCAATGTTTACCAAAAATCTTGAACGCTTATCGTCACGTAGAGTAAAGTAAACAAGAACAGCATAACAATAAATAAACATTGATCAGAGAGTCAATGACCGGCTGAGTTTCAAAGCGGCGTATTGCAATAAAGAGAAGCTTATATGTTGCATTATGTGGATCATCATCCTCTTGCCCTTTCCCAGTTCAACTGGGGTCGGCGTAGCATGTCTTCCTCTTCCACACGTCCCAGTCAGCCGTCATCACGCTATGCACTCCCATTTCACTCATATCATCTTTCACACAAACCATCTATCTCTTATTTGGCCTTTCTCTTCCTCTCCATCCACTAACATGGATGGTGGAGGAAAACGAGGCAAAGAGCTCGAGTCTAATTAATGGAAAAGAGGCAAATCTGATGGTAGTATTACATAATCTTGGAAGGATAACATAAACATAGCATAGAAAACATAGAATAATATAATATTTTGATTGGCTCGATGGCGCATTCGGTTGTGATCCTGCCCCATGCGTCAAGAGCTGTGGATTCGATCCCCACCCAGTAAAAACATTCGTGTGACGAATACTTGTGTTTGTTCTGTGCCTGGGTGTTAATAACCAATATTTAGGTAAAATAACATAACATCGCGCCCACGATCCCCGAAGGGGTAGGCAGAGTCGAAGGGGCGGCAAGCCCCTTCAACCACATTCAGCCAAAAATAAAGCCGGGTAATATTTAGGTATATTTTTGTAATACCACTGCTGATTCTGATATCTGTAACATAACTGGTTAGGCTACTTACCTCGGTATCAGATCGGATTGTTCCACTCAAGGTATCTATATTTATTTTGAATAAGACGGTCATAGTACGTATATATATATCTCTCTATACGTGTATACTACTCTCTATACGTATCTCTTTTTCCGTAGTACACTTTAAATACAATTCTACAAATAGCGTGACTGGATGTGAACAGTACATTGTGCTGATATCCATCTCACCTTCTTGACCTTCAGTGTAAGCACCGAGTAACCTAAAGTGTATGATCGTGTTGATTGCAGTTGTTTATATGAATAGGTTACCTAACCACCTTCCTGATTACAGCTTGATAGACTCATATAATAAACCGGTGTATATTATATGCGTTAGTACAGCTTTCATTCTTCCTGCACTTATCCTAGGTTGTCCAGGGTCGGTGCAGCATCTCCATCCTTGGCCGGAGCAGGGACCTCCAATTCCAGAGGTCCCCGGGAGTCCTATACACCACCGTACCCCCCTGGTAGGGTGACGGTGCGTAAGGCATTACCCCGCCACAAAAAAAAAAGGTCGGTGCAGCATGTCTTTCTCTTCTAAACCTCGCGGTCATTTGTCATTGCGTTGCCCATTCTCATTGCCCTCATAACATCTTTCACATTATAGCTCGTTTACGCGTTAATTTACGTTTTTCAACGTCGGGAACATTAACTTCTCTTAACTACAGCGTCATCATTAGAATCAGCATCTCAGTAAGCACATTAAACAGAGCACAAAGCGGAGGGCGTCGCCGAGTCTCGCCGGTGACGTCACCAGTCAAGGGCGCCGCGAAGGTCTGTCAAGTTCAACCCATTAGGGACGGGACGGGTCTCGCGTCTCGCTCGGGCACCACCAGATTCTCTCAGGGCGTCCTTGTCTGTGTTCGGGTGAAGGTCAACCGTTAATTTTAGGAGATGCAACGATGTGATTGTTGATTCTTAGATTAGGCTTTTGATGTTACACAGATTTTATTGTTTGATTTCAATTCGGTTAACGATTAACAAGTTTAATTTTTAACCGAGGAACTCTTTTAATAACTTTGTGCGCATACAAAAATACATTAGGTTTAATCTGTGACTGAACCTTTTAAGATTTAGATTTACGACATAAAGCAGTTTCGTGTTAGAATATCAGAGTGCTTAGCCAAATGCGCGCAAGCAATTCCATAACGAACTTCGCTACCACTCGCTCGTATCGCTGTCGCGCTGGCGCGCATTTTTCTAAGCAACCAGGACTGCAGTTGTGTCTTTGTGTTGAACAAGATCTTAAACGTTGGAAATCTTGCAAAACTAAACATTTGTGACCTACACGAACGAAACGCAACCGAACTCTCTTACATATAATCCCGTATGTACTCGAAATATTTCAAAAGCAGTTTATCCAACTTCGCTAATGCTATGTTTGTTTATCAAACACTCACACGAATACGCATCTGTAGTTCGCATTTCACCTTTCCCGCGATAAAGTCACTTTCACAAGCACGTTCCTTTATCTCGGTGTCACTAAGGTCACCCAGAGGTGAAGTTCACAGCCGACTGACTAGTTCACTATTTGCGTGTGCCACAATGCGCATTGTTTTCAAGAACACGCACATATTCTTACCATTATTATAAATGCAAAATATTATTTATATAACTAACTTCTTCTCATACCTTGCAATGAAGCAATGAGATCATTCGCATAGAAATAGTTGAACGATATGCTACTGACATACCCTAGAAAGAGAAAACACACACTTCGACCCAGCTGTCGATGTGAAGAACTAGTATTATTAATTCATATCATAATGAATACAGTGCAAATTTGCATCTTTACACACGTATAGTTATAATAGACTGGTTCGCTGGCGCATTCGGTAGCGACCCTACCCCATGCGTCAGGAGTCGTGGGTTCTTTCCCCACTCAGGACAAACATTCGTGTGATGAATATTTGTGTTTGTTCTGTGTCTGGGTTTTTGATATCCGTAATTAAAGTATACAACCTGTACCTTTTAATATCCCATAACTTTAAGGTATTCTATGAATAAAATTAATACAAAAAGTCCAAATAACAAGTGTCCTTAAACGCATAGTTTAGAAGTTATCATCAATCTTAATTAAATTAGTTAAAAAATTGTCACCTGTATACAAGCGATCTCGAAGTCGCTATGTTAGGTTTGATGTATTCATTCATAATTTCAGATTTGAAAATACAGTGTTGTCATGATCAAGTAAAGGTTTTTTATATTGGTGGTAGAAAATTAAAATTTGAAAAGTAATGAATTAAATAATAATTCAAATGCCGTTGGGTTCTTTTACGTGGTATCTTTATATCCTAAAGTTATCGGATATCAAAAGGAATAGGTTATATAGTTTGTAATATCACTGTTAATTCTGTTATCCGTAACACAAGTGCTTAAGCTACTTACCTCGGAGTCAGATCAATGTATGTGATGTAGTCTGAAATATTTATTTTTAATAGTGCGATACGATCACATTAAGCTCACACACTATACTTTATGTACGCTTTCTATACCAGGAAATCATTTAAACAAATGTACAGGCGTTACATCTATAATGCAGTGGTACAATATGCCGGGTACAGATTAGTGTCAAATTACATGGAAGGATAAATGAACTTTAGTTCGACATTCGAGTCAAAACCTCGAGCCAGTCTGACTCGGTCTACATACAAGCCCGTAAACAAACTGTGTCTTCGAAGTTACAAACACTGTTGATATTCAACAGTGTTTGTAACTTCGAAGAGACAGTTAGTGTTGATATTCAGTTTAGTGAATGCCGCTGTGAGGTCAGCCAAGGTGAAGTTCGCAGCCGGCCGTTAGATGACCCGTGACTGTCTGTGACACAATGCATTTTAGCCTACGCTTATCTGCATCATTGTGTTCAACGAACAAGCCGACGACACGACATCGGACCTCGCTAGGTATTACCTGCACAATCCGCGTTGACAAGCTTTTCTACTTTCTTGGTATTAGTATTTCTAGATATTATTCTTAGCGAGCTACGCAGCAACCTTTTACTCGCGGCTACTGACCGGTATATGTATATGTAATCAATGTATGCAGTTGGATCACTTTTGACTAGCAAAATAATATATCACACTAGCAGCGTCCGGTGGTTTCACCCGCATAGTTCCCGTTCCCGTGGGAATACGGGGATAAAATGTAGCCTATGTTACTCGCTGATAAAGTAGCTTCCTATTGGTGGAAGAATTTTTTTAATCAGTCCAGTAGTTTCGGAGCCTATTCAATTCAAACAAACAATCAAATATTTTATCTTTGTTAGATTAGTATAGATAAATTATACATACATAATGTCACGCCTTTTTCCCATGAGGGTAGGCAGATAAATTATAAAATCTTTACTAATTTATCAAGGAATCGGCGTCTTGTAAAATAGGCAAAACGAATAGGATACGAAAACTCCCTCAAATAGATCGGATTAGATAAAAACACAGACGAGGCTTGAATTTAATTTAATATTCATGACGATGTACAGATAGAAGAATTGTTCAATATCCTTTTCAAGTCGTATTAATATAAATATCCTCAGAATATGTCCGCTGTATCGTAAACTTACTATTCGTAGCAAGCACTGAGGCACGTAGGTATCTAACAGTCCCCGTGTTGGATCCTAAAAGCCATAATTATGGCTTAAACGTAGCTAGAGGTCAGGTTACTGTCGGCTTTAGCCCTTGTCGGAATGCTACAATGATTTTAGCATAAGCTTACAATTAATAAACGGCCTGCGTCCAACCTGCCAGCAGAAGCTGTATTTATAAGATTTTAACTCGTTAATAATAACGCATCATACGATAACTATGATTTGATCCAAGTTTATTAGGTTTTCATAATTCTCAGGTAAGAACATTTAGAGGCAGTTTCGAATACAAAACAAATCAATAAATTTGGTCCTTCGAGCCAGAACCCGTCATGAACATTTATCCTCCACCTGCAGTTTCAAATCAATACACAATAAATTTGGTCCTTCGAGCCAGATCCGCGCACGACAATTTATTGTTACAGAACACATCAAGTAGCCAATCGTTCTCTTTGATGTGTAACTAAAATATTGCAGTCGTAAACAGAGTCTACTACGCCAGACCCGTATCGATCGTGAGTAATAAATAGGCATTCAAAACATGCGGTCTATCTAGAATTCTAGACCGATATGCATATCTAAAGATATATTAGCTATGAATGATGTTTTGACAATACATAGAGGTTCTTAAGTTCACTCTTGCCCATCAATTGCTTCAACTATTAACTAACACATTCTGTAAAACATGAGTAACACAAATATTTTTTGGTGAAACAGGTATTTGTAGTTTGGATCCAGATATTTGTGGTTATTTAGTTAATTCTGATTTCGATTAGAAGTACTTGCTTAAGTTACCCGTTTTTCAATGAAATCAATGTTGTCTAATATTTACAAACAACATGGCACCCGTTTAGATAACTTACAGGGACAATTTTAGATTTACATCTTACGTAGGCACTAGGCACCTCAGCGGTGTAATCGCTTCATTGCTAGACGAATGGTCTGGCTTGTATGATGTCACTATCCGCCCTCGCACTCTGACGTGCATAGAGAATTCAACACACTGGGTGAAACAAACACAGCTATCAACGCTCGAGTATATCGTCCGCAAACAAGAAAGGCGCTGAATATAACACTACACTTGGTCATATAATAGTTTATACAAAGTTCATTCGAGAAAGTTAAAATATTGGCCAGCGATATCATAAAACGAATCTACACTGGAGCTGCAGACGACATATCTTCATAAATATTATTAATGGGAAAGGACCTCTGCCTGTCTGTCTTTTACGCTTTCACACTAACACCGCTTAACCCGTTATGATGAAATTCGATACGTCTAAAGCTAAATCTTTCAAGAAAAAGACAATGGGCTATTTTATATCTCAGAAATTTAAGGCTGATGTTATGAATGTATGTAAATTTAATATATCTGTGAGTTACACGATAGAGTCTCTCTGTAACAGCTTTATTTACCGCGTATATAACAGTTGAATACATTTTATTGTAAACATAAGATCAGTATTCATTGATTTTCTCTTTATACAGGTCTAATTAATGTAATTGATCTTAACAATAAAATATTTTCAGAGTCCACCCTTTGATTGATTGGTGTAATCAGTAACAATCAGATCGATTGTTGCTGAGACAACCTGTAGGTTGTTTGGATAATAAAACAAATATTTTTTTTTTTTGATTGATCGATGTATTTATTTTTGTACCGATGACTTATCCTCGGCGGTCTGCATAAAAGCAATCACACGCCTTTTAAAATGCAATTGTGCCTTGCAATTGTTTAGCCAAGTTAAGTATTAGTTTATCCGATACAGGGATTTCAACTAACTTATTGGCAAGCTAAGAATGTTTTTATTGAGAATACAAGATACCAAACTATAATGATTGCTGATACTACTATAATCCCTCCAATAACTCAAGCCAATGAGTGCAGGCTTTCACTACTTATGTATGTTCCAAAAAAATTGGCACTACTTTTACAACTGGAGATCATGCTATTTTAACCCGACTTCTGAAGAAAGGAGGGTAATGTTTTTTTTTTTAACTGGAGTGTGAACAAAGTAAATACGTCAAAACTAGCAGCGCCCCGCGGTTTCACCCGCATAGTTCCCGTTCTTGTAGGAATATGGGGATAAAATATAGCCTATGTTACTTTCGGATAATGTTAGCTTTCCGATGGTAAAATAATCGGCACAGTAGTTTTTGGGTTTATTCATAACAAATAATACACACACACAAAAATACAAATCTTACCTCTTTATAATATTAGTAAGTATAGATAAAGAATGAGGATTTCGAATTATCATCATCAGCGCATCTAACAGCCAGAACGGTCCCTAATCGTTTGTATTTCTCTCAAACTCTAGCGCACAAATGGGATAGTTTCACATAGCGTTCAATACTCTTTCAGTGCACGAGTGTCGCATACAAATGAGAAACGGCGATGCGTCACAAGCGGCACACATTTGCATTCGGACTTCGATCTTCGACTTTCCAGAAGGGGAGACGTGAAAATCAGCTAGATCTAATAAATTCGCCGCATAAACAGATTCGGATTGATTGTAAAGTGGGTTATAAATAGCAGATAACGGTATCGATGCAGGCTAACACGATGCTTGGTACTAAACAGTTTACATTGTGATTTTTCGTACTTTGTCAATGTTGCAGAGGAATTCATGAAGTGGCTATAACGTAGGTAAGGGTTTTGATCGTAGTAACCCGATTTAAGAACTATGGTAGATGCTAGATATGTCTGAGTCTGCGACTACAGAGATCAGATTCAGTAACTAGGTGACGTTCATGTCCATTAGTGTAAGACCGGTTAATTTGGCACTTTAACAAGGCCAGCCACGAACCCAAATGATGCGGAAAAGAATCTCGCTAAGAGCAAAGATTCGTATGATGAACATTGTCATTTGTACTCGAATGACCAAGCCCAAACATAGGTTTTAAATTGGAAGCTTCGCTTGCATAACTGAACAATTTTGAATGTTTTTTAATGACGACTGAAGAAAATCTACTCGGCTAGTATCCTCACCCAATCGCGTAATGAGACTGAACTGTGGACACACCATCTCGAGCACACTTACCCGTCCTCCTTCATGACGGACTTGTCGCCGCAGTCGCACGCGCCGCCCGCCTGCGACAGGAACATGTTGAAGTCGTGCGTGGAGTGGTCGCCGCGGTGGAAGCACTCGCGGCAGATGGACATGCACGGCGAGATGCCGCACGTGCGACACCGGTACGCGACCACGCGCGGTATCCACACCAGCCCGCATTTGTCGTGTTTGTCGTAGCTCCGAACTGTGGGCGAAACATAATATACGATTAGGCACTTCAGTCAATCTTTCAAGTCTGAGGCTTTCAAAGGGACTGCAGAAAAATTCCAAAAGGTTTTTAACGAATCAGTAACGTGTGTCGAACGGTCCATAGGCTACAATAACCGCATCGGTATGTCACCATGATGACTTCGACGACAAGCGACGTAGAAATCGAGACCAAATGGGTAACCCAGGCTCAAAAACCGCAAAAGGCACTCAAACTCTTGGTCTCAATCTTTGCCATCTTGTCATATCCTAATCATCCATCAATATCTCCCAAATAAAAAGACGCCCCTGATGGATCATCTGATCGCCGCTTTGAGGTCCATCGCTCAAACCGCAGCGCACAAGTCATAAAACGCGCGCTTTATCGGGCGACTGCAAACGGCCCGTCCATTTCTGATTTATCGTTCAACTAAACTGATCTTGCGTTGTAAAGTGCTAATTTTATGGCCGAATAAATCATCACAAAAACTCGGGCCGTTTCCCTACACGTGTCATAAAGGACAACATTCAAACTCGACAAAAAAAAAAGAAGACAAGAGCAGAAGGACCTTTGTCCTAAGGGCTCCGTACTAAATTAATTGCATTGGTAAAACTATGTTTTCAGCCTTTTAGATTTTCGGGGACTTACTTCAGGCTTAATTTCGATATTCTTTAAATTGAAACAAACATAACATCACGCCCTATAATCCCCAAAGGAGTAGGCAGAGTCAGCCAAAAACAAAACTGAGCTGGGTAAGATGGAACATTGTGAAAAGGTGTGACAAGTGACAAATGGCTAGCTCGTCGCCTACACAATCACACACCCAGAATCCCATATACCATTAGTCGCCTTTTACGACATACCAGGCAAGAAACACAGTTGGCAAATTCTTTTTCAAGTCCCGGACCAACATTGGCCAATCTTTAAATTTAGATTTGCTTATTAAAGTAAGTGCTTCTAAGGAAATGGTAGCATATAATATTACATTGCTTGATTTCTTGTGGCTACCCCGAACCATAGTTACCTGTATCCAATATTAATTTAAGCAAAAATACCTTTGGACGTAATCAAGATTATAATCTTTATTCGAACTAGTTCTAACAAGAACCTATGTCTTCTAGATTTACAGGACCCTAAAATTCAATCATTACGACGATACATAAAGAGGTTAATAGAAACTTATCATCACACATGGTCATGTAATGGACATGTCTTTATAGCAAAAATGAAAACTATAGGTATACCCTATTAAGCGCCTGATTTTCCACTTATCACAATTAATTGTCGGACATAAGTGTCATACTAACGTCCGATAATGGGGATGCTGACTGGCAAGTCAATCGAGATACTTTTTAAGAGCTGTCAAAACGCAATCACTTCGTCACTGACGTCACTAGTTCGTATAGTTAACTTAATATTAAGCAGTTTTGGTAAATTTAAAAATCGTAGACTTTACATAATTCATACTTTATTTTACAGAATTTATATTTCAAAATTAAATATAAATGGTACAACATCCCTAATGTGTCGTGATTTTTTGCACAAACATTCAGTATCAAAAATCAGACCTTTGTTATAGTTTAATTTTCCTTTATTGTTTGTTATAGGTGATTACTTTATGCAATAACTGTCATTAAATACACTTATATATACGGGAGATTGTACCTTCTACTTATGGGAGAAATTTGTGCTCATGTATTTACTATTTATCATAGATAGTCCGTATTTTCTTCTGTAACCTTTGCAACATGGAAGCTGCAACATTGTATTATATTACTAAAAACTATATATTTGTGATATTATGCCTCAATGTATGGAGTTAAATTAAATAGAATGACTATTCATTACTGAAACAATGGTCAAGACAAAGACCTCGCATGGGTGACAATCATCATCTCTGAAATAAGATTACTTCGCTCTATTCATTTTGTATTAAACTGCAAAACGTTAAATTTTATTACTCCTGTCCAACTGGACCAATAAAACGACGCACTCACACTAAAACTAAGATAAGGATTAGTGGTTATCGAGTTAATTGCTCGAGTCGACTCCAACAGGCGACGGACAAGATGTTCTGTTACCTCTATCATAACATGTCGGTCTCTCCAGTTCTTGTAACTTACACCAGCTCATTAACATACCAATGACCTTCATATTTCATTGTAAGCAGTCGTACATGCTTTGTTTCGTTTTACGTACGACTATTCAACTCGAATCGGTAATATGAGATTGTAATGAAAATTCTTTTTCTCTGCCGCACTCTCGAGAGGTGGAATTGCTTTCCTTTCTTCAACAATCCCTTTTTTTAACGACGGGAATGCCTTAAGCATAGTCTCGCCGTTCGAGGGCAACGGCGTGGTGTGTGAGACTTCCAGGACCCTTCGTATAAAGGACCCCTGCAAGATGGAGTGGCCGCGGTATACCCACTAATAACACCCCCTAGACGCTCCTACATCGCCTTCGGTGGTGACGCTGAAGGAATCCGGATCAACCTTAACTACCCCAGCGCCACCGGCTTCTTCAATAATCCCTGGCTCAAACACTACATAATGTAGATGGCGTTCAGTCCCAGTAGTGGTATTAACATTTAATTCTAAGCACTGATCCTCGAAGCTTGTGGTGAAGGGTGAGGATCTATCTATACGACTTCCAAAGTAAGGCGACAAGCATCTTTTTGAAAATTGGACCTCAATGCAACTTTTTATCAAGTAGAGTAAGGTCAACTTTAGCGCAAAATAAATAAAAAACGCTAAGCAGTACTCATTACATGCTTTTTTATTAACTTAGTCACAACACCAAAACGGGGCGCATGCGTATAATAGTAAACAGCATGGGCAATTTGCTATTTTTGGAATATACATTATAATAACGTAATATGTAAGCTATTTTAAGCTTTGGTATCATCAATGGTATTGTGTAAAATTATCATTATTACAAAGGTGCAAGGTTGGTATTCCTTTTTAAGGACGAATCAAAGTCAAAAATATCTTTATTTACGTAGGTCTGATAAAAGCACTTGTAAATCGTCAAGTAATAGGTACAAAAAAGAACAATTTGAATCTACCACTGGTTCGGAATGTCGCATCTACCGAGAAGAAACTAATTAAATGTGGAAGTAACTCTATATGTTTGTTAAGTTTTCACGCCTATGTCACTTAACTACTCGTAATTATGATGAAATTTAGTACGAGAAATTAACACAAACTTGCTGTTCCAAATCATAGACTCCTAAAAAGTGGTAATTAATTTAGGGCTGATTTTTTATTGGTCAGATAAGAATTATCCGACTGATAAAGTATAAAGTTACCAATTTGCGGATGTGATACGGTATTTCATTTAGGAAACAGACAATGACATTTTAAAATCATCCGGATTGTAATTTATTCGACTGTTATATTTTATCTGTCTTTTGAGAAATTAGCCCTTATTGTCTAAATATTTAAATATTCAATAAAGTACCCCAAAATATTTTAACATTACCCCTACATAAGTTTAAATTATGCATTTAATTATTTTTAATGAGTAAGGGCTATTACAAGATTGAAAAATTTCTCAATGACAAGGATTTATGGTTAACTTTATAATGAAGTGTTCATCTACAGTAATATCTAATTTAAGTGTAGATTAATTAAGTTTACAAAATTGTATAATTGGCATTTAAAACAGTAACTATCGAGTTTCTTACTGGTTTCTTTTCGATAGAATCTACTTTCCGAACCGTGGTAGTATTATCTGTTCTTTTTTGTTTTTGTATATTGACTATTTATAAGTGCTTTCTTAAAGTCTATATAAATAAAATTTGAATTGAACTCCAAGAAAAGACATATACTACTGTTTATCCGCGAAATTATCATTGATTCTGAAGGAGGCACTATAGACTATCTGTAACTATTCGTATTTCCGCGTGCTATTCTCACATCGATTTGTCCAAAAAAATGTGATGAAAATTCCAGAAGTACGTTCCCGGGATAGAACCAGCACCCTCGCATTAGAAACGCGTGTCCTTACTACCGCCCAATAAGCGCGTCTTTTCTCCGGCACCCTATTTGCTTGTGCCTCAATCGTCCCGTGCGTAAACTGTCCCATGTTTGTCCGGCGCGGCAACACCAGGCTCCCCCGTCAAGATATTAAAATCACATTAGGCAGGTACGCGGCTCACGGCATCTAATCGAGGGGTAATGGTTTACACAAATTGCGTGTTCACGTCTCGTCGCTATTTGCTTTTATTAGCCGGCTATACTTATCCAATGTTGAAACGTCGTCTGAACTTATTATTTTTTCAATTACAACTTTTCATTTAATGCTAGCCGTATAAATTGTTTTCTGATGTCAAAAACAATAACACTACGTAGGAAATATTTTCCTGTCTGACTTAAACCAAAAGACTATCTTAAAATGTGTTTGGATCGGAAGCGAAATATACTACATCATTTTTTCTCCTTATAAGGATAAGGAGAATAGAATAGCAAGGGCTATACTTACAGCAACCTAAGAGTAAGGAGATAAGTGTTATTATTTGATATTTAGGTATACGTATATGTATAGGCAAAGTAGTAATCACAGAAAAGTTCTAATAAGTTGATAAATGCCGTTTTGATTTTACCAATTAGGTAAATTTTATAAGAGCTCCGCGAAAGAAAATCCTCGCCTCGCCCTCAATAAATATGAGGGTAGTCACAAGATGACAAGGACATATAGTCCTTAAACAAGCTCACGGCGCCTCATCCCGGTGACGGATGCGCTGCGCTTTTTGCCCCCGGACACGACGTGACCGCAGCGGCCCGACGACAGATTTGTTGCTTCTTTGCACTCCATTGCGTTCCCACGGGGGACTACCATTTGCAGAATTGCGCTGTATCCTGCTCGAGCAAAAGTTCTGCGCACGTACTAACACGTACGCTCTATATTATTATGTAGTTACCCAATAAATAGAAGATGTCTGACTTTACTGATGTTCTGTCGATTTTATTCTCAGCATCATTGCTCAAGCTTAGAAAACGTTTTATTTTATTTCGTGAAATGCATTCATAAAAAATAAGAAATTTGGTTTTTTTACAAAATCAGATAAGATTGATAAGCTGTTTCAACGAGCACGATTTTCTAAGATTGCTTTTGAAAAACTTAATTTCTTCTTATATAGATACTTCTATACTAATATTATAAATTATAAAGAGAAAAGATTTGATTGTATTGAATAGGCTTCGAAACTACTGGACCGATTTGAATCATTCTTTCACTAATGGAAAGCAATTTTATCAGCGAGTAACATAGGCTATATTTTATTCCCATATTTCTACAGGTACAGGAACTACGCAGGTAAAACCACGGGGTGCTGCTAGTCAAACATAAAGAGCAATATTATGTTCGATATCATTTTATAGTTTATTATTGACTGGCTCGATGGCTCATTCGGTAGTGACCCTCCCCGATGCGCCAAGAGTTGTGGGTTCGATCCCCACTCAGGACAAATATTCGTATGATGAATACTTGTGTTTGTTCTGTGTCTGGGTGTTAATATCCAATATTTAAGTATATATTTGTAATACCACTGTTGTTTCTGATATCCGTAACACAAGTGCTTAAGCTACTTACCTCGGAGTTAGATCAATGTATGTGATGTCGTCGGATATTTATTATTATTATTATTTATTACAGTTTCATAAATTTGATAAACGTTACTTTAATTAATTTTATCAGAATACTAGTTGTGCTACCTTGTTACATATACCTAAAGAATTGATTAATATACTTCAGGTTATGTAGTCACGGCATTTTTCCCACGACGCAGTTCTCTTTTCGTCCACCACAGTATCATGCATGACGTAAGACTCTTATCACAGCGCGTTCTAATATTATTTTAGGTAGTGCAATCGATCGATACATTCCGACACAGTCTAGAAGGTTGCGCTCCCCAGCTTTAGTGAAATGACCTTTAACTAATTTATCGGCTGGCTCTGGTCCAGAAACTTTCTTCATCAAAAGAGCTCTTTAAAAGCATTTTCTTTTTAACAGCTTCGCGTAGTATAAAAGTAATAATACAATTGGAATAATTTATAGTACATTATTCTAATTAATTTCTCTATTGGTATTAATTATTATAAACAAATAAATAATGGAATTGAATTAAAATTTTAAATATAAATGTAAGTACTAACAAAGGCTTTTATTGTTATTATAATTGTTACTAACACTATGGACCAGCTCCGAAATAAATGGATTTTATTTTATTTTATTTATTTATTTATATTTCAAACGCTGCACGGACCACTAAAATATATCTCTTATTACACGCCACACGCTGTTGACCCATTTTCGCTGAAATTTGGCAAACATCACACGGAACAATATTATGTTTAATGAGGCCATACATGCGAGCCGACAGATGGGAGGCGCTGGTATAAAATACAGAGGTTCGATGAACGCTACAAAAAAGAATACCATCGGATGAGGAAAAACATACTTAAAGTCCATTGTGATGACGTAGCACAATCGAGACGTCCTTCAAGATTATCATATTTATATTATACCTACAGAATCGATAATGAATAGAGCATTGATGGAATTATGACTATTTGTCTTGAACACGAGCGGCGATAATGCCAAATGTTTGCGATGCAATGACGCGACGAATAGCAAATTTCTCAAATATACGACCATGTTCTGAAGCCAATTCAAATTAAGGACCTATTATCTGCACACAAATGTTTTTTTTGTATCGGGAATTAGATTTATAACTTTAAGAAAACTTCATTAAGCGTACTTTGATTAACGATTATATCGAATTCTAGACAGTTTCGTAAACACCTTTGTGTATGGCAGCGACATGAAGGTGTCATTGCTTACACACCATATAATAGTATTCGGAGAGGATAGACCTGACAATGCACCATTAAACACAAACACAATACCTATCATCATTTCCTATATAAATCTCATCAGCATAATATCAGTTCAATAATGAGTAAGCGTGTAGGGGCCAGGCGGGCACCCTGCGGAGATCCGATCCAATGTGTAATTGGTTGCTAGGTACCCGTTCACCAATACTTGTTAAGAAACTCTGAAGGAGTAGGTACTGCATAATTAATCAAAACATAAAAAGAAAATAAAGTAGATTGCCCGATAGCTCATGATGATATTATTCAGCGGAATCTATGAAACTTCTTAAACAGTGCCAACGTTTATCAATTAACCATGCATAAAATGAATAAGTATAACGAGTCATCTAACTCATTAATCTACACATAGATAATATAATCTAGCGATCCTAATAAGCCGCTGAAGTGCCAAGTCGATAGCAAGCACCTGACGCATCCAATATTCGATGCTATCACAACCGATTTACATCCAAAACGCTCAGTCATTGCGAATGATGAAAATCGTTTGTATTCGAGGTTCATTGTGGTCAACAGTCGATGTATCTTAATTACAACTCGAGAACAAGGATGTAATAAGATGAATCAGAGTGTAAATTATGCTTTGGGCAGATAATGGAGACTAATGGAGAGAATAAAAGTGTCCTTAAACACTTAAGATAAACTAATTATAATGAGCAAATAATGTTGCATCTTCCCTTATTTTTAGCATAAAAAAAAATAGTTCACAACTTTCAAAATAAAGAAACGGAAAAAATACATCTATAATTCTAATGTATGTAATCGTACCTTTTACAAAAACTAATTATAATACTAACTCATATTTCATCGACAAGTTTTGAAATAAGAACCGTAAAAATAGTATCGGAAATTTCGAGACGACTCCTAAATCAAAACAGCACTTCTCGGAACATGTTTGTGACCAGTAAATTTCTGGATGGTGCATAAATCTCGACCTATTGGCTAGTCAGACGCCCATCCTACAGAACACTTGGCCGAGAGTCAAAAACGATTGTTCTAGCTAAACACACGCTCCAAGATAATAGCGAGGACTGCGACAAAAAAAACCTTCACTTTTCATAGCTAGCGTTATATAAGTATACCGCATTAAGCCAGTGGACAGAGAAGACCGGAGAAATAAAATGGCATCAAGACATTGTTTTTTTTTTTTTTTAGAAAATCATCTCTAACCTTTTCAAATTTAAAATGTACATTTTGGCATTATGTGGCATTTCATATATGATTCGGTTTGTTTCCATTACACATTGATCTCGAAGATACCTCTTAAGGTAAGGTGCAGCGGCCGTATAATGCAGATGATCTCACAAGTCAATTCATCACAGTGCATCACCATTGGCTCTGTGACTCACATACGGTTAAATCACCAGCTAAGACTGATGTACTTTACCCATTATGTCCAGAGATAGAATTCGAACCGTTTTCCATATTTGTTTATGCAGATAGATTATACAATAATTTTATTCTTCTAGATAGTCTGACTATCTCTTAGATAGTTTGACTGGCACTTTGGTCGAGTAGTCAGAGACCCTGGCCACGAAACCAAGGGTCGCAGGTTCGAATCCCGCTAAGGGCACATGTTTCGTGTGAGGAACATGGACATTTGTACTTGAGTCATGGATGTTTGTAAACGTATATGTGTATGTCTATCCGTTCACCTAGTATCTATAGCAACAAGCATAAGCTTAGTTTGGGACTAGGGAATTGGTGTGTCAGTCTGAAGAATTTATTTATTTTTAGTCAACTACAAAATTTTGTGGTGATTACAGACTATACCCATAGGATTACCGACATAGAAACCATAAAACAGAAGAACGCAGGCAGGCTGTCGCTTACATTGAAGAGATAAACAGAGGTATAATATCACTTATGATAAAACAGAAAAGAAAATAATATAACCGTAGGTAAATCTTAGTGTGCTAGCATGCATGTTATCCTCTCGAATGGCATAATAATCTAAGCGGGAATTCTGCTATAACTTTTCTGTCATCGTTCTTATCATCAGTTATTATTTTAAATCCGGCGTTGTTTAGTAATAAAAACTCACATTATCATGTATTCTACTGTAAATATGCTTACCGATCTGTATATAACACGTATTGGGTCTGACCGTTAACATATTCAGACGGTGCCACCGAACTCGAGCGTTCATCGAATGTATTAGCGAGCGAGGAAACAAAACACAAAAAAAAATATTTTTTTACAGATATGTTAGATGCGTTGCTAACCATGATCCAAAAATTGTCTGGTTCCCCTATCTTTGGGTTACGAAGGTCAGATCGGCAGTCGCTTCAATGTAATTACCAGACTCGCTAAATCCTGGATCATGGTCTAAGCGGACCCCGTCTAAGCACGGGACATATCGCTAGGAAGATGATGATGTTAGATGCGTTGTTCATGAAAATATTGCAGGAAACAAAATGAAGGATGCAATAAAACAAGCTGTTTTCTAGACAATGGTTCTTAAAAAAGGGTTGACCAAGGCACTTGCTCATCACCAACGCATATGAAAAATATGAAAGATCTCTGGTGTGCCAAAAATTCCCTACGCCAAGGATACCATTAGGCAGGATGTATTGTGTACCGTTTAGTAGGATGAAAATCTTAGATCTTAGATAAACTATACACTTCCTGCCGGTTGGTCGAGTTTTTAGACCACCAGACACATTAGTGCCCTGTAATCAAATCGGGCGGGTTCAATTCCGACTAATGGCAAGTGTTCGTGTAATGAACGTAGTCATTTGTACTCGTGACATGAATGTTTTAAAGATTAACTATAATGCCCATAAAAGAGCGCACGATTAATACTAAAACTATTTCATAACACACGTGTAGTTGACATAAAAATGGTAAAGCAGGGGCCAATTAACAAGCGCAGCGGAGCGATCAGCGATGGTAAACGCATTACGCAACATTAGCCGACTGCAGCGCGACGCATCAATAACTACGGCCGTATTGTTGCTAGGGACGGCACGCGCAGACTCCTCAAGGAAGCTCCTTAGGAACCACTAAATCTTAATGTGTGCTTTAGCGTTTAAGAGAAAGGGCACAAATTGGTTTAAACTGGAGCTGAAATGTAACGTCACACTCCAGTAAAGTTACTGAATGCACCTAACTAAGAAATACAACATAAACGACTCTTTACGAATGCTGTACTATGATTGAAATAAACTTCGATACGGTCAAAAACTTGAGGGATGAATGAACTTGAAATATGTATCACCAACTCGACGATTAAATTAGACAAACTTTGAATTGCAGTACTTACGTCGTAAGTCGCTGACGATATCAGCAGATTAAATGCCCAATGTAAAATAGTAGGTTCTCCGATTTTGATAATTTTGTAATTTTGTGCTCAATTTTAGATGATAAAATTCTTACGGAGCATCTTTTCAGAGAACCTTAAAAAAAATAATTCTTTTAACATACGCAAACCAATCTCGACGGATTAAAATCTATCATCCTCTTATGTATTTTATAAGTAAGTAGGTAATAAATGCCATGGACTGCCTCGTTGGTCCAGTGGTACGCATGCGCCGCCTAAGGACCAAGAGGTCCCTGTTCGAATCCGGTGTCAGGCTGGTTAATTCAATATTGAAATTACTCAATAACAGTCCGGAGTCAGGAAGTTGGCGGTTTAATTACCCCCGTGCCTCGGAAAGCCCGTTAAGCCGTTTTGGTCCTGCACATGACCTTTTCACCGGTCATGTCGAATTGCCGTCTCACCGGACTATGAGAGTGAAGGAGTAGAGAGTGCACCTGTGTTTGCGCACACACTTGTGCACTATAATATCACCTGCGCAGATTACTAATCCTCGTTGTGATTGGCCGCCGTGACCGATATCGCTTATCATATGTCTATGTAATACAATTAAATGTTTTACCTTCCTGGTAATCAGCAATTAATTAAATAAAACAAATTTGCACACTGTTTTCCTTAAAGTGTCACATTTTCGCTATTACATCGTTATTATGAAGTAATCTTAAGTAGTGTTAAACCTATCTCCAAAATACTTTCTTGGAAATTTAAAAACTTATCGTATTGCAAGATACACCGACTAAACAAAGGAATTTCACATCAATCGCAGAATTTATGAAAAAAACAAATTTAAATTTTGTATGAGGAAAGAAGTAATCTCCGATATGTAATCAAATCAAAATATTCGTCATTTCGGCAGACAATTTTGAATGTAGTACATAATGTTTGACAGCCCCGTTGGTCGAGCCCTGGCCGCGAAACCAAGGGTCGCGGGTTCGAATCCCGCTAGGGGCAAATGTTTCGTGTGATGAACATGGACATTAATACTCGAGTCATGGATGTTTATACACGTATTGAAGTATGTCTATCCGTTTACCTAGTATCTATAGCACAAGCATAAGCTTAGTTTGGAGCTAGGGAATTGGTGTGTCATTCAGGAGAATTTATTTTACTATTATTAAGTATTTAAGTCAGACATTGCCATACTAATTAATTTAAAAATATAATTTAACCATTATATATTTTTTTAACTGTAAGCTAATATACTAGATCTAACGATATTATAATGTTTTATATCACAAATTTTGCTATAGCTACGTGTTGGTACTGAATTATAAATAACAACTCACGTACGCTACTTCCCGCGTATAGAACTCAGACACTAATACAATTTTTACGAGAGTCCTTTGAGAAACGTCTTATTATGAACGGGATAATAACTAGAAAATGTTTGCTTACATAAAATATAACACAAGCCATTACCCATATTTATGTCGTCCTTATATTTTTTAATTTCTGTACTATGTATGTTATTGCTATTAATTTGGTTTGCTGAAATAATTGAAAAGAGTAACTACCGAGTTTCTTGCCGGATTCTTCTCGGTAGATACAACATTCCGAATCGGTGGTAGAATTATATAGCTTCACCTGTATTTGACGATTTATAAGTGTTTCCTTGAAACCTATATAAATATAGAATATTTTGACTTTGACTATAATATCATTTTATTCGTTCGATTTATCTTTTAATATTAGTAAAAAGACAAGTATTTTTTCACGACAGAATTGCGTCTATCCTGAACAGGCCCTTACAAATTTCTACGTAATAGTATTAAGAGGCAACATGTTCTCTCTTAAAGAGACAATAAGTTTCAAAGCGTACATCTCAAGGTTGAGTGGACAACCCTGGCGCGAACACACGGAGGGCCAGAGCCGGCCGCCGTGGTTATTGCCCCGCGTGACGGCCTTTGCTATACAAGTAATTAGTTGACATTTCGAATGCCTCCCGCTTGTTAACGCCTCGAGAACACCCAATTGAACAAACACAGCTAAGTGGATTACATACTAAGAATTTCCATCTTTGACCACTTAAGGATCGCTTTTAAATCAACAGGTGCACACTTGAAGCGGGTGGTAACTCAATGGTCAGTGTTAGTTCAAACCTGGAACTTATCCCAGGATTATTAAAATTTAGGGAAAAGTAGATTGCCTACTTTTCCCTAAATTTTAATAATCCTGGGAAGTCGGCGGGCTATGATGATCACCCAAAAAAAGTCAATCGTCTAGCCAAGATTCGCGTAAATGATTTCCCTGTCATAATTTGTGTCATCCGCAACTTTTTCTTTTGAGGATATGCTCCAAATGTTTCAACATTCTGACGTAACAAATCAATCAGGATTTTTATCTGGAAAATAGTCTTAAAATAAATAGTGCCCGATTGACGTCATTTGGCGTTGGAAACATCTCGCTCATGCCATACAAATTGCTGGAGGTGGCATGCCATACGACGTCATAGGTAGGTACGTACAAATTAAAAATAATCACAAACCTCGAAAACGCATTAAGCAGCTTACTTGAATTTTAGTTCTACAAAAGAAGAAGAAAATTTTACAAAATAAAGTAAATATTTTAGACAGAATACAAATAAAAAATCCAAGTAAAATGATCAAGTTAAATAAGGCTATAAAAATAAATAGCTCGATGTTAGATATGTTGTAAATACATTTAAAAAAGTAGCTGTTTATTTAAGACTTAAACTTATATAAAACTTCAGTCTACTATTATTAATCTAGAACTTCATAGGTCAAAATCAACATAGTAATCATCTTTCTCCCAAATCTGTGTAAAACTCTCTGATTATGCCCAGTGCATAATGCTAAGAAACACACTTCATGCTCACGGTATAAAACAGGATTTTTAAATCTAAATACATATAATTATACCACAAGTTCGGCAATAATGGAGACCTTCGTTTAAAAAACCTGCACAGTTAAGTAAGTGTCTACCAATTTGTCTGGATCCCCTAGCAGTGGCTTTAAAGTATTAACAGAATCATAATTTAAGCTAGCCCCGGAACCAGGAATGTTTCAACACACTGGATCGGTGATGATTTGCTATATTCTGTCTACCTACTTCTAAATCTATACTTATAATAAATCTGTAGAGAGGTCAATTCTGTACATGAAATATATTTTCAAAATAACTATCAGGGGGTGATTAGTGATCGATACTGATGCCAAAAATGCAATCAGTAAAATTTTTGTCTGTCTGTCTGTCTGTATGTTCCTTATAGAAACAAAAACTACTCGACGGATTTTAACGAAACTTAGTACAATTATTCTTCATACTCCTGGGCAGGTTATAGTATACTTTTCATCACGCTACAATCAATAGGAGCAGAGTAGTGAAGGGAAATGTTTGGAAAACGGGAGAAGTTACTCCATTTTTTAAGCTTCCGTCGCGTGTGCAGCCTTAATGGTTAAAGTTACATAGAAATCATGTATGACAGAAATAGTCTTTTTATTATTAACCATAAACGCGGGTGACACCGCTGGCACAGCTAGTAGAAAATAAAAGCAGACAGTGTTATTTTGAACGAAGCATAGTTGCGGCAGTGTCGTCCAACAACCAACGTCCAAATCATGACCGCCACCGGGTTATTGCCCCGATCCACCTACCATTACCTAATAAAATCGCCATCAATTTAGAAATTTATAAGTCCCACTTGAGCGAACCTGTATGCCCAGAAGAAACTCAACTCGAAAGAACTTAACAATGGGCGTTCCACCTGAACGTTTACGATTCCGGAACTTCTAATAGATTGCTGTCATAATAAATCCTGGAACCTGGAAAGGGTGAAAACTCCGGACCTTAGGTTAGCTCACTTTATAAGATCACATATGGATAGAAGCTTAATTATAATCCTGCTTGGAGCAAAACATAAACCTAGCCAGCGAGGGTTAACGAACAGACCCACGCGTCTGACATAACAGTTTATATAACACGTAGTTATAAAATAGTTATTGTAACTACCGCAGTTAGGACACGTTTGGTATAGTAAGTTTACTACTAATTGCTGCGTACTATCTGCTACGATTTCATGTTATTAAAAGGTTAAAAACAATAAACAAAAATTAAACTACGAAAAAATTGCGCTCCGTAGAATGAATTATGTCACGTACAATGGTCCACTTTAAGGACTAAGTGCGGAAACCAACACCGCTAACATAGGACATGACTTGTTTTTAAGGCGTTTAAAATTACCGTTATGTATGTTACCTGTGTATTAATGAATCGATTGACACCTCATATATTAACAAAATCAAAAAAGGTTGTTCATCTGATACTACGGTGGTGGTATATACATAAATACATACATAGACTGCTAAAACCATAAACCAGAGGGTTCATGGTTATACGTCCCCGTAAGGACACTTTAGGTCTCCGTCGCCGGCACTGCACATCATCAGAGTTTAAGCCTTTTGTTTGGTACTTGCTAATTGTCATTATTCATTATAGCTACTAAGATAAAAAAGCTGTAAGGCACGCAGTATGGCTTCCATGAATATAAGACATTCTCATCTTTAAGCACACCCTTGTGTTAACGTATAAGGAAAAGGATAATAATGCAAAAATACGTATGCAAATTAAACGTTCCTCATGATGCAATGTGCAAGATAATGCACATGCAAATCTATTTTGATATCTCTAAACAGAAAATAACATAACTGTCAACTGAATTGTTCGCGATGATTCTGAATAATGCACACTTACAAAAATATTGCATCATCATTCTCGATGCATCACCTTGTAATTGCTAATAAACTGCCATTTAAAGAAAGCCTGAATATTAGTCATGTATAAAAACGAGGCCATTAAAATCCGTCTCTAAGCCCAACTTTGTAGTAGAATGACCACAATTCTTAAAATAGACGTGAATGAGTAATATATTTATTAATCCTATATCATGACGCGACACCATGATTTAAGAAAAAAATACAAAACGTCTTTATTTTAAATGGACGATAGGTGAATACTTTTTAGTAATCGAACAGGTTTTGTAAAAAAAAATAACAGATAAGAATTACAAGGAAAATAAGTACTTGTTTTTTTTTTTAGTTTGTACACATGTTTACGAATGTGTCTCTTTCACGGCCACGTTGTAACGGTCTTACGCCAATCCAAAGTAAGCGTGTAATTAGTGTTTTAAACTTCGACATAGAAACATAACATTGCTAAAATGTACCATAACAAGTCAATGACACTGCGCCACATGCAACGTTGAAACCGCGATTGACCGCACACATGCACGTTCTATCGAATGTTAATAACTTTCATTCGACAGTTCGAAGAAATGTTTGTAGAACACGTTTCGAGACGCCATGGTGGACTCGTTTTAGTCAATAACTTATTGTTGAGGAAACGTGTACTGATTAAAAGAATATTAAGATATACCCTACTTATATTTTATGGTATTTTAGATATCGAATTTATTTAACCGCTTATCTATATCTAACGTAGATAGTTACTATTTAACCTGGCTAGAAAGAAACGAAGACGTGCTAAAGATCTGGTAGATCTTTAATTCGAATAAAAAAATTGCTATTAACTATTGTAAAAGGTAATTTTTGTTGGCTCAGCTATTGATATACAAATTACACATTGCATTTCAGCAATATCATTAATTACAAATGATTTGCAAGCATGCAATTTATTTAAACTTTAACCGTCAAATCAATTCGATTTACCCTTGACAGCATTTCCAGTGTTCTAATTAAAAAAAAACCGCCAGTGATCCGACAAAGCAAAGTCAACGGCCCCCACCTCTAGCAGTTGAATCTCGTAATCCTGTTGTTTATCTCCAGGTAGGGTTTAGAGCCGGGGTGGCAGGGAGCGAGCCGTGACGGGCACGTGTTCCCTGCACCGATCAGCTGTTGGCGGGGTCGTCGACCGGCGCGCGGTGACTAACATCGGCGGGTACGAATCGCCGAGTCAACGCACCGAGCAGCCGAGCCATCTCGCCAACCTGGCCTCGGATTCTGGCGGAATCGCGTATTGTCTCGAGTGATTTTCATTGCAATTACTTTTATTATACTGTCATCAGATTTTGAACCGCAGGAATGCACTTCGCTGCTTCGTAATAGCTGATGTTGCCTGATACACCTCGTTTAAAATCGTACACTGCGTATTGTTTGACTGAATTAAGTATGAAGTAGTTCCTTCGACTCGGTCACAGTAAATTTCATAAATAAAAGCTTTATAACGTACCGGTAGGGAAATTCTGCAAAATTCTTTATTTACTATACAGAAAAATATTATTAAATAGAGGTAACAGGTAGTTCAGAAGGTGACTACTAATTTCCAATGGGACAGATATTATGTTCCTTACCAGGTTAATGAATGAAAACACAAAATTGACCAAAAAAGCAACTTCATGCAAGACTAGGTTATTTTAAATAGCTGCTGATACCATTAAAATTATTTAAATATTACATGATCAATCTACCCATGACTCGTTGATATCTTGATGGACCGAGTAGTCACCACACGGATTTACTGCTTAAGTAGAAGAAGATTTTCCTTATTAAAAGGTACTTGAACTTAGCCAACGTTAGAACATAAGACGCAACCACTCTCGCCGTAGTGAAAATCCGCCGGAGTGGGGAGCCGAAAAACCGAAAGAAAAATACCAGCAAACAAAAATGTGACATTTCAAAAAGTTCGAACTGAAAAATAGTTCCAAGTCTGGAACTAGATCCGCGACAGTCAAACTGTCTATTCTCGGCGGTAGTGAACGTAGCGGCATACGCAAAGGGTTCAATGTATTAGTAACACGCACTTACTAGATGTCGGATCACGGTTATGAGCTTTTTGTAATGCATCCAAAGAGGAAATGATAAAATCTTAATAGAACTTCAGGGTTTCTCTTCCTAAAGTTAGGTCATCATCTTCATCATCTTCCTAGCGTTATGTCCCGTGCTTAGACAGGGTCCGCTTAGACCATGATCCAGGATTTAGCGAGTCTGGTAATTACATTGAAGCGACTGCCGATCTGACCTTCGTAACCCTAAGATAGGGGAACCAGACAATTTTTGGATCATGATTACAAATTCAAAGTTGTTTGAATTTGTAGGTTTCATCACGATGTTTTCCCTCACCGTCGAGCTAGTGGTATAAATATGTACATAGATTTTTTAAAATCTAGAGGTACATGCCGGGGTTTGGACCCGCACTCCTCGGTTAAGAGGCGCGTGTCCTTACCATCACCACCAGCTACCAACGCTCCCTCTTCCTAAAGTTAGGTAAGAATTTATAAATAAGTCAGAGTCAAAAGGACAGCAGGCCCTTTTAACCATATTCAGCCAAAAATAAAACTGGGCTGGGATAAATGGAAAATTGTGAAAAGTAGTGACAAGTGGCTAGTTTGTCGCCTACACAATCACAGACCCAAAACCCATTAGTCTACTTTTAAGATATACCATTAGTAGACTTTTACGACATGCTAGGCAAGAAACACAGTTGGCACATTCTTTATAAGTCCCGGACAATGGGCGGGTTAGATGAAAAATTGTGTATTAACATTTGCCGTATAATATAATGTAATCGAGATTATTTATTAGATATGATTCCTTACACAGCATCAAGCAAGCCCCAAAACACCATTAAATAATGACACCAACCTAGGTTTAGGTTTAGGTTTAAAGATCTTTATACTCATACGAAATTACATTTCATTTACAATGAGATATAAATTTAACTTAATATAATAAAATAATTAGCCGGAATTCGACTCTAAATACAATTTTAGCTTATTTTTAAACATATTTACGCTTTCACACCTGGACTGGACAATATCTAAATAATATCCAACAATGATTTATGTATATGAAAGTTTAAGAGTACGTATGAATTTGGATGGTCTGCATTTCTTTCCAGCAAAATCTACTGAATCCAGTTTCAAATTAATTTAGGCATCTATAGATCTGAATTAGGAATTTACATACTCCGTGTTCCCTTGATTATTATATAGTATAATTCTCCTCGGATGATGATTTGTGGAAGCTAAGGCTATGCCGAGTCCCCCATACTTCACCTCCACTAAGGCGATGAGGGGTACCGCGGAGTTTTAGTGGATATACCCCGGCCACTATCATCTTGGCCGGAACAGGGGCCCCCTACTCAAGGGTCCCCAGAAGTCCCACACACCGTGTGTGTCCGACAGTGTGAAACGCATTTCTCCGCGTCAAAAATCTCCTCGTTAGCTTAATGTTGTGGTCTACACACACTAAGACGCGGGCAATATTATAAACATATAACAATTCAGGCATTCTCAGAAAGTTGACAGGATAAGATGGGCAGTTTGGATGCTCGGCTTGTTGTCAAATCCGATGGTGAGTCACGTCGGCTTCCCAGTGGACCCGTGAAATTGTTATGCCACTCGGTTGTTGTCGCCTTGTTGTATCCGCCCGTGTTTATTTTTGCGCTTCTATTTTCGTACTCAATTTTACGTAATTACCACTAGGTACCAATAGGTCAGTGCAATATATCTCCCGTTTCACTCATATCATCTTGCACACAATAGTATAAACCGCCGATGCTCTTTTATTGTGAGGGCGTTTCGTTTCGCTTACGGGGCGGGACATTGATAAAATACTGACTTAATAGTTAAGACAAGACATGAAACTGTGTGTTTAGAAATTGTTCAAATTCAAATTCAAATTCAAAATCTCTTTATTTATATAGGCTTCAAAAAAGCACTTATAAATAGTCAATTTAAACAGAAAAAAGGATTACCACCGGTTCGGAAGGTAGAATCTATCGAGAAGAAACCGGCAAGAAACTCGATAGTTACTCTTTTAAATGCAAAGATTTACAATTTCGTGCTTAATATTCTATAGGTACTTATTAGGTAACAACACTGCAGGTGAACACTTCATTATGAAGTTAAACATAAATGCTTATCATTTAGGAAGTCTTCAAACTTATAATAGCCCTTTTTCATTAAGAACGCTTTAATGCACAATTTGAACTTATGTGAAGGTAATGCTAATAGACTTTCTGGAAGTTTATTAAATATTTTAATACTAAGACCAATAAATGAATTACCACTCTTCTGGAGTCTATGGTCAGGTGTGGACAGACATGACAGAATAGCTATCTCGATATCCTTTATAACATCACTTTCTGTATGTGATGTTTGGTATTTATGTATTCGCTTAGATTAGACCATGATCCCTTTACCGATTTATTATTCACATAGTTACTTCATTCAATAAAAAAAACTTAAATTCGATAGAAGTAGTTCAAGGAATTTCATTGTTCTTACATAAGAAACATGAACTCATTCTAATTCAATTTAGTATTCGCCGCACGAAACAAATCCCTTGATTATCATCATAATACTTCGTCACGGACTCTTATGATAATTAAAATACATATATATTGTAACCACATTCATCGACTATGAAATAGGACTAATTTATCGACTGAGAGTAAACACGATCGTGATTGTTCAATGTGTTTTGAAAAACTGACCAACTAGTGAAATTACATACATACATACATATCACCATGCCCGCAATCCCCAAAGGGGTAGGCAAAGTTAAAGGGGCAGCCACCCCAAAAAAACACATTTAGTCAAAACATAAAACTGGGCTGATTAAGATGGAAAATTGTGAAAAAGTTGTGACAAGTGGCTAGCTCGTCGCCTGCACAATAACACACTCAAAACCGGATATACCATTAGTCGCCTTTTACGACATGTTATGCAAGGAACATAGTTGCCACACTATTTTTAAGTCCTAGACCAACATGGGACATTAGTGAAGTTTGTGCACATAAAATATAATTAGATGATTAAACGAACTTACCTATGTAAAACCGTCTCGGATAAGGAAAAAGTGTAATTATTACACAGCAGATGACATAGGCTAAATATAGGGTTGATGACATTATTTAATATCTCACTAGGTGAACTGCAACTGATTTGATGAACAGATCCATAATCAAACACATAAGTAGTGATGGGTCAAGATACTTTTGTGGTCTTCCGGATACGTAATATGTCGCTGGGAAGGAACGACCGCCTGAAGGAAGGAAGTCTTCGACTATAAATGTATGTATAACATCGAGATAATTAATGAAGATAATAAACCATTTGGGGTCAGTGCCATCTCTTCCTTTGATGCAACTAGCATTCTTACTAATATTATAAATTTGAACGTTAAAGTAGTAAGTAAAGTAAAAGACTGCCTCGTTGGTGTAGTGGTAGCATGCGCCGCTTAAGGACCAAGAGGTCCCGGGTTCAAATCCCGGGTCGGGCCAAAAATTTGTGGCTGGGTATTTCAATATTGAAATTACTCAGTAACAGCCCGGAGTCAAGAATTTGGCGGTTTAATCACCCCCGTGCCTCGGAAAGCACGTTAAGCCGTTGGTCCTACGCCTAACCTCTCTCCGGTCATGTCGAATTGCCGTCTCACCGGACTATGAGAGTGAAGGAATAGAGAGTGCACTAATGTTTGCGCATACACTTGTGCACTATAATATCTCCTGCGCAGTTGGCTAATCCTGTTGAGATTGGCCGCCGTGACCGATATCGGTTAGGACATTATTATTATTATAAATTTGAAACTAACTGTAAATTTGCCTGTACATTTGCTACGCCACTAGACCAAAAGTGTGGATCCTAAGTCCATAGGATACTTTTTATCCCGGATAAGTTTATAAATTCATGGCGACTCGCGATAACGTCTCCGTTACAGAACAGAAATTCGGAGTAAGCTGCGGTGGACAAAACTAGTTTTAGTGTATTTTTGTCGAATGATCTTATTCATGCTTATTAGCAAACGAAAAAACAAAACAAAACGATGGACACCTTTATCGGATTGATCTAATCGTAAATACAATAAAGGGAATCATCTTTCAAATTAAGTACACGTTAATGAGCGCACGGAAATACCCATTCAGTGCTCACAACACGGCAGGAGATCTGAGACCTACTTCACCGACCCAAAGACCTCAGTCTATTATCGCTAGGTCCATCTTTTCTTTAGAGTGCTATTACGTCACACTCTTAATGCTGCACCATCTTTATCTAACTACAAATAGAATCTAGTCATATCCATCTTTATATGGCTAGGTTCTATTGACATTGATATGCTAGAGAATATTTTCATCTTCGCGAATCTCCAAACAATCACTAAAGGGTATATGGTCATCGACACATCTTAGCAACACACGTCGACGATAGAGCACTTATAACAGTCTTAAGCATGAACATTCATCTGAGAGCTCGCATTTCTAGCAATATTAGTTTGAATTGAATTTTAAATCTTATAATTAAAGCAATCATTCGCGGAATAATTTAATTCAGATATAGCTTCGCTATTAGTCGGCGAGGTACGCCAGGAATATAAATTAATTTGCGAGAAATCATTAAGAGCGAGAAGTAGGTAATTAATTCCTGTTGGCATACTATAATATACATTCGTTGATGCATCTTGTGTTCATGCATAATGGAAGAGAAAATTTCGGGAAACATTCTTATAAAAAACGGGCGATAAGATAGAGACATGCACATAGACAATTCATACAGAATAATTTAACGAGTTGGCAATAAAACAGAATTGTGTCGAATGTTTAATGTTCCGGAACTAAATATATGCCTTTCAAATCCATATATTTAATGGTCAACCGAGGCAATCCGATGTGGATGAGATAACAAAGTGATGACTTCATATGTACTACTATTTACCCTTTTACTACGTAAGCCTTATGACGAGATTATACGTACGTACGTACGCAGCAGAAATGCTTTTTCCTGTAGGAGATTTTACCACAATAAAGTTCTGATACTGGCAAAATGGTCGCATTCTTATCATGAACAGGTAAGACAGGACAAGGGGATAACTCACAGTAACATGGTTAAGTAAATTGGATGTAAACTAAACTTTGACCAGTAATAAGGTTTTCAACATTCAGCCGATTACCACGGTACCCTGGCAGGTTTTTCAGGAATACCTATTGTAGGACTAGGATAGGCCGCGTCTCGCCCACTTCGCGTTTGTCCCGCCTGATCAACGATCTATATTTCCAAAGTTTACCCAAGCTGTTGTCCATTGTTAAAAGCAGTGATGTCTTCTTGAGTCCGTTGTAATTGGTCCACATGATAATGCAATCAACCACTTATGTAAAGTCTCAGTAGCCATCTCAGTGTTTTTAATTTTAAAATTTATTATTATTTTACAAAATTGTTATTATTACTATTAGGTTAGGTCTAAGAATATTTATATTGTGAATGCTGCGATTACCTATAATTGTAAGGACAGTTAGATTAAGACTATTATTTTTTGTTCATTTTATTTAAATGTGTGCTGTACCTTATGTTGGTAATCCTAATAAATAAATAAATAAATAAACGTGTTCGTGGCATAAGTGGAAAAACTTCCTCCGTACTAGGCATTGTATGCGCAGTGATCAAGGTTCCATTAACCGTATTGGTTATATTGTCTGCCTTGAACACGTATCCCCAAAAACATGGCAGTAAAACAAAACAAAATCAATAGTTGTTCGGAATAAAACAAAGCTTGAAACTTTTGCAAGCAACATTTGCAATAATATCAACGGAACTGAAAAAGGGTGAGATTAACTCATCATGACGGCGAATTCATTTTGTTGTATGTTGATGTCAGCCATCTGACGGGATAATACAAATGAAAAACATCACCATTACTTTGAAAAATAAGGCAAAATAAAGAAGACGCCTTCTGATCAGAGATTCAGATGGATAAAGAACGTGAATCGGCAATACTGTGAACGTAACAATTTAACTGCGGCAGCGCAACACAATTATAGATTTTTCATCCTCACTATACTAATATTATAAATATAAAAATTACTGTCACTTTCATAATTAATCAATGGTGATGACATCATCATTTTCCCAGCCTTCCCGCACTTATTCAGGACTAAGGCTTAGGCTAGTGTTGCCGCTCCATAGGCCGATATCGATTGTTTATCGATAGCCTATCGATAGTTCATTGGTTGGCAGCGATTGCAACTATCGATAATATCGATAGTATTGCTATTTACCGATAGTATTGCAGAGACATCGATACTATCGATAGGTACTATCGATTGTCCTATCGATCGTATAGATGATTTGGCCGTTAAACTATCGATTGCAAAACAATCGGATTAACGAGTCTGGAAAATTACATTGAAGCGACTGACGATTTTACCTTCGTAAGCTAGGGTTAGCTTTAGTTAGGTAGATAGGGGGACCAGAAAATTTAGATCATGGTTACACACTCATATCTGTTTGAATGTGCAGCTTCACGATGTTTTCCCTCACCACCGAGCTAGTGGTATAAATACATACATAGATTTGAAATATCCAGAGGTAGGTACGTGCTTGGATTTGAACACGCACTGTGTCCTAAGTATTAAGCTACATTTGCTCTATTCTAGTCCTTAACAAAGGACATTCTAAACGGTAAAATTGTTAGATCCCGCGGGACAAACAATAAGGTCTCTATATCCGAGCACAAAAGCTAGTTTATTACCCTTTTTTTATTGTATTTTGCACGATTCCGCATTTTACGGCAGTTAATTATTCGCGTCATACAAAAGTGACCTTGCAGCGGGCGCGTACGCAGTGTACGACTCGTACACCGCGCGGCGCTCTTTGTTGCTCCTAGGCAACAGGTTCAACGGCTTGAACTTTTGGCTTTTAGAAATATCAAGCGAGACTTTTTCAAGAAGCCAGTGTTGCCAGCATTTTTTTACCTCAACGAATATAATTTGTATTTACTAAGCAAACGGATTGTTTGCTGTGTAAAGTAAGCGTTAAGGCAAAGTAATAAGGGTTACTTTGTTAGTTAAAGTTATTTTGATCAAAATATTTCTTCTTTATTGTTATTATACACGTTGTTGCTGCCTATTTTAACAATAGAGTTCTAGCTAATGCGTTTCTTCTTGTCTGAGTAGTTTTACCCCAACAAAATGGATGGAGAACTTAACTGAGAAACATCGAATTTTGTGCTTAGCCAAGTTAGTCTAAAGTTGACTGTGTGAATTCATAACTAAGTTACTAATTGGAGAATTCGCAACCTAAACTAGTTTTTAACTAGGTAATTCATTATTTTCTCTCGAGTGCAAGTTGCCAAATTAATCTTTGAACACGGCTTATCTATACTAATATTATAAAGCCGACGAGATTGTTTGCTTGAACGCTCTAATCTCAGGAACTACTGGTCAGATGTGAACAATTATTTCAGTGTTGGATAGTTCATTTATCGAAGAAGGCTATAGGCTATTTCCATGGGACCGGGAGCTACGCGGGTGAAACCGCGGGGCGCTGCTAGTGTTAAATATAGAAAGGACAAATTCAAGTACCACCCAAAACGGCTGACACAAAAGTTCACTGACATGCGAGCGAATGCCCAAATTGTGTCGTCATTGTCGTAAATAAACATAATAATGTTATAAATGAATAGATTATTGTGCCTCCATACAAATATTTGTTTCTTACGAACCAGCACGAAACTCGGCTGTCACATTTTTCTAAGCTACTTTATTTGTGAAAATTTACAACAGAATTACTTACTTACATTTCGTAAGACATGGCGGTTAGACTTTAAAAACATGTTTTTAAACGTGTCGTAACTAGGTGTCTGTTTTGCATTTTTTTTTTCTTATCAAGTATTGTTGTGTCAGACAGGTGCCAAGCATTTATCATGTGCCACTCCGAATTCCAACCGGGTCAACGACCATGAAAAGGGTTGAAAAAAGGAGTAATTTTTTTTTTACTTAATGAGAAGGCATGCGACAAATACAACGACGTAGATATGGACATTTATTAATTTGTTGGAAACATAAAGGACGACCGAGGAGAAATATGAGTTAATTGCAGTACTCCGACACGAAGCTGTGTATTCGAATTTCGCTAAAAGTATAAACTACCTATCATGTTTACCAAAGGAATGACCATGGTATTTTGTGTTCAAGGATATTTACACATATTCATCTGTTACCCATACAAGCTACAAGCCAGTATGAAAAATATACAAAAAAACATCCTTTAATAAATCCTTTGTTTATAACCCAATGAGAACAACTTCTCCACGCTGCATTATCGCAGACACCATACCATGAGCAGTTCAAATTCCCCGCGAGTCAACGGCCACGGAATTGGCCCACGCGCACATTACAGCGCACAAAGGCAGATACACACTATCAATTTGACATCGTTCATAAGTTCGCGAGTTGGCATTTAGGTCAAGCGCAGCCGGGCGGCGACATTGGTGGGGCCGGCGAGACAGGTGGCAAAAAAACTATGGCGCCTGGTATACTAATAACCACTAACTAGGGCCCGCTCGCATCGCCAGGGTTAGCATGGCTCGGAATCAAACTGGTTCGGTGAATTATCTTTTGTTTCATGCGAGCTTAAGCTTTGGAAGACGAAATTTTAAGTTAGGTAAACGCTAACTTGACGTTTCTTCTTGTCTGAGTAGTTTTTTATAATATTATAAATAGGAGAGATTTGATTGTCTGTTTCTTTAAATTTGAAAAGGCGCTGAAACTACAGGACCGATTTGTAAAATTCTTTCACAGATGGAAAGCTACTTTATCAGCAAGTAACATAGGCTATATTGTATCCCCGTATTCCCACGGGAACGGGAACTAAGCTGGTGAAACCGCGGGGCGCTGCTATTAAGACATACAAATATATTGGAACGCATGTAGGTACGCGTGGAGTGGAGCGGAGTCGACTCGGAGAGAAGGGACTCCGCGCTACTAACTAGACGTTGAAGCTCCTCAGGTGTGCCAACTTGACACGCAACTTTCGTCACACATTGACATAATAAGTATCCGATATCTGGTATCCTCAAGTATCTCACTCACACATGCATAAACGCGGCTTCACGCTATAGTATGACAGCGTGGAGTCCTTCTTTTTTTACTAGTCCGTGCTTTAAAATAAAGTTTTAACAATATTGGATAAGGAGACCTTTTTCCTATCCATATTACCAATATCTATCATGCAATCTTGTTAATAATGTTATATTATTACTTATAATATTATTATTATCATGCAATCAATCAATGAATTTATTTGCAATGAATAGAGTGTATAAAAGATGTTCAATTGTTAATACAATAAATATAAAGTCATTTATATTCTGACTTCAGACACGCAAGTGTTACTACTTATAATGTATAGATTATATTTCCAACAATAGTCAAAAGTAACGTAAAATAAAAACATTCAGTAAAAAAATAAAAATATTAAGTAACACAGCAATAAACTTAATAACCTACCACTTATAATTCATAGATTCTCTATAACATTCATAAAAAAACACTTTTTATTAAACTATTCTGTGAGACAATTTGTCGTTTAGAATTTAAACGTCATCAGGTATTACATACTTATTGCATATTTCTTACATATTAAAAAAAAATATTACACACTTATAGTTGTTCGTGCCCGGCATTGCTCAGGTAAATTTCGCGGATATCTTTATTTACAAAAAAGTCTTCGACGTACTTAAAAAAAAATCTAACCTTACAAGCCGTTTTCGAGTTTTGCGCTAACAAACAACTAGCTAACATTTTTATTGTTTTAAGGTCATACAAATAATAATTTTCAGCGCAACTATAACCAAATCCTTATAAACAGTATAACCTGGCGTTAGCTGTATACCCGTTAATTCTATTATCCCGCGTGCGAAGCAGACGGCCCTAAGGTACATACTTGCATTTCCAAGTTTCCTATAATGGATTCGTAATTATTATAGACTGTGCAGCGCGCACGCGCCTGCAGCCATCGCCGTATGCAATTTCATATGGTAAACATATTTTATTTGATCATACACATTCAATAAAAACATCTTTATGCGCTTGTAATTCACCGCAATGCATAATAACATAATTAAAAATAAGCATCACGTTAAGTTGTTGGGTGATACGGTAATACTATTGTATTGTTAGAAAACCAGATAAGATTGCGTATAAAATTACACTATATAGTACTCGTATTAATACAGAACATTACGTTAGTTTTATAGAAACACGTGCATACATACACGTACATATATACATTACATACACACTTAATTTACCAATAACGGCTACAAATGACTTAGTGCTTAGTTTTTTTCTATCGGCACAGAGGAACTGGTGACGACACGATGGATATTCTACTGGTTAAAATTTAAGCCAGAACTTGAAATAGCCCGGTTACAAGTTAAAAGTAAAATTGAGATAGTCCTGCTAATATTATAAACGCGAAAGTTTATGGATGTTTGTTACTCTTTACGCAAAAATTAGTGAAAGGATTTCAATGAAATTTTAGAATAACATATATATATGTATATATAATCGATGTACCACCATGTATTCTATTCTATTCTATGTACCATCCGATCGAAGCCGCAGACAGAAGCTAGTAATGAGACAATCTTACTGTTGGCGTTTTAATATTTGTAACGGAGTAAATTCTACCACCAATTCATGAGATTGCTTTTTGTAAGCTATCAATGCTTCCACAGATATGATTTGGCAATAGAAAACCTTGCCGGGATGGTTTATCATACCACACAAGTAGGGTACATATAATATGAATATATACAACTGATTATTTGATCTCGTCATCTCCCATCCATATATACAGCGTTATCTCACACACGTGACGGAAACGTGTCATACATCATAACATATTGCCAATAATCAATTATGAATGTCTTGTATAACTGCTACTACTGAAAATAATCTTATGGACAAACCAATAACAGTAAGTTAGAGTGGCAAACGTCGTAATCAACACATAGCTACTGTCTGCTTAACGTAATTAGATTAAATCTTCAGTTTGCGATAATAGTCGCTTGCGCATGTATGCAGGGGTGGACCGTGAGTATGGCCGGCCCTGGGCTAATACTGCTCAGGGATCTTAAATATTACTAGTGACCTGGTACCATCTGTCGATAGATATATGTTTTGCCATCAACGGGGACCTTTTAGTCCACGGGGCCCTGGGCTAACTAACAAACTAAACTTCACGCCACTTCCCTAGCGGGGTAGGCAGAGGGAACCGAACGCCTTATGGCACGATCCTTACACACCTCACTCGCCTCTTCAACATTAATAATCCTTTTCATACAAGCTATACGGTTTTTATCACTCCTAACATCACCTTCTGTTAATACACGACCAATCTGGTCGTGGGCCCTGGGCTGCAGCCCAAAAAGTCCCTACAGAAGATCTGGCCCTTTATGTATGTGCAGTCTATACTCAATACTCAATACTCAATCATTTATTGCTTCCATAATGTTTACAAGGTGTTGGTAGTAATTAAGAGATAAAGTACATTATAGACCCTGTGAGGGCACTGCAATTGAAGAGAGGACGCATTATTTACATACTATGTATAATATTAAATTATAATACTACCCACTGAATTAATATTTAGTTTAAGGATTTTTATCAATTTGAAGAAATAGAAGTATGTAGTTCAGTTATTTATTATTATATTTTTTATTTTATTTATTTATTTATGCTTATGTATTTATTGTTATTTATATTTATGTATTTTAGATATCATATTTATTTAATTGAAAAATATCTTATTAGTTTGTGTAATTATACATTTTTTTAAGCTTTTTAAATTTAAATTTTATCGGTAAAATATTCATTTAGATTGTAATATGATTTGTTAATAAGGAATTGTTTAAGAGATTTTATGAATATCTTGTCACTTGTTTCTTTTTTATAATATCAGGTAGTTTATTGTAGATTTTTATAGACATTACAAAAGGGCTTTTAGTATGAAGGGTCATCTGGGAGGTTGGTAAGTTAAGTTTGTCTCTATGGCGCAGGTGATATGTAGAAGGATTATCTTTGCGTTTTGTATAATAATTAGGGTATTTTCTAACGAATTTACAAGTTTCTAATATGTATATGCATGGGAGGGTTAGAATTAGATATTTTTGGAAATATGGTTTACAACTTTCTGTCTGGTCTATGTTTGCTATAATTCTGATTAGTTTTTTTTGGAGTGTAAAAAGGGTATGTATATCGGTACTATTTCCCCATAAAGAGACACCATAGCTTAGCCATGCATATGCATAGGCATAGTATGTTACTATAGCAGTTTCTAGTAAATCAATATCCGATAATTAGCAGAATGACGTCACCACCATGCCCGGCACGTGAGTCCAGCGTACACTTGAACCGTGCGCACACGCCTCGCCCTCACCTGCATCGCGGTCAAGGCAGTCTCGAGATAACAGCTCAAAATATTTACAACGCTTTCCAGTAATGACAAAGTTATCTAATCTACGCGAGGAATGCCAGCACATTAGTTCACTTGTCATGATAATGAAAATGTTATGGGAAATTCAACTGCGCTTATCTGCGGGCCGCGCCGCAATAAACATTGCGCGGGACAATGTTTGTGGTCCTCCGCGCCGAATGAAAGTTCTGTAGTTGCGATTGGAAATCTTAACTACATTACTGAAATAGATGTAGGCATTTTAATATTTTAATGCTGGGTAAGAAATTTAGCATTTGTGATGATATTCGTGTACCGATAGAATTTAAGTTCTCATAAACAATTTTGATTATATTTATTAGAATCAAAGAATAAATGCATTGGTTGAAGGTGTAATCTGTTAATTATTCCGGTATAGTGTATTGCAGACTCAATCGTGTCCTGCAATATATATTCACACGGGCGGAGTCACTGTCAAAAGCTAGTAATTTAATATATCTTTATAGTTTGACTGGAACTTGGACTTAGGTAGTCTATATACAATAGTCATACTATGATAAATCTGCATGCACTTGACTTTATTACCTATTAAGTCCGTACTATTACTACATCCATCAACAAGCTATGACACTCAAATAGTTTTGCCCAAAGCAATGCGATAAATGCATCAAGGTATTAAAAAAACTCCCAGGTGTATAACAAGTCCGTTTAAGTCATCGTGTGTATCATAAAAGGTCTTAGTACGTCTCCTTAGTTGCTTAGTTTAATACCTTCCTTGCATCTTTGTTTACTTTGTCAACATTTAAACCTTGAGGAAAATTCCTTACTTACATCTTCTGTTTATTTGTTGCTAAATTATCAGAAAAGTATGATGGATGATGTTGTATATTTGAATATATAATATTTACGATAAATACCTACGTACGCAATTGCGCGAGATAGCCGCGTGACATAGCAAGCATATTCGGAGGAGTTGCCGCACAGTCCTGGCATTGGGGGTACTGACTTCTCCGGTGCTTCGTAGGCAAAGGACACCTTGGGATTCAATCGTCCGACACACAGCTCTTCGCCACGTGGCAGCGAGTTTCCCAAGTAAAAAAAATAAAATCTAATGTCAACACTGGTCTGATCAGAGGGATTTTGAGTTTCGACTGATCATACCAGTGACGAGACCGTAACTAATACAATTGCAATTCCACTGATAAGGTCCACCCTTAAATGTAAAATGTAAATATTACTTACATAACATATATCTTCATACCAGGATGTCCCTTACGGCCTTCTCAGGCCAAAGACCCCGCCGGCTGGGAAACGCGGGGTTTTACCCGTATTTTCGCTTATTATAACGCAATTGATATATTTCTTAATTTCAGACATAAAACTATAAAAAAATATGTTACGGTATCCACAAGCGATTTTTAAAATTTTAACTCACATAAAAAATATGGCCAGCGAACTTTTCGCATAAGGCGTCGTTGTCTATACCTACCTACAAGGCAGCGCTGGGTACATGTCGCATACAGCCTCAACGCAAGCCTGGTCCCGTGCTATCATGTACAATTAACCTCCTCCATGATTCAGAGAGCACGTTAAACCGCGTGTTCCGCCTGTCACCAGACTCATTACAAGATTGCGATTAGTATTTGTGTCGTCGCGACATATCCAATTTGTAACATAACTGATTTCTGTCCAAATAATATCATATGAAGGTTAAAAAAGTCATGCAGATGCAAGTCATATTTTAAAGTCGTCAACATGTACACACACAGACAATTTAAACCTGATTGCCATTCAAATTACCTTGATTTTAAAATTGACATAATATGTTTTGATTACTTACTAATTTACTATTTTGATATCTATTAATAATTAAGTATTACTTAAATAAAAATATTATAAGAAATCTGTTGGCTACTGCTTTTAATGATATGCCTGAACAATATGGTATGTCAGCCATATGAGAGCCTAGTCCTTCATAGCCTAACTGCTGTAGGGACGATGATGATGATGAACAATATTTATAAATTTTGCAGCAGCTTAAGATAAGGTTTTTGAAAGAAATAAAATTTGAGGCAAGAATTTGTAAATTTCTAAATCATAATTACAACATAGAACTCTAACTTAACTTACTAACTAAACTTTACTAACTTAACATTACTAGTGACTCCAATATAAAATTGATAAAAGAAATTAAATTAAATAAATAAAGATGGTTAAAAGCCTTAGGTATGTTATGAGCACATTTACAAAACAAACTATTTAAACAATTTGCATGTTTTTATTGATACCATGCCCAAAAAGTATATACATAAAACCATATAAACATTAATGTACTCAGCTATATTGGTTTTTATAATATTATCTTATCATCAATGTCAACACATACCAAAAAGGGTTTGTAACCTCATGACTTCAATAACAGGATGGTTAAAAAGCCCTTAATGTTGAGAGAGACCTTCAGAACTTGTTACTTGCGATTAAAATACAATAACTTGTTGCAATATGAATCACAACTCTATACAGACATGCAAGGCTATGCTTCATCTGTGACATTGCCAATACTAATATGGGTAAAGGTACATTGATGAAACAATTAATACTTAAGTATATTATATTCTATAACATAATATTCTAGCCCTTTGTTGCGTATGACTATTTATACATATTGTAATTTACTGGTAATGTAAGCATTAATGAGTACTGTTACTTCTCTATGTACAGTGTTGTACTTAATATTAATATTATTAAAGAGGTATAAGTATTTGGCATGAATAAGTTATCATTTTTAAAAGACCTAGTTTTTAATTGTTACGCAAAATAATAATAACGCAGAGAACACCCTAAATGGGCCGTAGGAGCAGTAAGTAAACACATCTTATTACTCCACTTTCAGCCTAAATGTAGCCATAAGGCTATAAGTTTTAATTTACCATTAAATTTATTAATCTTTTACCATTATAAAAAATAAATTAATAAAAAAAAAAAAAAATTATGCAATAGGGACAAAAGCTTAGTAACTACCAAAGTCAAATCATGAGCTTCATCTACAGTAGCACCTATTTAGATTTAAATACTTTTGTCAGAAAAAGTTCATAACCACGCATAATGTGAATATTGAACTTGGCACCCAACTTCACATGTTTTTGATAGATTACAGTTAAGTACTACATTCCATAAAATATTCCATCAAGCAACCAATAGTATATTCATAGCTCGGTTTGACACATTAATTACTTGTCCCTGCAGTTTCACTCTCGTTTATGGTTAATGTTATATAGCCTATAGCCCTCCTCGATAAATGGGTTACCTAACACTGAAATAATTTTCCGAATCGGCCTAGTAGTTTCTGAGATTAGTGCGTTCGAGGAAACAAACCCTTCAGCTTTATACTTAATACAGTAAAACTTGGTTAAGTGTGTCATGCTGTGATCCCAAAACTTTGGCACTGAATTCGCCGTTATTGGGACGAAGCAAACCTCTAAATCTGGGATTCGTTCTCTCGATATTATCGTCATAGTTACCTAGCTCTATAACTGAGACAGTGGGTGAATTTTATATTTATTAACCTGTAGCTGAGATAAGATTGTTTTGTTTCTTTACTTACTTATTCTAATTGCAAGTTCCGCACTTAACCAATTTTGAGCCTCAATGACCTTCAGTTTTAGTTTTACGGTACTATCATACGGATGTTTATTTGAAAATTCCGAAACGAAGGCGCAAATCGTTATCAGCATTTTTAATATCCATATATGAAAGACACAATATGAAGTCTGTGTCGAATTTAATATGTCTTTGTAGAATAATTCAGAATAAAGATAAAATTTAATCACAATATTAAAAAATGTGCTTGAATATTTTTGTTTATTACATTTATTCTTTTTTTGATTCCCAATAAAGATTAAAACTCCCTTATAATGTTCACATACTTAATATGTTATTTTATTGAATAAGACAGATATTATTTATACCTGAGATATCTGAGACACTAGGTAAGTAAGTAAGGTAGGAATAATTCTATAAATGAGACAAATTTGCAGGACCCATGATGTATGACTTAACCAGGTCACTGTATTAGTATAGAATTGAAAAACCAAGAGGCATGATCCCTAGATTGAACCAACACTTCATGCAAGTGATGCACAATTTGACTACCAATAAATGTTTTAAGGATACATTATTTTGAAATTATTTCTACTATTTTTTGTCAATTAAGTATTCTTTTAGTAATTAGGAGACCAATTACAGATCAACTATAATAAGGTACAGAGATTGAAATAATATTGAATTTTATGATTGTCTCACATATTATGCCATAAGACATTAAAACTCTCCGCATAGTATATGGCCCGGCTGCCAGTGCCAGGTTCTTACATGGACATGTTAACATACTATTGTACCATAAGATCAAGTAGAAGAGGTTTCAGAGCAAGTTTATCATATTGTCTATAAGCAATGACTTATTTAATACAAATAAGATGTACAAATTCCCTTGTAGTCTTATACTTAGGTCCCTAATATATTAGAAGAAATTGGTTAAGGATAAATATGAGTTAATGTATAAAAAAACTACTATCTGAAAAAATATAATACCCAGCAAGAGCACTCTGAGATAAGAAGTTGAAATATCAATACTGAATATGCACCTCTTACAAATGTATTTTGTTAAACTATAGACATTTTATAATAATAATAAATTAATGTTAATGCTCATTGTAATTGAAGAATTATGTATAAGTATACTGAATAATTAAAAATTAAGTAGGTAGGCAGATTCATGTGACCTTGTTTCAATGTTGCAAATGGGTCAACACAGCGCTACATAGGTGTACATTTACAATGTTTATTATCGCTATTTGCATACTACTACACAGTGCATTAAGGCTCGACAGCAATAAACACAGTTTACCAGCACTCATGTATGTTACAATAGTGCAACAATAAAAACAAACAGTCCAAATGTCACACAGAACAAGGTCAAAATCATGACTTTTCGCCGCGTTTCCTACAAGACTTGACAAAAATGTTTTTAATATGTCGCTAATATGAAAGATCCGCTATTCGTCACTGTGCTGATGATCATAACCTAGAAAACTCTCGAAATAGACTAGTGTGTATGTACAGTTAGCTAGACTTACCGATAGTAGCGAACTCGTCGGGCGTCCTGCCCCCGGCCAGCAGCCAGCGGCACCAGTCTATCGTCTCCCACTCGTCTATTGCCTTGCTGGGGTTTAGCAGCACGTCCAGCAGCGGGCCCAGGTGCTGCGGGGACCCGCTGGCGCAGTCCGCGTGTATATACGCCGCTGCACCGCGTTTTCCTTTCTTCATCAACACTTGCGCCGTTGAGTTAGACATTTTTACACTTTTCTAACCAGCGCTCCGACAATTATCACACTACACACATAAGTCACCGTATATTTCGGTCGCTCACGGAAGAAACACCATTTCGAGTTTTACATAAGGCAATGAACTGTGGCCCGTAACGCCTTCACATTGTAACATGGTTGATCGTCACGAACACAAAATTAACAGAAACTACGTTGTTTGTATTGTATTTCTATCAAGAATGTTGAGCAGAAAATAGGCTCCAATTATTTCTTTTTATTTCACCAGTAGAAATAATGCAATGCAGAAACAACTCGGCCATTCATTCGGTGTTAACGGCAATGAAAACAAATAAACTACCAAAAGTTCTAAATCTACCATAATATTGCCATTTTACTCTGAAAATACCAAAACTAGTAACTTTTATATGTCCGAAAATTTTATCTTGATAAATTTATGTTGTAATAATTAAAAACTGGAATATTGTTGATAGTAAATTGTATTATTTTATTTAGTGTTTTATATATTTTTATCTCTTTGTTTAATTTTCAGTTTTCTAATGAACAAGTTTAACCTACAACATTGACTAACATTTTCAAACAAATATCAATATCCATACGTACTACACAGTTTCAGTGTAAGGACCCTACAGGCACCACAAGAAGAGTAAACCCAAATCACTTGACCTAAAGTACTCGACATCCTAAAATTACACTCTTCTCTACTTGATTACCGAAACACATTAATATACATAGAATAAGAAACAAAGAACTATGAGTTGTAAATGTTATGAAGGTTAAGAATTGTATTAACTGTTTTTTGCGTGAATCAATTATTTAATCAATCTATATTTAAAAAAATCTACATTAATATTTATTGAAAACCTTTGCTACATGTATACCTTTAAATTCTTTCATTGTCTGTGAACCATTTTTAGTTTATGGTTTAGTTTGACGTTCATAGTGAGGAGTTATTGAATCGACTGTAAATTATCGATAATAGGGTGAGTGGATTTTTATATTCTCCATATTTGTCACTGAAGACTAAAACGTGTAATATATTTTTACTAACATTTAACACTTACAAAGATAATTACATTATGAAGTAGGGGTATTACTGAATTTTAAAGTAGGTTTCTTACTTGCTTGTTTGTTTCAAAATAATAAAAACTTATATAGTGGATTTTTAAATAACGTTTACAACTCTAAATTATGTGATATATTGCCTATATATGTATTAAATATATATAAGACTATTAGTCGGGTTTAGGGAATCGGCAAAGAAAACTTCTTGTGTTGCACTGAAATATCAGAGATTTATTTAAAACACATATATTTACATTTTAGAAATAAAATTAAATCCTTGAGACGAACAAAACATTTACCTGAAATATCAGAGAAACGACATTTAAAGTTTTTACTATGGTTGTCGATTCCTCGTAATATATCAAAATAAGTAATAGAATATAATTGTAACTTCACATATTATTTTATATTATCACCATTTGCATTACCACATAATGTTTTTCTAAAACTGACAAGCGTCCGTCAAATAACCACATAGGCTAAGGCAAAAAGAGATCCTATTTGTCTTACATATATAATACGAATGCCTTGTAGGTTAATTGGTATCAACAAAAACCCTGGTCTAGATTTCATAATTAATCCAAATTATGTAGCTATTTGTTTTAATTGAATACATTTAGACTAAATTAGTTGGTATTATTTTAAAATAATAAAAGTATGTAAAGGATTTTTTTTTTATGAAAATTGAGTTCGAATCAATTATATTTTACCAATGATATGTCAAACGGCTCTATTTCGAGTATCATTGGTTCGGACACATTATAATAGTAAACGTATGATCTTTCAGGTACTAAGTACTTGACGTTAAAACAATTTTTTACTGAATATATTATTTAATGTTTAAATCAAAATTTGGTGAATAAGTCTACATCCAAAATATTTAGCTACTACACTTTTTACTTTTCCATAACTTCTCGATAGCTGTTTGATAAACATCCAGTGTTAATACAACACTATCGTTCACTCACTTTGGTGCATTGTTGTGGTTGGAAATATTAACATGCGTGATTAAAATGTGATTACAGTTTAAAATTCCGATTAATTCGGGGATTCGTTTTATTAAGCAGAAGAAGATACAGATACTATTAAAAGAAACAGTTATACAATAGTGTGAACTTAACAATATTTAGTTACGAATCCGCTTTTTCACATAATCCTCTAAAATGGGTGAAGAGAAAAAGGTTATGTTTCATGAAATGGAGTTGGACGATCGGCTTTTAAAGGTATTACTGCTTTATACACTGCATATTAACAATAATACTTAAAATAAAAGTCACTCTTCGACCAAACTCTTGATAACACGTGGGTTAAAAAAAAATCTCTGGCATTATTTGACATATTATGTATAAAATCGTTAGTGCGTAGATGAATGGCGATCTCACCAAACTATAAAGATTAGTACTGCAAATATTTTTAATGCTACTTGTATGTTTGGTGAAGCTGGTAAGTAGTACAAGGTCTGCCTGGTAAGTCGCTGCAGCCAATGGGTATTTGTAATACCTACTAGAGGTACACAAGTGTCTTGCCCAATATGCAGGTACCACTATTGAAAAATCCATTTATGGAATGCCTCATCATTTGTTCTTAATTAACTTTGTAGGCAATATCACAACTGGCATGGCGGGAACCCACATTGATTCAAGAAACAGCTATACCGTTACTGTTGGAAGGCAAGGATGTGCTCATGCGCGCACGCACGGGTTCGGGGAAGACTGCTGCATTCACAATACCTGTGATACAGAAGATATTGAACTTGAAGAACACAAGCCGCCACCAGTGTATACATGCGTTAATATTGTCACCGAGTAAAGAGCTTTGTGGGCAGGTAAGGTTTTGATTATACAGAAGGATTGTAATTTTTGGAATACTGGGGGTTAAAACTGTACACAGTTATATAACCAAGACTCCAGGTCTTGTTGCAATATTATTGACTCTTACATGTCACTTTTCTGAAGGTAATATTAATATGATCCCACTGAAGTAATATGAGCTAATATTGTTTAGATGTATTTTTGGGTCTATAATAAATAAATAAATTCTCCAGACTGACACCAATTCCCTAGTTCCAAACCACAGATAACCTCCAATAGATACCGTACGTTCACCGCTTTGTTCTAGGTTCAAGTCACAATTTTAGGAGGTAGGAACGGGGTGCGGGGGACGTAACACTCATTCATCTAGTGATGTTCAATTGTATTGTGCAATGTCTATAGTTTTATCGATAAATTTATAATTGTTTATATTTTATATGTAGATATAAATAAATTTGATTTTTTAGGGTTCCGTACCTCAAAACCGTATCAGACCGTACCAAAAAAAACCAAATGTTATTGTTTGGTGGTTTGTGTTAATGATATTTTATTCTATAGAATACTAGAATAGAATAAAGAAAACTATAGAATATTGTATGGAATGCCTGGATTATATACATTGCCAGCAACACATACATTGGTAAATATAAAGAAGGCACGGCTGTTTCCATTACTCGTCTTCTATCCTTCATATAGTGAAAACTATCTTCTGTAAAATGTCTCGAACAAATGACGGTGTTTTTGCTCGGGAACGATCTATCACCGCGATATGTGGCATCGATCCATTTAGACTTTCTTTCAGACCCTTTGGAAATCTAAAGCAAATTGAGTTAGGACAATCTCTATTTTTTATCGACAATGTCGATTCGACATACTGAAACGTACACAGTTACAACCCTCTTGTTATGCATGTCTATGCCAGAACGGGATAAAAATAGTGAAATGGGTAATGAAAGAAAGGGATAGTGACAAAAGACATCAACGCGAGCTGACACTTGTCAAAAAATTTTTGCCAACTTTCAAAATTCGACCGTCGTAACTTGAGCTCCGTCTAGAATAAAATAGGTATTTATTTTACTTACCGATGAAAAGTTATGCCATCTTTTTTAAATTTTGATGTCCTGGAATTCTTCCCACACCATTTTACGGAACAGAAGGCCATTTTAACGTTTATTTATGCATAAATACTTATTAAATATAAATAAAAGTGTCTCCGTAAAGGCTGACGCGCAGATCTGTCTCTTAGTCGGCACTGAAGATGCGCGTGTATGGCAACTACTTATTTATGTAATAGCATAGATGCATGGGCGTACGTCAATCCTCTTAATGTGGTATCTATTGGAGGTTATCTGTGTTCCAAACTAAGCTTATGCTTGTGCAGTGGTTACAAGGTGAACAGATAGACATATTTAAATATGTTCTTATACATCCATGACTTGAGAACAAATATCCATGTTCATCTTAAGAAACATTTTCCCCTAGCCGGATTCAAACCCACAGCCCTCAGTTTCGTGGCCAGGGTCTCTGACTACTCGAACATCGGGCCAGTCAATGTATAATTTTGATTTAAATAGAATATCATAGTTTTTTTATAAGATTGTTGATGTATAATGTGGATGCTATAAACAAGATAAAGCAATTACAATTAAATTTGTTTTCAGATAGCGTCAGTTATAAATGACCTAACACTGAAATGCGCAAGAGAAGTGTATTGCATCGATATTTCTGCCACTGGGGACATGCAGACACAGAAATCCCTATTAGTGGACAAGCCCGACATTGTGGTGGCCACTCCGTCGCGGGTGCTGGCCCATTTGAAGGCAAACAACATAAGGCTAAAGGATGACTTGGCGATGTTAGTTGTGGATGAGGCAGATTTGATTTTCTCATTTGGTTATGAAGATGAAATAAAAGAATTGTTGAGGTTAGTACATTTTGGTATTATGGTTAGTTAATCTACATTTGCAATTTGTGTACCTTTTCATTTTGATGTCAGTTTAACGTTAGTTAGGAAATCATTATAACACAGTACTAGACAGTTATTAAAAGAAATTACACACTGTTGTTACTATGCAGCATAGTCAATTATTTTGATAGGTGGATAGGTGATGGTAGGATGTAAAAAAAATTCGCGACATTTATTTAATATAAATTTATTAAGTAAATAAGTGTGAAATTACAATTTCAGCTTGAATGAAAAACATCTGATAGGGGCCATCCATAAATTACGTCACAAGTGAAGGGGGAGTCAGGGGGTCTACAAAGTGTGACATGGTGTGACAAGGGGTGGGAGGGGTCCTAAGTTTTATGGACATCACAAATTTGTGTGACGTAGTTTATGGACGGCACCATAGATGCATTTGAAACAAAAACCGTTTTCTATTTCACAGTCATTTACCAAAAATCTACCAAGCTGTACTCGCATCGGCCACACTTTCAGATGACGTTCTTAGTCTCAAGAAGATTGTGCTACGCAACCCTGTTACCCTGAAGCTGGAGGAGCCGGAACTGGCTCCTTCGTCCCAACTGCAACATTACCACCTGTTTGCCGAGGAAGATGACAAGGCTGCCATATTGTATGCATTGTTGAAGCTGAACCTTATCAGAGGGAAGAGCATCATATTTGTGAGGACAGTAGATAGGTGTTATAAGTGAGTATTGATTGTTGAATTTTGTTAAATGAAAACGCCTGTACTTGAAAACTATGTACTTATTTATTATTGCCTAAAAAGATGCTACAGTAGTAGAAGTTTTTGTCTTTGGTGGATGGCGGGTGGATATGTATAAATAAAAATGTATCCAACTACATCACAGACATTGATCTGACTCCGAGGTAAGTAGCTTAAACACTTGTATTACAGATATCAGAATCAACAGTGGTATCACAAATATATACTTAAATATTCAATATTAACACCCAGACACAGAACAAAGTCAAGTATTCATCACACAAATGTTTGTTCTGGGTGAGAATCGAACCGACAACTCTTGGCGCATGACGCAGGGTCACTACCGAATGCGCCATCGAGCCAGTCCCAGCACTAAATAAATATATTTGCATATACATATTTTTATTTGTGCAAGTGTTTGTAAAGACTTGGCCAAATAATCTGTTGTCATGACTTACTAACTTAAGTGAATTTGTTTCAGACTAAAATTATATCTAGAACAGTTCAAAATAGGCTCCTGTGTACTGAACTCTGAGCTCCCAGCTGCCGTAAGATGTTTGTCCGTAGACCAGTTCAACAGAGGCCGGTATCAGATCATCATCGCGTCTGATGAGAAGGCGCTCGAGAAACCCGACGGTGGCATACTTCCTCTTGAAGAAAGAAGTAAAAAGAAAAAGGTACTTCCAGCATTTAAAAAAAATGTACATACAAACATAACATCACGCCCATAATCCCCTAAGGGGTAGGCAGAGTCAAAGGGGCAGCAGGCCACATTAATCACATTCAGCCAAACATAAAGCTGGGCTGGGTTAGATGGAAAATTGTTAAAAACTAGTGACAAGTGGCTAGCTCGCCGCCTACACAGTCACATAACCGAAACCCCTTAAACCATTAGTCGCCTTTTACGACAAGCTAGGCAAGAAACACAGTTAGCACATTCTTTTTAAGTCCCAGACCACTATGGGACAACTTTACTGAGACGTTTTCTCCTGTCGTGACAGCAACCGTCGAAGCGCAAGCGCGACAAGGAGTCGGGTGTGTCGCGCGGCATCGACTTCCAGCACGTCGCTAACGTCGTCAACTTCGACTTCCCGCTCGACGTCACGTCCTACGTGCACCGCGCCGGCCGCACCGCCCGCGGGACCAACTCGGTAATGTGCATCTGTTGACTTATCTATACTTATAATAAATCTGTAGAGAGGTCAATTCTGTACATGAAATATATTTTCAAAATAACTATCAGGGGGTGATTAGTGATCGATACTGATGCCAAAAATGCAATCAGTAAATTTTTTGTCTGTCTGTCTGTCTGTCTGTATGTTCCTTATAGAAACAAACTGGGCAGGTTATCATATACTTTTCATCACGATACAATCAATAGGAGCAGAGTAGTGAAGGGAAATGTTGGGAAAACGGGAGAAGTTACTCCATTTTTTAAGCTTCCGTCGCGTGTGCAGCCTTAATGGTTAAAGTTACATAGAAATCATGTATGACGGAAATAGTCTTTTAAACGCGGGTGACACCGCTGGCACAGCTAGTTATATGATATGTATGTAAGATACATATCATCATCACGCCTGTAATCCCCGAAGGGGTTGGCAGAGTCAAAGCGGCAGCTAGCCACCTTAACTAGCCAAAAAATAAAACTGGCCTGGGTTAGATGGACAATTTGGCGGTGCTCAATAGGTCAGAGCTGGTCACATTTGTGAGACTCCCCCCCTCCCTAGTGTGACGTCACTTGCTTTGCAATTTTACATCTCAAATTTTTATGATACACCACATGTCACGCGATGTTACCGTTTCTTGACCTTATCCTCTTACGTACATAACGTAAGTTATCAATGGGCACTGTATCTATATATTAATATGTGAAGCAAAAACTTTGTACCCCTTTTTATCAAAATTACGCGGACGGAGGATTATGAGATTCGGCACAGATGTGTTTTAGATTGTTATAGCCCATATTATCTGTTACAGGGATCAGTACTATCGTTTGTGTCAATACGAGAGAAGCCCCTCATGGACGCTGTAGAAGAACACCTTTCGAAAGGCTTCAACAGTCAAAAAGTACTGCAGTAAGTTTATTTGGTTTTTCTTATCTATATCTTTACATAATATAATATTTGGTTTTTCTTATCTATATCTTTACATAATATAAAACAAAGTCGCCGCTTCTGTCTGTGCGCTTAGATCTCTTGGACTACGCATGGTATGTCGATGCGGTTTTCACCTATAGGTAGAGTGATGGATGAAGGTTTATACATATAGTTTTAGGTATATTGTTTTGTGAAGCGTGCGAAGCCAGGGCGGGTCGCTAGTCTAGTACATAATACATACAAATGCATGTCATCACGTCTGCAATCCCCGAAGGGGTAGGCAGAGTTAAAGGGGCAAGCCAGTTTAACCACTTTTGACCAAAATAAAAACTGGGTTGATGTTAGATGGTGAATTTGTGAAAGTAATTTACGATTTTATATTTATTTTTTACTTTGAATACGCCTATGTAAGTTCTTTATCTAAGGAGGCGCAACACTATGTTGGTAATCCTGTATCTTGGTACTGTAGCTAGGGATTTCATCCAGATCCAGATGCATTATTTGCTGGTTCCAGCATAGAAAAAATTGTGCTTGACCCAGCTGTATTGCCTGATCGAGCATTTCAATCTCTAATAGGGATTGAAATCCAGTGCCATTGAAACAGCACATTAAAATACTATAATGAAATGTTGACTGGCAAGTCAATTGAGATACTTTTTAAGAGATGTCAAAATGCAATCACTTTATAGATTTTGTATGGGCTTGTCAACATGTGGCGTCACTAGTTCGTATAGTCAACTGTCTTAATATGAAGCAGTTTTTGTAAAGTTTAAAATCGTAGACTCAATATAATTGAAAATCAATAAGGTTTTACAACACTCTACGATGTTTTCTTTTTCAGAATTGATATTTCAAAATTAAATATAAATGGTGTCAACATTCCTATTCTATTTCGTCCGTCAGTTAGATTATACAAAAATACTACACATATTTTTCGCTTTATCACATGAACAAAAAACTGACTTCACGCGCAACTTAAATGCTTTGTATCTTCGTCAATGTTTGTTTGACAAATAAATAAAAAATACGTGTTCAATATTTTTTTATAATCTAACTGACGGACTTAACAGAATTTTAATGTAATTTTTTAGTCAGGCATTAAAATCCCTAGTACAAGCTAATATATGTCGTATGTCGTGCGCAGGAAGTACGAGTTCGCCCTGTCGGAGGTGGAGGGGTTCCGGTACCGGTCGCGGGACGCGTGGCGCGCCGTCACGCGCATCGCCGTGCGCGAGGCGCGCCTCAAGGAGATCAAGCAGGAGCTGCTCAACTGCAAGAAGCTGCAGGTACCTGCACCATATACACGCCCAATAGGCGACCTACCGGGTATTCGTTAATAGTATAGGATTAGTATTGTGTAGAAAATGTATGTTAAATAGCAGCATCTGTGCTGTGCCAGAGACCTAACCTCATTAAAGATCGCCCATACATCAGCAATACCAATGATGGAGTTACAATTGATATTATATAGCGCAATAAATTCAAGATCGTAAGAGTTGTATTTAAAATATTCGTTTATCTAATCCCGACAGGGAACATATTATTATAAAATCATAGAAAATGGGAAACAAAACTTTTACAGGAAATTAGTTATTTTTGTTTGGCACACTCTTTGACTCGAAATATTATTAATGTAAGAGGTTTTTATCATTTGAAATAAAAAATACACTTTCATAGCCTCCACAATGCACTTTGGGTCAACAAATTCAATCCCTTATTTCTATACTAATATTATAAGGAGGAAAGATTTGTATTTTTGTATTTTTGTGTGTGTGTATGTTTGTAATGAATAAACTCAAAAACTACTGTGCCCATTTCAAAAATTCTTTCACCATTGGAAAGCTACATTATCCGGAAGTAACATAGGCTATATTTTATCCCCATATTCCTACAGGAACGGGAACTATGCGGGTGAAACCGCGGAGCGCTGCTAGTTATTGTATAATTTTCTTTTAACAACAACTACAATACGTTTGTAGTAATTCCGATATAACTACACTATAGTTGGTTTCGTATGATGACAAAAAACCGCACATAACACGTTGATGAACGACTAATCTTCTCCCTGACTCACTCCATCCCAATCACTAACAACACCACGCCATACTGGATCTAAACTCCTTTGTATCTACCTCTTGCAGGGCTACTTTGAAGAGAACCCAACAGACTTGGCGGCACTGAAGAGGGACAAAGCTCTTCATACTGTGAGGCTGCAGCCGCACTTGGCTCATATACCGGAGTATCTCTTGCCTGCTGCCCTGAGGAATGATGAACCTGAAGCTGGGGATGCGGATGAGGAAGCGGCCGCCGAGCCCCAGCCACAGAAAAAGAAGAAGAAAAATAAGGAGTATGGCAACGCAAAGAAGATGAAATATCAGGTGACGTACATCCAATCTGCGTAATTTTTATTTAATAAATCTGAATGGGAAATGAGGCATGTGCCTATATCTTTTTAGAATTCAATTCTATTTTTTGTGGGATTTTGCAGCAGAACACTTTGAATGTCAATTTATAAATGGCGACCGACCATTGAAATCTTTAAATATTGTATTACTTTCGCAATGTCAAGCCGTAGAGTAGAAAAAAGAGCCTAACTGTACTTTGTATATATTATAAATTCTGTATTATATTTTCTATGGGTTTGACGCATTCCGTCCCATTCGCATTACGTCACAAATTCAAAAATGGTCCCACTCGCATTTCGTCCTATTCGCATTCGGTCCCATTCGCATTTCGTCCTATTCGCATTTGAATCTTAATAGTCCGTTACTTATCGGGTTCGCCTTTAGCAATATTGGTAATCTTACAACTAAATATCCTAACTTATTCTTGTTATTCCCAGGCGCGCCGCAACGACCCCCTGCGAAGCCTCGAGCTGAAGACGAAGCCCTCAGCGGCGGCCGACACCTAGCACATTGTTAGTATTGAGGAGACATTGAGCTTTACAAATGAAGACTTTTATACCATCCGCTGTTAACATAGATATAGGCAAAATGGGAAGATGTGGTGCTGACGGCCATTATATGGCGACGGCAGGCAGAGCAAAATAGTTACACGTAGTCTATGTACTTAAATATGTATGTACTAGTGTGGCTCGATAGGCCAATATCAATTGACTATCGATATAGTTGAAGAAAATCGGTAGTATCGATAGTCTATTGATCGATGAAAACTATCGGTAAACAGCAATACTATCGATAGTATTGATACTATCGATAGTTCATTGGTTAGCAGCGATCGAAACTATCGATACTATCGATAGTCTTTACTATAATGAAGAGCAATACTAGCGCTCACTTAGTAGGACTTAATAGTATTGCTGTTTACCGATAGTATTGCACTAACAGAGACATCGATACTATCAATCGTATAGATGATTTGGCTACTAAACTATCGATTTTTCGTCAACACTAGTATGTATGTACGATGGACTCTACTAGGGTGTAAACACTTACTATATCAAATATGTATACTAAAAGTTAATTTAACTTCGAAGCAATGCCACATCTTTCCTTTTGTATAAATCTATGTCTAACGAATATATTTTTTTATATACTCAAATTGTATATATATATATATATAAATAAATTGTATCTCATGATGTGTTTTTCTTTTACACAGCGCGCGGCGTAGCGGGTCGTGGGTAGTCGTCGGTTAGTAGTACTATAAGCGAAATGTCTAATAAATGTTGGGAATTTGTTGCACGGGTTTTGTTTTCTTTTGGGTTAGTTTTAAGGTTAAATCATGGACGTTATTGTCATGAATAGGAAGTTTGTTTGTCCAAAGGCGTAAAATAGTTTACAGTGAGAGGTTAGGAAAATAAATGATCGTCAGGTGGCACAACTGAGTCCCTAGGTCTCGTCAAAATGTATGTGATGTAGTGTGATATTTAATATTTAATATTTATTTGTTTTATTATAAGTCTCTGTCATGATTATGCCATCTGAGGATATTCTACATTCGGAAAACTCTTAAGTACTTGAATATGTTGGGAAGTCAGTGAAATTATGGATAGTTCGGGCTATTTTGACGGACTCATCTGTATAAAGACAGTCTCGGAGATTTTAGTTACAACAATGTTTTGAAATCACACTGCATGTACGACATTACAGCGACTCATGTTGGGATACGAAGGCACTTTAAGTAAATACCGGTGAACCCCACTAATATCTACAATGGTCTAGGGTAGGGTAGGTATATTGCGAATACTTACAAAAAATATTTTCGTAGTCCTCAATACAATGTCGATGGATAGAATTCCATTGATTTGAATGAGATGATACTAGGCGGGAGTGAGAGATATGAATAGAGTGCAAGGCAAATTCGAAGTCGTCAAAACAAGAAGTGTAGGAACGGCCACAACTGCTGCACCTATAAGGTAGCGCAGGAAAAAATAATCCAGGCGGGGTTTACGAGAAATTGAATAGGCTATTTATCCAAAAAAATGTATAGTCCGCTATTGAAATTCCAAAAAAATATTACTTACGTATTTTTTATTTTGTTCAGCAAACTAAAAATTATGAGGATATAGCGCGTTAAAGTTCCACGTGACATCACTAGGTGTATAAAATTTTACCATCCGACCGCATATCTTTGTCACTTTTCGAGTATTGGTTAAGCAAAAAATACGTAAGTATACATTTTTTTTGGATAATCTAAGTTACGGACTATAATTTTTTTTGAGTGAAATACCCCATTGAGTCTAACCAACGTCATTGCAATGAAAAAAAATTTAACCAATATGTATGTATAGAATTTATATCTACTCATACTGATTATTTACAATAACAGCGAGAGTAAACTTGCTTATTTAATAATAAAATTGAACGATTTATTGTTCTTCATTACTGCTGTCACTTTAGTTCTATTCTATAACAATACAATTCTCGTACAGTTGCCCGCTGTAACATATCCGCACTCCTCTACCCATGGTGCGGTACAGCGGTTGTGGTCACACTATAGTTTTGAGGAGTTTGAGCACCATGCTCATTATTTCGTCGTTTACCGCAAAAAGTAAAAATTCGAAATATTCACGTAACCGACGCGATAATTAAAATAAAAAATAAAATAAAGATTAATTAACCTACTTAATAAATGATTAGAGAAGTGAGAAGTTCATAAAAATACGTTATCTCCGCATCATACTAAATGATTTAATAAGCTGAAGGCATAAGCATTTTTTTTTGTAGATTTCATACACCTTCCTGCATGAGTATTCGCTTACTAGACCTGCTAGCTACTTTTATATTCATCGTTAATCTTTTTAATGGCTTTAATTTACTAACAATAATTTTTAATATTCATCAGTTTTTATTTCATTGTTATATTTCTGAGTCTTCCGACAAACATCGTCTCAAATCTTTCAATAGACCAGTATCATGTAAATAACAAACATAAAACCAACTTCTCTCATCAGATTTTAGGTAAATTTACTTAAATAGTTACTATTAGACTACCACTTTAGATGGACTAGACTAGATCATATTATCAGTTAGTTACTTTAAAACTGGGTTTTACTCAAAAAAATCCTTTATAATTGTTTTGTTTACATTTTAATTCTGAATATAACTTAAATATCCAATTAAGTAACTGATTAATTAAAGAAAAAGCTTGAACAAATTACTGATATCGCGATGCTTTATGAACCTAATTCTGCGTTGAACCAAACAGGTGACCTAGGGCGAGCCATTGTTGTGGCTGATACAATGTTGATGGCTGATATTACACGTCTAGATATTTACGATCTATTCATTATAACCGATGCTAACATTAACCTTGTGCCAATAACGACTTTACTGTGTTTAATTGGCTCGAGTATTTGCATTACTGCATTTTAACAATTGTTTTGTATCAAGTTACATACTTTCTAACAAAATTACTTACTTAGCTATCAAAGTTGGTACTCAAATTACTAATAAAATGTTTACTTCCATGATACTTCCACGTTATGCATGTAATATCTAATTAAAATGTATCACTTTTTTTGATTTTGTCTGTGTCTTTCTTGTTTTCTCCTGCGCAGCCCTAATACAAAAAGTGTGACATGTACACGCAGTCCAAATAATAATGTAATAGATAATATTTAAAAATGACGTCACTATAATGGCTGAATTTGTTGACTTGTCAAAATTGAAAGACGGTGCATAATTCCCATGTATTTAAATACAATGGACTGCGCAGAACGCTAGTCCAACTACCAAAAATTACACGTACGACGTACCCCAACTAGGGATAGTCACAGACAGGCGAACTCCAGCCTCGGTGCAATGGCCGGCGCCTGCCCGGGGCAACCGCCTTCCTGATCACGGTACACCCTACGCAAGGTTAGTATGCACGCCCCGCCTCATCGAGCCTATATATACCGCCGGCGAAAAATCTCAACATCGCGAACCAACTCGTCACTAACCAGTGACATCTGTTGACAAATCTAGGCTCTATTTCGTTAGGTTTAGTTCGGGGTTGTCAATCGTAAAAATATGACATCTGTGGAAATGTCGTAGTTCGGCGGGGATCGTGATAAGAAAATAAATATTTTTTTATTTTAATGCCATCTTAAATTTATTTATTATCTATAATTTACGTGGACAACAATTGACTTGTTATTTTGTAGCCTAGATTAGTGGCATTAATATGAATTTCCTATGTTTAATAAATAACGTGTGCAACTGGCTTTATGTGCAACAATGTCTTAAAATCAAAACCAGAGTCCATGGCAATAGTAGACTACATGAATCATGAAATAACGGCGCGTTTAATAGTTACATACTCGTTACATTGGGTACTTATTTTAATTTATCTCTTGAATTTTGCAAACCTTGCAAAAAGAGTACATTACTGTTTCTGTTGTTACCAGAAAAAGTTCTCCGTAGGTTCTGAGGAAGCGTATTTTAAAAAATGTCCCGCAATAAATTTCACTTTACGAGGACAGTCGTAACTTCAATTTTATGATTAGATAAAATCAAACAGCGGAGTAGTCGTTCGTTTTTATTTGTTATAAAAAAGTTTTTACACAGATTTGGAATATCGTTTCTTCTTGGGTTGTTCTTTGATGATGATCTTTGAGTCGCTGAAGGCGCGGCGGAGAGTGGTGGCGTGGTGGCGGCCCGCGAGGTTCGTGGTGGATTGGAGGGAGGTCAGGGGCCGGTTGAGGTAGTACCCGTAGGGGCCCATCTCGCGCCGCTGCCAAGGGCTTGTAGTTATCCTGAAAATGTAATAGGTACCTATGTCTTAGTGTGTATGCAATGCTCTGTAAAATTAATACATATACATACGCCGTTTAATTTGAATTAAAATAAATAAATAATTAAAATACAATATATTATTAATGTGTTAGAAAGTATGTGGCATTGAGACGCATTTGATGTCATCATTATCAATCAGTACTGGCGGAATGAATTGCGGTTTCCGACATTACCTATTTAGCTATTGTTGGTTTATTATATACTTAGTTAAATAGGATTGTACTGTTTATGCCACGAGTAGATAATTCTGTTTCTTTACAGAATCGTGACAATAACGCACCAATGTTGTTTTTTATTGCCTTTTATGCATTTTATTTAGTTCACGCTACGTACAAGTTGCGGCATTATTTTTTGGTCTAACTAATCAACTAATACCTATAAACTATCTCCAGCTAGTAAGGTACCTCAGCCATCAACCATACCATCCCATGTTAGTCTGAGATTTAAAAATATTCTACCACCTGTTATCCATGGATAGACAGACATGTCTAGTATACAAAGTCCCAGGAAAGAAAAAAGGGGATCAATCGAGTATAGGGTCTAGGATTTGTAGCGTATGCGCGGGCGCGGTGACGTCGCAGTCGCTTACCAACCGTGAATGAGTGCAGACGTGTACCCACCGCGCATAGCCTGTATCCACTAGAGTGACATAAAATGTGTTTTATTGGCCCTCTAGCCAGATCAGGATTTGTGATTGTATAGTCGATTAGCCACGTGTCACTTTCTACAAATTTCCATCTAACCCAACTCAAGTTTCGGTTTGGCTAAGTGGTACCACTTACTGAGCTCTGGGCTGCCTATCTAAGTGCCTACTTCGGGGATTACGAGCGGGATAGTATGTAGGTTTATTTATTTATTAACCATATCATGAGCGGCGGCGTCTGCGGGCGCGGGCGCGTGTGCAGGTAGACCGCCAGGGGGGCCATGCCGAACATCCACACCACCCACTGCTGCATCAGCTTCCTGCCTTCGACTTCCTCTTGCGATTGTGGTGTTTGCGGGTCCTGGGCCATGATATAAAGTATGACTTATATAGGATTAATACATATTATCGAGGATAATGTAATACCGCTTAAGTAGATTTTGCTATAAAGTCTAATTTTGACCCAAAAACATTGATAATTAAGTCTTGTGATCAGGTGTAGGTAAGTACGCGGTATTGCACTAACCCTGATAATGTAGGTACCTACATATATGTATGTGTATACATAGATAGCCAAACCTATCTGATTCCGTGGTACCTGGACGTACCTGTACGCCGCACCCGGTCTCTGGTGGACTCGCTGGGCTTCCCGAACGGGTTCCACCTTGTGGGTCTGATCGCGCCGGATTAGCCCTAGGGGGGCTCTTTTTACTAAAGGGTCCCTACCGCCCCTCGAGAGAATCGAGGGAGATGATGCCTGGGCAAAGAGCCCAAGCTCGAGGCCCGCATCCATTCTACGGGTGAAGAACCAGTATGACGACGCAATTATAGTTACAGAAGGTTGCGAGGTGAAGCCTTACACTTCATTATATCTACACGTATTCACTCAGACCCCATCAAGTTAATATTGTGCTTGTTGATATAGTGTTGTTTTGGGACTTACAACTTCATCGTAGCAGTACTCGACGACTATTTTGATCACCCGCACTAGCACCGCCCAGAAGTGCAGGCTGTAGATCACCATCCAGATGAACAGGAGGTTCTGAGGAGGCGATTGACTTTGAATAGTTTCGGAACAGTAGAATACGTTTAAAGATAGATCGTCGCCAGCTGTTACTTAAAATATCCTATAAGTATGAATAATCATATTTCATTAGCTGTTTAGCATGATAAACTAAGGACATCGTAGATGCATTAGTTGTCGTTATTCTTCAGTCTACAGGCATGCAGAATGGACCTAAGATTCTACTTGATACCTACAAAGTAGTTTTTTTTCAGTTTTAGGGAAACTGAGTAGGGAGCTCATTTTCTCAGTCTGTGCGCATGTAGGACGTATTCAGGCGCAGATGTAACCTTCAAAACAGTTGTAGGCATCCGAAAACCAGACATGGTCATGTTCCAGCTAAGAGCTTGTCTACTACAGGCTCTGGCGAGCTGCTAATGTGTATTTAGGATCGTGTAGATATTGTGGGCATCCCCATTGGTTACCTAGAGGTGTCTGTAAGGCGGCCCAGAAGTGGCAAAAAGGTGGGCTTGGCATGGTACCTGTAGAGCAATCTCCCATAGCGGCACGCGCCTGAAGAGGAACCGCCTGAATAGCGCCGCGAGTAGGCGGTGCGCGAGCGCCGAAGCGCCCGCCGCCCACAATAGCGTCGGCACCGTAGACAACGCGCTCTCGCCACACTTCGCCCATTCTGCTATCTAAAGGGGTTTATTATATTATACTAACTCTGTCCTGTTACCTCTAAATGTGCTTACAGCATAAGAGGAGGGTACTGTTGCGCGTTGTTGTCGACAACTTGAAGGTTTTGTTGAGGATTCAATGTGCTGACAATATAAAGGACAAGAGACTTTATGTCCTCAATCGTTGGGCTTTCTGAGTTTACCGTCTATTTGGGCTTCCGATACTCACCGAACAAAACTCAGTGAATTGTTGGCCACTACAACCGTTTACGTCGGTTTACTATGAGATGGTGGTCCTACCCCCATCGAATCAAAATGAATGCGGCTTCAGTGGGGCTCACTGACCTACTTTAATTTATCATGTTTAGAATCCTTAGATAAATATATGCAATGTAATAGGCAGGATTGGCCGCGGCCTGAAGCGGCATCAGCCAGAAGACGGGTCTGATCCATGCAATCATAAAATGAAGGTAGTAAAAAATACAGGATAGCACAAAGCGAACTGTCTATATGAAAGAAATGGGTCAGAGGTTAGCATGCAGCACTGCGCTCTCTATATCCCATTTAGTATATATTATAGTATATATACACAGCTCTACTCAAAGATCTAAGTGTTTATTAGGTATTTATTGCTTTTATCTGCTACGCACCAACCTTATAACCTTCCGTTTGCACAAAACCCCATAGGTCTTGCCACATCACAAATTTTGATTCCAAACTATTCACAGAACGATTTCACATCTGGTCTATACAATTGGCGTGCAAACGAACCAATTCAGTTGTATTTTTCTTGTGATTTTAACGAAAACATGATGGTCCTATGTGACCATGTTCGCAGTGACAACATGACACTGTCAAATTACATTTATAGCTCTAAGTCAAGATACTTTTAGTTTATTTTGGCTTCTAAACGCCATTGACGAATTTTATCAAGTGTTCGTAGCATGGATTATTGATTTTTACCTACAATTTATTTGTGCAGATACTATCATGGGGATGGAATCTCATTAGCGGCGGTAGCACAATGGTAAGGACACGCCCCTCATAACTGAGAATTGCGAGTTCAAACCCAAGCACGTACCTCTGGATTTTTCAAAATCTATGTAAGTACGTATTTATACCACTAGCTTAGCGGTGAGGGAAAACATCGTGATAAAACCTGCAAATTTCTAACTTTGGGTTTGTAACCATAATCCAAAAAAATGTCTGGTTCCTCCATCTTATATAGGTCATATCGGCAGTCGCTTCAATGTAATTACCAGACTCGGTAAATCCTGGATAATGGCCTAAGCCGACCTCGTCTAAGCACGGGACATAACGCTAGGAAGATGAAGATTGGGATGGATTCTCAATAACTACAATGCACGTTTAGTTTAGACATATAGGTAACCTTGGTATGCATAGTACAAGCATAACCTTAGTTTGGAACTAGGGAATTGGTGTGTCAGTCTGGACAATTGTTTAGAAGTTTCTCAAAAGCTCCTTGTTGCTTTTATGACCTCATACAAATAGTACGATATTCCTCCCTCCTTCCCCTGTACCCTTACTTTTGCTCTTATGATCTTAGAAGGCAACTAATAGTTATGGACGAGAAACCGAAAATACACGCTCACAGATAACCCCAATCCGTGTACACGCTCAATGGTTCTATAAAATAAACGAGGCCAATAAAACAGTTTTGAACAACAAATAGTTTATTACAAAGTGATTGCAACGTATCAAAATGGTGGTTTGCGTCATTCAAAAGGCAGCGACGCCATGTTCCTCCAGGGAAATTCGTCATGACTTCTTTGTCTCCTTACAGTCGAGTCCAGGACAACTGACGCTGGCGTCCGGTGGACCGGGACACGTACATCGTGTGGCCTGGAATGTGAGAGTTTTGTATGTAGTTTCAGTTCCTGCAGCTCAGTCAACATATCGTTATCTATACTTATAATAAATCTGTAGAGAGGTCAATTCTGTACATGAAATATATTTTCAAAATAACTATCAGGGGGTGATTAGTGATAGATACTGAATGCCAAAAATGCAATCAGTTAAATTTTTGTCTGTCTGTCTGTCTGTCTGTATGTTCCTTATAGAAATAAACACTACTTGACGGATTTTAACGAAACTTGTTACAATTATTCTTCATACTTCTGGGCAGGTTATTAACTTATTAACCATAAACGCGGGTGACACCGCTGGCACAGCAAGTAACCAATAAATATAAAATCATGCAGTTAGTATTATATAAATAATATAAATAAATATATAATACATTCTTGAGACTGACACACCAATTCCCTAGTCCCAAACTACGCTTATGCTTGTGCTATGGCTACTAGGCGAACGGATAGACATACTTAAATACGTTTATAAACATCCATGACTCGAGTAGAAATGTCCATGTTCATCACACGAAACATTTGCCCCTAGCGGGATTCGAACCCGCGACCCTTGGTTTCGTGGCCAGGGTCTCTAACCACTCGACCAACAGGCCGTCGTATATAAATATATACATACATATATATATATATATATATATATATATATATATATATAGAAATTATTTCTAAATATATTACACATTACAGTAAATAACATTGCTTTAGACAACCCCTTATCCTTTCATCTAAACCAGCCAATGTCCTATGTTGGTCTGGGACTTAGAATGTGCCAACTGTGGTTCTTGCCTAGGATGTCGTAAAAGGCGACTAGTGGTTTATGATGACTACATGATAAAAATTAGACTACTTAAATATGTAAGTAGGATTTTTTGAGACATTTGTCTGGGCTGGTGGCCGAGCTGTAAAAATAAGAGTATCGACTCACTGTGATATAGGTTCTGAGTTTCTCAATTGCATCAGCAGTTGTTTCGCTCGACTGGCTGACGAGTCGCACGCAGAGCTCCTTGCTTTTCCCGGGACCGAGCGTGGGGTCGCTGGCGCGTCCCCAGGAGAGCCGACTGGAGGCCCGGTTGACCGCCATCGCTGACGGTTTCTTAAGCGACGCGCTCTCACTCTAGTTACCAACATTATGGCCTAAAGCTACGATCACGCAGCTCGAAGTAACATACACAGTGTTGTAGGTATACAGACAGTTTCTAGTTTTAGGATGTTATTGCATCGGAGTTGTGCCAAGTACTCGATTAACCGATACGGACAATGTACTTTAGCGACTTACTCATCGTAGCCTTTTTTCTACTTCGCACAGCTCCAGCAAAAATAAGCGCAAGAATATTAGAAAGATCGATAATTTAATTATTTAATTACACATATATGGATGAAAACTCTAAATTATTGGTTACAGATGGATAACCTGTAAGGAAGATTTCTACCCTTTCACTCTGCTGGGAAATACGAGGGATACTTGTCTGTTAATTGCTAACATACTAGCCGAGCAGCCAGTTTGTCTGGTAAAGTAAGCGCAAGTGTAGTAAAATTATATTCAGTACCTATTTAAGTACTAATATTATAGCAAAATAGGAAATTTGCACGTGTCCTTAAGCTTGCCGCGTAGTAATCGCAACATACTCCTGAAACTGCCCTAATTTTACATCATACATCCGATATCCCAATTCCTCGAAACCTATACACTAAGAACCAATTGTTGATGTATGGTTTATCGTATAACCATACATCTGCATCGCCGTGGAAAAGGCAAAGCAACATTTACGTGTGCGCCTCAGTCGTCTGGGGGGCGTGTCGCGCGTACCCACGCAGCCGCTGATGGACGGAGCCGACGAAGCTGTTCACCTTCTCCATGGTGCGGTGCACCCCGCGCGACGCGCGCTCGTGCAGCTCGGCTTGCCTGCCCCCACCAGCGGGGAGAAACATTACATCATGCGGACACTTGCTACAGCCATGCGTGGAGGTGGATTGCGCAGGTTAAGAAGTGCAATAGGTGGTATTTCAGAAAAAAAGTAAGTCGTATTCTACTTTTAAACGTTACGTGGTAAAAGGTTTCTAGCACCAATAGAGAGGTAGGATCTAATAATGTTTGGATATTGCTAATATCGATTAGGGACTAGAGAACATTGACTAACAAATGTTGTCTAGTCCCATAAAGATCATAGCATCCAATAAAGTTCATTATCTTTATTAGATGCTTATGTGTCTCTTGAAGGCCATAATGATTTGAATTGCAGGCTGGGTGCGTCGGATGTTGATTGGAACTTTCTTAATCTATAAATCGTCGTTCGGCATTAAAAACCTCGTAAATGCTTTTTTAAAAAAATTACAAAAGGAAGAAAAAAACTGCCTCCTGAAAAAAAAAATGGAACGGAATAGTACTGTTTATTGTTGTTTTTATAAGAATTATTGTATAATTAATGAGACATAATCGTAAGAATTCAAATATCTCGTGGCTAAATAAGTCTGATGTGACTTACAAAACAAATTACAAAAAAATTTGCAAATGTGACTTCCGAGGTTTTCACTGCTGAACGATGATATATAGAATCAATATAAACTAAATAATGGGCAAGTCTAGCTGTACCAAACATGCATTTAAAGCTATCTGTTTAGGTGGAGATGAAACAAGTTAAGTTCTAATACCAACCACTGCTCCAAGTAGGGCATGTTGAATCTGGTGCAGTAATGCTTGCGCACGTAGTCCGCGTAGCAGAGGGACAGGAACCAGCAGACGGTGATGTGGATCTGCGGTTGCTGCTGCCGCAGGAAGCGCGTCAGCGGGCCCAGCGGCACGATCTCGTTCTGGCCGCCCAGGAGGCCTGCGGTCGTCATTTCTAAGAGCATATTTGGACTCTGCAAAGTTAATAGGAATGTTTTCGAGTGGACGCAAAAGGCTATTTAAAGGCAAGTAATGGCAAAAAATATGTTAAAACTTCACAGCGTGAGTAGTTACATGCGCTGGCGGCGCAGTGGTAGTTAGGTTTGATCTGGATTTCAGCAGTGTAACCGACTAAGGGGAGCAGGTTCGCCGGAAAGTTTTATGGGCTATCCATCCAGTTCATCTTGGCCGGAGAGGGGTCCTTATATACAAAGATCCCTGGAAGACCCATAAATCATATCATATCTACAAATGACGTGACTGCTTAAGGCATTCGACTCAACAAAAAAAAGAGATGAATGAAGATAAAGATTTTGCAAAATGTTTGGTTCTTTGTAAGCGTTTGGTGGTTAGTATCAGAGTACAAATGTTACTTACATCTCTAATGAGCGTATCCAGGTAATATTGGAAGAACCGCATAGAGCACACCCACAGGTGGATCATCAGGGCTAACATGCCAAGCACCATCGACGACTGTAACATATGTGTTGGTTAGGTTAAGAAGATTGAAAAGAAAACTGAAATTATTAAGAACGTAAGTAAGTACCAAGACAAGTAAGTAGGTACCTACAATACTTACAGTAATAGGTACGTATTAGATAACATTGTAGGTATTATAAAATTACTATTAATTAATCAATGCAAACGCCTTATACTTAACGCCAGTTAAGTAGAATATGTAGACATGTTAAAACAGTGCATATTAAATATTATATATAATAAATGACCTGCTTATCTCTATTCTGGTAAAACATTTAACTGGTACTGTCGATACGCTTGCTTATTTGGAAGATTTATTCGCAACTTTTAGTTTAGCCTAAAGCCTCGTTTGGCTGAGTGAGATATACTCACAATAAGGGTCTTCTCCAGCATCGACACATGTGCGTGGTCCCCAGCTATGAACACCGTAGCCTCTAGTTCGTTGTACAGGAACAGCGCGGCAGCGCTCGCGAACACCGCCGTGGGGCCCACGCCCCAGACCTCCCCGTTGCAGCTCAGCCATTTCGCGACCGACTCCAAGTGGGAGTCGCACAGATTCTGCGGGAGCCACGACATGATGGGGTAGTTACGATAAGCATTTGGGGAAATAGGTTAAGTCATTGTATGATTGAGGGTTTGACGAGGCATGACCGACTAAATCACGAGATTCATGTCGCTAATGAGGGGTATCTGCGGACAGTTAACACAGATAAGGCATATTAGATGGTATGAACCGAACGCACGGAGCTCAAAACGAATCCGAACGTTGCAAATTCAATCAAATATTGATGCAGCAATAGGTGCTTAATTGTCACATATTTTTACGAACAGGTTATACTCGGTATTTTCATTTACATAGTGTAGTTATATGTAGTTATATTAGTGATATGATCGACCTAGAGGTTTTGAGCGGGGTGAGAGAAATTTTTAGTTCCTATCATTGAAACAGTGTTTTATCGGTAAAGTAATAATAATTTTCATTAACATTTTTTTTTAAATTAATGAATGGGTAATGTCCTCTATGAATCTCAGGAGTTACAAGCATAGATTGGTATGGAGTTCTGACGCATTATGACTTTATAAAACGGGCATAACGAGGTGGGCCATCCTTCTCTCTTTCGTTTCAGGGTTCGGAATAATCCTATTGCCGCTGTCGTCTCCTAGGCTGCAGCATATAGGTACGGCTCATTGATGTATGAAAGTCCTGAGGCTCATGAAAGTACTGAGGTTAAATCGTAAATTAATTTGAACCTACGCAGTGTGTATTGAAGTTTACTGTTTTGTCCGCCATGCATACTCGTGTGGCAGGTGTGGTCTACAGCCGCCTTCCGCCCAGGACATCTTCATGCGACCATATCATTTACGTGTTTTTGCACTTTCAAATTTAACGAGAATCTGTTTTTGGTCAATTTAAAAGTCTACCGTTTCATATTTGACAGTCAATTGACAGATCTCCATCTGTTTTCATAGACAAATGTTTGTTTTTTTAATTGCCGAGTTGGAGGTTGGTTTTGAAAGTTTTATGGAAAAGGTAAAGTCTATGATTGTTATTACTCCACGATCGCTACATTAAGGTCTTTACATACTTACTTGTATACCATAAATATACCATCATTTGGAATTTAGCGAGTTTTACTATGGGCTTTTTTATATTAATGGTGGTAGTTTTTACCATCTCTAAGTACTAAATGTGGTGCTAAAAGTAAATACTAGGTATTTTGAATTCTCACTCGAAACAATGTAGTACAGTTAAGTACTGCAACATTATGTTGAACTTTCGTCAAAGGGGTGGGTTAATTGTTGGTTCCAGTAGGCCTACCCATGCAATAGGTATAAAACCAGTGCTTCACCACAGCATGGATATAGAACCATGAGTGTACATACATGTAGCTTTAAGGATCACCTATGTAAAATTTACGATTTATAAGTGCTTTCTTGAAGCCTACATAAATAAAGACATTTTTTATTTTTAATTTGAATTTACATATCGTCGTATGGCAGTGTTTATTTAGCCACGAGATATTGGAATTCTTACGATTATGTACCATTGATTACGATCATTCTTAAAAAAATAACAATAAACAGTAGATACTATTTCGATCCATACAATTTCAGGAGGCAGTTTTTTCTCTCTTCAGTAAAATTTTGTCAAAAGCATTTACGAGGTTTTCACTGCCGAACGACGATATATACTACTAACTATTACTACTACTACATGTGGGAGTTGCAAATAAAACACCATTTTTGTAATGCAAATAGCTAACCGGACCTGCAATGGCTGCCACAGGCCAGGTCTAGATATTTGCCGTCTATTCTAAACTAGACACAGACATTTGGTTACATTCACTAACACGAATAACAATATATAAGTCGCGAAACATTCTAAAACCGACGAAAAGTTTAATAACAAAGTAAAAATGTAACACTTATAAAAAAAAAAACATTACTTGAAATATACAACTGTGTGGGTATATGAACTACGGGTTTTTTTAAACTTTTTATTATAAAAACACTTAAGTACATTTATGTATAATCAACTACTGATACTTTGTATATAACGTTTATTTATCTACTGTTAATATTTTTATAATAAGGAAGAAAATAAGATAGGCTGAAATTCAACGAAATAGTTTTAAAGTTAAATAAGTATTTATAAAATGAAAAAGTATTCAACCTAAGACAATTATGACGCAAAATATGTTAAGTGCAAATCAATGTGTTTTTTTTCAAGAAATTGAAAATGAACTCACTTTAAATGATTTAGACTGAAGAATGTTAATTAACAACACTTAGTCCAGTATATATTTTACATCTACTGCAACATTAATAAACCTACGTATATTTCCTAAGTGATTACTTTTTAAGTGAAGTTATATATGTAAGTAGTTATATTTGCACTACGATAACGTGAATTAGACATTTAAGAGTATTAAAATGCGTCTAAACATACCTATATATATAGTTTATATATATGTTTTATATCAATAAATACTCATTCATGCTACAGGTATCTACGAAATTTATATCACTTTTCAAGTATTTTTTACTTTCGTTCTTAGAATTAGTCAAGCACAACAAAGTAGGTATGTTTTTAACATAATATTGATACATAATTCAGTGGTTTAATTGTTTTATCATAATCGGATTTTATTGTGTTAAAAATGTAAGTTTAATTATACGGAACATAGTCGTGTAGGTAATGTCAAGCGAGAAATATTAGATAATGATATAATTATACATCTACGCACTTACTAGTATATAATTTGTATCATTATTCCTTACGATTACCAACCATACTCTGCAGGAATGTGAATATATAGTTTTAATTATCAAATGCTGGTTTCTGCACACGACCAAACGCTGACTTGATTTTGAGATTTCTATATATGTGATCCCATGAAACTTTTAGCCCTCTAAATTATATGTATGTTAGACATATAATTATATTTACATTACATGCAACGTTTCTGCATTCATTGCCCAAGAATACAGAAATGTTAACATCATCCCTTACACATTAGATTCATAATATAACAACTTTAAAAAATATATACATGGGGTTTGCTTAGCATACATGTATGATTAAAGTTATATGTGTTTAAATAAAGCAATTTACCTATGAATAGTTTTTTTTTCTGTAAAAGAAACTATATTTTATAGTCTGCCCAGCAATATTTATATTATTTACAAAATACTTTATATTCTAATTATAGCTATGTTCCCATAATATATTTTCGTTGTTATATAGTTACTTTTCTAACATAAAATATGTTTAGCTTCTACTAAATATATATATAAACCATTACATGTAAATACTGTCTACACTATATACATGAAAGTTAAGTAAATATAAATTCTATCTGTAAATATTTGTATAAGTCGACATTTGATTTAATATGCAATTTTTTATAAAAAATTATATAATTACATACGTATAACAAAGAATTATTTAAAACATAATAATATTTAATAAACCAGTCGTAAACATAAAATATAATAAAAAGCTTCGAATATGTGATTAAGTTGCCAATACGTTTACATTTATTAATATCAATATATTTTATTGCTAATGTCTACACGATTTTTCGATTCGTACCTAGGACTATCGACACGCACCTAACAATGAGATATTAATGTATTTAAATACGAAGATAAAGAGATCATATCAATAATGTATATATTTTTATATATTTTTAGACTAGATTTTTCTATCAGGATCGAAAAGATAGCCTTTTCAAATATATATTTTGTACACTATATGATGAATATATTATATATAAAGAACAATGATAATTATAAGAATAAATCATGTAATTATTCATATGTAGCATGATAAATATAGAGTAAGATACATTTATATATTTGGATGACTACATAACTATATGTATATGAACGTCTAAAAAGTACTGTTTAGACAAGCCACTCAATGGTGGGTGGTTTGGCCTGCAGAGGCGTGGTGTAACCCTGGATGGGTGGTCACAGACTGCAGATGGTCGCGTCAGCCGGGGGTATCGATGTCTCTTCTGGACGTTTGATCATTTTGATTCGCTGGGAAGGAATTAAGATACAGTAGAGTGAATAAATTCATTGTGCTTTTTTATTATTCGAACGATTGAAAATACTTTTGAAATTTAAAACTTCATCAATGTTATTAAATTAAGTCAGTTGGTTTTTGAATTTCATTTTGTAATAAATACCTATCAGAGTACGGTTTATTCATCATTATAATTTTTTTAAATGTAGGAGCCTTAATTAAACCAACAGAAACTTATACAAAGATCAGTTTGAAATTGACTTTCAAAATTTTAATTGAGGCTAAACTCAAAATCGAAATGTTTTCGATTCAAAATACAGCTGTTAGCACACTGTTTTGTAAACTTACGTGTGTAAAACTGCCGGGGGTGATGAGGAACTTGTAAATGATGTAGAGGGGGATGCAGGAGACGGTAGTGCCGGTCATGATCCAGCCCACGGTGATGGACCATGCGGGGTAAGTGTACTCGCCGCCCAGCATGTCCTCGTGCGCCAATAAAGAGAAGATGAACAGCACCAGTAGGAATACGGGACTGTGGGAGATAATACGAAGATGAATGTACAAGTAAGGGGTGAGTGGAAGATTTCGACAACCGCTTGAACAATTAAAAAATCCAAAAAGTTGTAAGTATGCACCGCACATCTATTCTGCGTGCAATCCAGGTAATTTTTAATATTTTTGATCGTTAATCTATACTTATAATAAATCTGTAGAGAGGTCAATTCTGTACATGAAATATATTTTCAAAATAACTATCAGGGGGTGATTAGTGATCGATACTGATGCCAAAAATGCAATCAGTAAATTTTTTGTCTGTCTGTCTGTCTGTCTGTATGTTCCTTATAGAAACAAAAACTACTCCACGGATTTTAACAAAACTTGGTACAATTATTCTTCATACTCCTGGGCAGGTTATAGTATACTTTTCATCACGCTACAATCAATAGGAGCAGAGTAGTGAAGGGAAATGTTGGGAAAACGGGAGAAGTTACTCCATTTTTTAAGCTTCCGTCGCGTGTGCAGCCTTAATGGTTAAAGTTACATAGAAATCATGTATGACGGAAATAATCTTTATAATATTAACCATAAACGCGGGTGACACCGCTGGCACAGCTAGTATTTAGTAAAATCGTAATAAGCGATGATTTCTTTCAAGTATTATTGGCGCCCAACGTGGTGCTATTTTATATATTACAATATTACATAAATACAATAAGAGAGAGAAAAAGGAGAAAACAAAGATGGCGAGTTTTTATTTTTAAAGAGTACGAGAAACTGCCATTTTTCGAAAAACATCCTATCTAAGATAGGTCCTTTGAGACAGATTCCACGTCACTAAGTACGGATTATGTACCTGATGTAGGACCAGCAAGCACGCCAAAACCAGCCAGGGGAGTGGCCCAGCATGCTCCTCACGTCTTCGGAGAAGCGGTCGACGCCGTACACCCAGCAGACGCCCGCTGCTTCAGCGAAGACCACGAACAGGATTGCCAGGCCTGGCCCGTACACGTTGAGGAAGTCTACCAGATATACTCCGCCCTGGTGTAAAGATTAGTCAATATGCCTTGGTGTAAAGATTTTTATTTTTGTAAATCAGTATTGAAAATCAAACCAACCATTTTTTTCTATAAAATGATAGAGCCATAAGTTATTATTAGTTAAGAGTTAGTTGTAAGTGATTTTAATTGTTACAAGGCATGTATACTGTTAAAATTAGTAGGTAGGTATACCAACAACCCTATTTAAAATTGAATTTATTTCAAAGTATTACAATTAAGTTAAAAAATAAACGCTTTGACCGTAAGGACTTTAGTAGGATATTGTAAAACAAAATTTTAGTGAATAGGTATCTACTAACCGTTGCAACATACTAGTATTCTATCTCAAAGTTTAGAGAGGTGTGTCTTATTGTAAACCACCAAAAGTGAATCCCCATTCCCACGTGTAAGCATTATTAAGTAACCGCGTCCAGCATAAACAGCCCTAAAGGGAATCACTAACTCAAGTGAAACAACCGACCCACATTTATCATGTGACCAAGCGCAACGTCGAAAGAGCGGCCGTATCGCGCCTTCACTCATTCCGATGAATTATGCAGCGAATACATTCAGATAACGAAGACGGGTACTTACCGAGTAACGACCTGTCTTTAGCGGGGTTCCGTATTGAGGGTAGCTGGGAAAACCCGAAGGTTCGCGAGAGGTAGTTATTTGCGGTGGGAAATTCGATGTGTCTAATTGAAATTGCTTTTTTGTGCGATGTTTTTTAAAAAATAATTATTGCATGATAAATCTTCTAGTTTTAAGACAATATTAACTTATAAATATGCTTATCTAGGACTATGCTTTAGTAATATTAATCATCTATTTGGAAAAGTGCGTAATTAAATATACAGTATATTTAAATATGTTTATTTGCGTTATGTCTTCTGGTTATAAAAGTAGGACAATAAAAGGACTTGTCTTTAAAGTCAGTACAAACTTACAGGTGATAATAACTTATTTACAATGAGTATAACAATACCTAGATCAGCGGTCGGCAATAGGCTGACCGCGGTCCGTTTGTGGACCTGGGACTGCTAAATATTGTAAATATTAAAACGTACCTACATAAAGTAATTAATTGATTCATTTCTCTAGCCTAGCCTAACCTAACTATACAAAACTGACTCAAGACCGTCAGTGTAGTTTCTCACATTAGTTTTAGGTCTTGTGTTTTATTATTCAGAATTGGTTTGAAAACAATATAATTTATAGCAATATAATTTGCTACCTATAAATTATTATCAGTTATGAGTTAAAATTTTAAAATGTAATTTTTTCTCAAAATTTTGTTCGGACCCCATCTAAAACTACTTGCCGATCCTTGACCTAGATACTTAAGTAAAATAAACACGAAAGTCATAAAATCTGCACAAAATATTGGTCAAAAGTCTTAAGTATTTCACCTCTAATGTTTGCGTTTAATAAAAAAAACGATGTATTCTTATACCAATAGATAAACTTCCGAATATAAAAGGGAGACGGGACCCTCCAAGGAGGGGCTGTTTGACCTTGCCAACCCTTATGGAAGGGATGGAGTGGAGAATAAATCTGGCCGGTTCATTGCTTTAGTTTGCCATTCGATACACTTTATTTTGTATTTGTTTTATATTCGTCACTTAAGAAAACACTTGTCTAACTTATAAGTTGTAACAGAAATTGTTTCTGTTCATTATACTGTAGAAAGCAAAAGATTGAATATATGCACGTCATTTTATGGCAAAATATTCTGTCGTTGAAACTCTACACAATATCAGAGAAATTGCTTGAAATTACATATGTAACTTATAACATACATTTGTAAATCATTTCCCATTAAATGTTCATTGGATTCTTTATACGCGTTAGTAGGTAATATTCTTTAATAATATACGCCACGAGTTAGTAAATTATTTTCTCGCGACAATGCTATTATATCAGACTTATCGCCATGTTTTCCTGTGCATATTTGAATATCTATTTCAACCAATTCGGCACAAGCCACATATTGTCTTGTAATGTGACCATGCTTTATATTGAGTGAAAAAAATATTTCATATTTTTATTATTTATATTTTTAAGGGACAGACGTTTTTCAAAGCCTTATACATTTTTCAACCGACTTAAAAAAAGGAGGACGTTCTCAAGTCGACCGTATATATTTTTTTTGATCTTACAAACTTATAAAAATATCAACAACAAATGTAGAAGAAAAATAACCTAGATGACTTATAATTATATGTACGAAAGTTAAAGCCGTATGTATGTATATAAAAGACAGATTGTTACATTCTCTCTGCCTACCCCGTTTATAGTTAGTTAGATTGTTAGATCATAATACCTCGGTTTATTTGTAATTGTATAATTGCAGCGTATATTTCACTATTGAATACTGTATTGTTCATTCATATATTCGAACCAAATACAATATTATGGTAACTCTAGCCCTATCGTAAAGCAATAACGATTTGTGCTGACACACAGGGGTGAAAGCTCAGCCCCCTGCTTGGAATAGCAAATCCGTGGCTTTATAATATGATATGATACTTAAGAGCGGACGCGAGCTGAGACACATTTAAAAAAATAGTATTTAAAACAACTGTTGCTGTTGCGCTTTGGTGCTAGCGACAGCAAGCCGTGCGATAGGGACAACTGCAGCTCGAACTGAATATTCTGGCTCTCGACGATTTTCTCCTTCAAAATTAGACCTATGTGAAAGAAATTTTACCTATGGATTAATAAGTAGTTGTACTAGTAGACTTCTTTGTTTTGCTTTTTTTTGTAAATACTTACTGAATCTCCACACTAAACGTTTTTAATAGTGCTTGGAAAAACAAGTTATCGTGAAAAGAAAGACATAGGAGCATAGAATAAGTAAATATTTATTTTAAGTATGAAAATTATTTACAAATCAAGGACAAATGGTCGAGAACTGGAAATGGAAAATACAGTGCCCGCGTCCCCTCTTAATAGGGGATTGATTGAATAATACGGTGAATATTTTATTTAAAAGAACATGGGGTTTTAATGTTGTAGTAGAAATGACGGGCCAATTGATCTAATAGTTAGACGGCTTTGAAATCGTAGGTTGCGGATTCGAATCCCTCTATCGGCAAATGATTTTATTATGAATGGTATTTGTATTTGAGTGGTGGGTCGATATTTTATTTTAAAAAATCTTTATTGTTGTCTAAAATCGATGATAAATTATTAATTTTTATCTCCTCCACCTGCCTGCCTCCATAAGGCTCTGAACTTATTGATAGGTCTGTCTATATACTACGCGACATCGTTATAATTTATTATTATTATTATAAACAAACTTCCTAGATGTTAGTTACCATGATCCAAGTTTCCCAAAAGAACTTATTATAAGAGTGACTTACGTAAGTGGTGGTTGGAAGCGCGCAGATGTAGATGAAGAGGCACAACCCTGCGACAAACAGCTCCCGGTGGCGGCCCAGCACCCTCGGGTACTCGTCGCAGAGGGCCGTCGTCACAGCCTCCAGGCCTGGACCGAGTAATGCTCATTGTAGGTTTATTATAAACTAGCGGCTCGTCCCGGCTTCGCGCGGGTGGCCATCTATTACGGGTGGATTTTTTTAGTAATAAATGTTACTCAAAAGTAATATAGCATTTTAATGGTGAAATATTGTATTAATGGGTCTAATAGTTTTTGAGTTTATTAATTACAAACATACAAATCTTTCCTCATCATAATATTAGTGTCAACTAGGACCTGCCTGTAATTGCATACACATGGAATTTAACATATATTTTGCCGTGGAACTCTAATTTTCTTCAGCTCTCTCTTAGAGAAAATCGGTTCAGCAGTTCAGGAACTATAAAAAAAAATAGCTGAAAAAGCATAAAAAATTTCTTACCTCCAAAAGTGCTATCCAACCCTAACGTGATGAGCATGAGGAAGAATATGATGGCCCAGAATACCGAGCCAGTCATGGTGGCTATAGCTTCCGGGTACACGATGAACACCAGCCCGGGCCCCTCCAGGCCCACCTCTTCGATGCTTTTGTTCTGCACGTGTGCCATGTAACTGGGGAAGACGTTAGAACGTGTATAATTTTGTATAAACAACAGGGCCGGACCGTGAGTTTAGGGGGCCCTGGGCTAATACTACTTAGGGGCCCACCTAATTACTCAAAGTATAAGACGTAGACTTGAATAAAAAAAATGAATTGAATAGGTTTGATTAATCGCAGGATTCGCAGGGCTGCAAACCGTACGATCTGTTTAATTTAATAAAATTATAGATTTTTTCGCATTATCGTCTATTTTTGACTTTGACTTGACTTAGCTGGGAGCCCCTTGAATCCACGGGGCCCTGGGCTGAAGCCCAAAAAGCCATATGGTAGATCCGACCCTGATAAACAACATGTTAACATCCTTGCTGATATTCTTGAACTGTCCTGCACTCTGCACGATTCTATAACGGAATTGTGTATTCACACGTGTCCGTATTAAACGTGGAAATACATCCTACAAGCTAGATGTTGTTTGCGTCCAAGGTCTGATTGGAGGATTTGGTCAACGTATTGTAGAATCAATTATACCATCTATTGGATTTGACACGCTATTTGGAGGTGTTGCCTATCTGTGGCGTAGTAGACAGATGTATTTAAGTATTGACATTCGTCGATTCGATTCATATTCGACTGGCTCGATGGCGCATTCGGTAGTGACCCTGCCCCATGCGCCAAGAGTTGTGGGTTCGATTCCCACCCAGGACAAACATTCGTATGATGAATACTTGTGTTTGTTCTGTGTCTGGGTGTTAATATCCAATATTTAAGTATATAATTTGTAATACCACTGTTGATTCTGATATCCGTAACACAAGTGCTTAAGCTACTTACCTCGGAGTGAGATCAATGTATGTGATGTAGTCGGATATTTATTTAAAAAAAAAAAAAAAAATTGACATGATTTACGCCACTTCCCTAGCGGGGTAGGCAGAGAGAACCGAACGCCATATGGCACGATCCTTACACACCTCTCTTGTTTCTTCAACATTCATGATTCATTAAAGCCTGAGTCAGTGTTGTCTTCTAGATTCAAAACACCGAATCTAGAAAAGTACCTTGGTGTCAAAATGTCTTACCCCAAGACGGAGAATATGACAAAGCCTGCGAGGAAGCTGGTTAGGCAATTGATGGAAGAGGTGATGAGGGCGTCTCTGTAGCAGTTGTTGTTGAACTTGTTGTAGCTGGAGAGGGCCAGGAGCGTGCCGAAGCCGGGGCCGAGCGAGAAGAAGATCTGGGATGCTGCGTCTATCCAGACCTGGCGTATAGAATATATTATGACATCATTCATACACCGAACGGAATCAGCGATTGCCATATTAGTTGCACTGGTATTGATGCAATTTAAAATTTTCTTAATAAAGTCCGAACAAGTAGATAAATCTTGTAAAAGGCGATCACGTTCTAGATAAATTAAACAAGAACAGAATAACATAATTCTAGTCATATTACCTTGGAATTAAGCAGCTTGTGCCACTCCGGAGTGAGATAGTATCGGATGCCCTCAGTCGCCCCAGGGAGAGTGACGCCCCTCGCAAGAAGAATCAACAGAACCGCATAAGGAGCCAGCGCTGTCACCCACACCACCTAATGAAACGATTAAGTGTCTTAAAAGTAAGTAAGTATAGCAAGATATGTCTACACGTAAACTAAAGCTGATGAACGCTGATATGTCTGTCTAAAAAATTTTATAAACTGTAATGTTTGAAAGAACTTTTCTAATCCTTACCTTCCCAGTACTCCTAACGCCTTTCCACAAGGAGAAGTAGACCAGAACGAAGACACCGACCACGCAGAGGGCCAGGGAGGGCTTGATGGGGCCCATGTTGTCCAGTCCGTTGGACCTGTGCTGTTCCAGGACGTTGCGCCTACGCAAAAAGGTTAAGTATGAACTAAGTATATTAAAACTTTGGATTTGATTATTATTTTGGCCTAGAATTTGTGGTAATTTGTATAAAATATTGTAACTGTAAAAACAAACTCCCGTATCTCGGATTATATTGCAAAGCAGTATACATTTTCATGAATAAGCTGAAAGATTTCGTAAAAAGAGTTATGTTTCCCTAAGATCTTTATTTGATATTAGAATAACGTTAAAAAACAACGTTGTCAAAGAAATTCCTTATATTTAAATTATAAAAATAAAGAAGATCTGCAACTTGTCAAAGAAGTTACGTAGGTATATACTACTCACTCAAAGAATTCCTTCGCAGGAGTTGAAGCGTTCAAGTGAATTTGAGGAGCGGTGACCGGGGTACAGAGAGGGGTGTTCCACTCGTTGTCACAGCTCGTCCAGGGAAGCACCGAGTTGATGGACGCCAGGGACGCGATCAAGTAGTACACCGCCCAGCCGATGATGGTGTTGTAGTACATGCCCATGTAAATGTCGATCATGCAGATTGCGTAGCCTACGCCTGCGTGAAAGAAGTGACATTGCAATTTGGTAAGCCGCTTGATGTTTGTCGTTTTAGGAGACCAAGACTTAACCGCTAAGTTTTGTAATTCAGAATCTTGGCTAATAAATTAAATTCACAAGTTATTAGAAGCCAATTTTTTCGAATGATGAATACGATACTTACCTATTTGCATTCGAGGCATGGATAGTTTAACACCTTATGTAGGTGTGTTTATCTAGAGTAGACTATAAATAATATCTAGTTATTGTTGTTGCTAAAATATTTGTTCAAGTCTTTATTGTCGTGATGTTATCAATTAATCCTCTTAGCAAATACAGCAGGCATTTGCCTTATGGTTTAATAATCGAATTTATAACCGTATTATGAAGACTAACTCCATTTTCCACACCGCTCTTCCGAATCAGCGCGAATTGCATTCAAACAGCCCTCATAATAAATCTTCGGAACGTTCAAAATCCAATTAATCAACGGAGGCGCGGATAAACTTGCCGCCAACTTTTGACGTTTGCCAGCGCCATCTTGAAATCGAATCAGAGACATCTGTCGGGTAATCAAATGATATCGCGTGCGGTAATTGGTTTACGGGAGGCGAGATGGCGCGAACATGTTATATTGATACAATTTTGAATCAATGGAGATTGATTGTGTCTCGCTTGTATTGGGTTAGATTGTTATTGATGTTTGGATTTCGCGATTCAAATATTAGAAATTCAAATATTAGAGTAGAATAGATTTTGATTAACAGATATTTTTTTGACGTATGTATGCATCTCCTTATTTATTAAAGCCATTTTATTACGTTGTCTTTTTTACGATATTGATATTCTTTATTATTTTCTTTGCTTGCACGTCAACATGACATTAAATCATTTGTTTTGGAGAAAGTAAACATAATCAATATATTATGTTTACTTTTATTAATATTTATTAGTATTAATATAATTATATTAATAAGATGTATCTATTAAAAGAAAAAAAACTCTTACACTTCGCTACCATACCTATTATCTGACAAAGATTTCACATAACTCCACTATAAACGCTTTTAAAGAAGGCGAAGTATAGAAAGATATCTGTCCGTGACCTATTGGCGGTATCAGCCTGGCGGGAAGTTGTTGTGACGTGATTTGACCAATCAGCGCCCTCGCTCAACTTTCCGAGCTGAGAACTTAGCAAAAATGCGATTTCCTCTCGAGATCGTTAGACAAATATCCGCCTTAATATTTTTTTTTACGCAAAATAGATTTGTTACGAGTTTCAAACCTTTCTTCTTGTATCTGTCTGTGACGTCGTAAGTATAGAAGCGCAAGAAGGTCAAGATTCAATTTTTATAAGGTAAAGCAAAGACAGGTAATAACCAGACCTTAATATGATTTTCTCCACATAAATATATAAATAAATAATATAAAGGTATACAGTGCTGACTCAAATGTATCTGATGTGAGATGGCTTTAAAAGCTAACTTCCATCAAAAAAAAAAAAAATTAAATACTTATATTAGAAAATTTTGGTTCCAACCTGGATATTGGGCCTGCAATAGAAGTTTTACAACTGGACCATTTATTTGACAAATCAAAACTCTCTTTTGCAACAAACAATCTTTTATCAATCATTTAACAACTTTATAAATCTCAAAACCTTCACACTCCACTAACTTTCCGTAATATGGTCAAGATCTAAAACTTCTAAAAATCTACGACAGAAGCTAGACCATATATATCATATCATCATCTTCCTAGCGTTATGTCCCGTGCTTAGACGGGGTCCGCTTAGACCATGATCCAGGATTTAGCGAGTCTGGTAATTACATTGAAGCGACTGCCGATCTGACCTTCGTAACCCTAAGATCCCTATCTTAGGGTTACGAAGGTCAGAGACCAGACAATTTTTGGATCATGGTTACAAATTCAAAGTTGTTTGAATTTGCAGGTTTCATCACGATGTTTTCTCTCACCGTCGAGCTAGTGGTATAAATATGTACATAGATTTTTTAAAATCTAGAGGTACATGCCCGGGTTTGAACCCGCACTCCTCGGTTAAGAGGCGCGTGTCCTTACCATTGAGCTACCACCGCTCTACCATATATATCATATCATTCAAGATAATTCTAGATTTTTTTTTAATCTGAACTTTTCTAGTCGTCTTATAAACTCTAATTTAAATATCGTAAACAATCATTGCTTCATAAATATGATGCCATTTATCGACGCAATAAATGAATTAACTGGCAGCCTCATACCTAATCGATCACGCAAACCAATAAAAAGATGCAAATGCCTCCGAGTTCCTGCCACATTTCGCGTTATCAGCCCTGATACGCTTCCACCGGCGTGTTGTTCAGATGAAGATGCGGGTTGAGATGGAACAGTGACAATTTATGTCCGATTATAATGAGGAGCTGTGTGAAATTTATATATTTGTTCTAGTATGAGAGAGATTTGGGCTTTTGTAATATGACCTGCAATTTACAAATAATATATATTTGCGCCATTAAAAATTAAAACATCAGTAAATAGGCCTTTAAGAAGTTATCAGTGGCGTAGTAGTATAGTGGCAGAATGGAAGGCCTCGTCTGATAAATTCGCACCAAGTGGTGTATAGCAACGTCAATGTTAATAATTAAGTAATAACCGTAATAAAAAGATTAATAATGTGCGCAAAACTATGCAAAACGGCTGAAAAGAAAGGATATTTGGCTACATATGGAAAATTGATAAAAGCTTCTGCGTAGATATCTTCACTGGAGGACACACTCGGACACGCAACTCACTTGCTTAAGGCAAAAAAAAAAACGCATGATTGCATATTTTAACCTTAAAAAATGTGCGCGTTTTCAAAACGTCCTTGTTTTGCCATACATAGAACTAGTAATATTTACACCTAAACCAATATGACACAAACGTCTCTGAGTTCTATATTTTACTATGCCCGTGGTTTTGCCCGCGTTTATAGATAATGTTATATAGCCTATTAACAGCCTAGCCTAGCCTAGCCTTCCTCGATAAATGGGCTATCCAACACTGATTTTTTTTTTAAATCGGACCAGTATTTCCTGAGATTAGCGCGTCCAAGCAAACAAATAAACTCTTCAGCTTTATAATATTAGCTTAGGTAGATAAGTCGTTTCGGCAACAGAAACCCGCATTTACTTTGTAAACATACGTAGGGTACATTTACTTGAACTAATGTAAAATGTGGAATTTTCATTTCCCCAATGAAACATATGAATTCATAGAAATATTAGTCGGTGTGGCAGTCTCGAGCGCAGACGAAGCCCAACTGCAAATATTTGCATCGATCTTCATCGCCGTCCAATGTCATACTGATAGGTCACAACATAGCCTGCCTAGGTACCGGAGCTTAGGTAGATTTTATCGAGAGCCTATGTAGAAAATACAGTGTTTGGTAATATTAATTAAAAACCTGTTGTCACATTTGCCGTATTTATATAATTTTTTTTTGGAATAATTATATTATATATTTACCAAACTAACTAACTTAACTTTTACCCAGATTGGTCGTGTATTAACAGAAGGTGATGTTAGGAGTCATAAAAACCGTAGAGCTTGTATGAAAAGGATCATAAATGTTGAAGAGGCTAGTAAGGTGAGTAAGGATCGTGCCATATGGCGTTCGGTTCTCTCTGCCTGCCCCGCTAGGGAAGTGGCGTGAAGTTCATTTTATTTTTACCATTGTAATCTTAATTGAAAATTCACAACTCTGTTTGAATTTTAAGTAAATACTTTAAATTCAAAAATGATTGGTTGAGCTGTTGCGAAAAATTTATCATAATAAATTTTTTCTACGCGTAAATCGAAGAGAAGCTTAGTACCTACAATATTCTTTTATTCATCAAAAGTTCACCATCTTTCAAAATTACTGACTAATTGCAGCCTTACTACTTCCTACATTCTTCACTTCAAATATTTTTGCGTCAACATAAATACAAAAAAAATTTTTTTAATCATATGTACGTACATAACTATATAATATTCTTCGGATAGGTTAGTTGGTTAGTAAGACTACCCATCTCAATGTAAAGTATACACACACTGACACACCGCACTCTGTAACACGTGAAATCAGGCATTCCTTCCACTCGACCGCGCCCCGATGGAAGCCACCCATTGGGTTTCATACATTTTAACCAGCCGTCCAGCATTTGTCTTGCGCTAAAAGCATTGCCTGCTGTATATTTATAAAGGTTGTCCCTGTTACATAAAAACCTCCTTTGTTTGTACGTATGGAGTGGGTGCAGTTAGCGCCCAGGGTTAGTTTAGGTCTGTGCTTAATAAATTGCTGGTGCAAGAACTTCTGTTGTGCTACGTACTATGTGATGTGTTGCTATCGGGCTTAATAATGAGTTAGTTAGTGGTGTTGGTTTCCGCACTTAGTCCCTAGAGTGGACCATTGTGCGTGAGCCTAATGATGAGTTATAATGATGTTAGCACTTACTATAGAATTCCAAGGCGATACAAAATTTACTATAAACGCGGGTGAAACCGCGGGCACAGCTAGTGCAATAATAAGAAATCATTACATAGACAGCAGCAAACATTTTAGTACTATTTTCTATATTAAGATTTCTCTTAAAATTTACTTCACAGTTCCATAGAAAACCATTTTCTAACTAATCTTATTCAATTATTCCACAAATTATCTTTTTAGGCTTTTTTTCAAATCATCGAGTTCCACTTGGATCACGATTATCTTAACCCTTCGATAGGAGAAACCGATAAATGAGGCCACATGTCACGCAGTCGCCACAGATAATGCACATTTTGCTGAAATCGGACAAATATACATCGCAAAAAAAAATAGTTTACGTCAAAATTCTTCTTTCCTATCGACATAAAGCACCGGATAGCAAGTCTCAATGATTTCCCTGTCGAATAGCTAAATTGGCGATAGAGGTTTTTAACGGCACTCCAATACAGACCCTCCCGGAGGGCCCGCGACAATCACTTAACTCTGCTTATTTATTGGGACTTCAAATATCAATGGACCACTCAGGCTAGGCACTGTTTAGATCAGGAATGCTATGTCTTTATTTTTTTTGGACCGCATATTTATTTCTTGGTACTGAACTTGGTGATTGGATTCTGTTATGGCAATCTATGTGTGTACATGCATATGTGAATGTTTATATTTTAATTAATTAATTTTACAATGTATGTTTCGATTATTCTCAAATATTAAAGCCTATAGTATATCATCAAATTAGGGCATCGCGTTAGTCATTTAGTAGGCTACCTTTGATATGACACCTTTGATTTGCCAAATAAACTCAAAAGTGATGATGATATTACCGATTTTTTTTATATTCCAATTGTGACAGACGTGTGTTACTAGAATGTCTAAACATGCTAGTAAAAATTGAGGATGGAAAGTATAGCGGGCCGCAGGTTTAACATCACTGGTTTAGATATGTTGCGTCTTAGTTTGTCGTGTATTCATTGAAATAGAGAGCTGGCCAAAGGGATGTTTGAGTGTCTGTAGAAGCGGAAATCTTGACCCGGTCATCCTTAACAGAGAGTTCCATAACATTCTAAACTAGATTGAATTGCTTTAGAAATGAGACTTTTCACAATTCGAGATATGAGATTTACATACATACTTTCACGAATTATTTTCATGAGGGTAGGCAGAGATTAGATCCTCCATTTGCTATAATCCTGATTTCGCTTCTTTCTCTACTTCTACGAGATTTGAATTTTTGCATTTTTGTGAACTTACTCTCAATGAATTACAAAAATCCGTATTAATTACTCATTTAGACAAGTGTACCTTGCAAGATTACTCTTACCTTTAAGTGCCGGACATATCCTTTTCCAGAGAGTGAGACAGCCACAGCGGTGGTACTGTCCCAGCGCCAATTCCATGAAGAATAGAGGAAGCCCGCCGAATAGCAGCATCACGCAGTAGGGGATTAGAAATGCACCTGAAAGTGTCCTTATGATTATCGGAAGTTTTGGTTGTTCTAATTTTGAAAGAAACAACACGTTGTGCGCCATTATAACTGGCGCCCAACATGGGGCATTAATATTGATGACTTTTAATTTATCTATTGCATTAATGAGACATAAATGTACCCAGATCTATTTCAAAATCTTTCTGTTCCTATTTTAAAATGTTATATATTAAACTCACCGCCGCCATTTTGATAGCAGATGTAGGGGAACCGCCAAACATTGCCAAGGTCCACTGCGAACCCAACCACGGCCAACAGGAACTCCGCCTTCTTCGCCCAAGTTTCTCGCTCTCTGGCTGGTGTCAGCGAGACTACCACCGATCTGGTCTTCTGGGGTGGCTGAGATACACATTACCATCTTAAACTCTAGATTTAAATGAGGCTTCTGTCTAAGTATTAGTACTGGTTTGATTGAATATTAATGGATGGCGCAAACATTTTAAAAAGAAATATTCTGCCGCTCCCAGTTTAACATATAGTAGTAACAGAAACTAGAGAGAAGCTTAATTAACTTTAGTTCACTAGATGTTCTTGCTACTCTCTGTGAGTCCCTGTGCAGAAGCCAATATAAAGTCGGATTTACCTTTGCATATTGCGTCCGTTTAGGAGCTCGTCGAGACATTGTCATGTCGCTTTGTGCTTTTTCTGTAGCCTTATCTTTAGTTATTAATTACATATATTTTTCCAAATAATACCAACATAAACTTTTACGTTTCTGATGCCATCATTAGTAGTTATCAATAAAATTGCATAAGTAATTTACTAGTTACAGCCAATTGTTTTATTTAATTAATTTATGATCTGCTTGTGCTTACTGTTAATTAATTGCTCTTAAAAAAATGTTACGTCTTTTCACACACTTCATGTAAGTTAATTAACCGTCAAGATCATCAGAACTCATCAGAGATCTGACTTGGAAAACTTTGGTAAATTTCCTATTGAGACAAAGCCTGAACCTTTTGCAGATGTATCTAAAGTCGTGTGACAGTGTTGTCTATGATGTGCAGTATGTCGGTACAAGCGGTACTCACGGGCGCGGTGGAGGCGGGCGCGGGCGGGTCGGGGGGCACCGCGGGGGGCGCGGGCGGCGCGTCCGGCATCTCGCCGGGCTCGCACTCGCCGTTGCGCCGCTCCGGCCCCGGACTCTCGCCCTGCGCAAGAGTTGACACTTTATTACACACAATATAAATTAGATAGAGTACAAGCAATCCCATAGAACCGGTCAGGTGCTAAAGGATGCTGGGTTCAGTGGATACAACTCGCGCTACTATTAAGAGAGCTAATGTCCCCACATCGCTCTCTTAATTGGGTTGAAAAGTTTGAGGATTGCTTGGAATCCCACATACGATTTGTACACATTTCTTGCATATAAACAAGGACTTATATTTAAGAATTAAATAACAATTATGAATATTAAGAATCTTTAAAGTGCAAGTTGCAAGTATCTGATATACTTGCACTGAAAATATGGGTATAAATTGAGAATTTCTCAAAAAAAAAGTTTATTTATTCAGAAATACAATTAGTGTCACTGAAGAAAAGTAAATAATCTAAGATGAATCAGCAGTTTTAAGATCATGAGTGTTTTATCATTTAACGTGTGTTTGTAAGGTTAGATATCGCTCAATAAATAAAAATATGAGTAACTCAACTCAGCTATAAAACAAACTTAAATTAAAATACAACAAAAAATATTCGGTCATAAAGTAAACAAAAATATCTATACGAGAGAGTAGTGAAGGGAAACGTTGGGAAAACGGGAGAAGTTACTCCATTTCTTAAGCTTCCATCGCGTGTGCAGCCTTAATGGTTAAAGTTACATAGAAATCATGTATGACGGAAATAGTCTTTATAATATTAACCATAAACGCGGGTGACACCGCTGGCACAGCTAGTTGAGAATATAATTCTGGGCAAACGTTGAAAGATATTTAAACATTTGCCCAGAATTATACCTTCTCGAGATTCCTTATCTGAGTATAGTGTAAGTTACGCATCTTTGGACAAGTAAAAGGTATATTTCGGATGTATCTTCTTCTGGCAAATAGTTAAGAAGCACGAGGCTACTGTCGATGTTGTAAACATGAGTCACAATCTGCGCTGTTTGCGAGGCCGCGACCAAAACTGATTGCTTCGCAAATAATCGTAATGAAAAGTGACTCCGTCAGGTTTTGTCACTTTGAACGTTTTTGAGGTGCAATTATACCGTTGGTTTAGAAATGAAATCTGTTTTTTGAGGCCCGCAAGATTTTGTAAGTGTTTCCTTTGATTTCTGTTTACGTGGTCACAATTTATGTTTTAGATGGCATGTTATGATTATAAAAATATAATTTTTAAAATAGATACCGTCTCAAATTTATGTAGATAATTATATGGGAGTGTAAAACTTATTGGTCAAGAAATTAGAAGTCATTTCACAAGTCATCATCTTCCTAGCGTTATGTTCCGTGCTTAGACGGGGTCCGCTTAGACCATGATCCAGGTTTTAGCAAGTCTGGTAATTACATCGAAGCGACTGCCGATCTGACCTTCGTAACCCTAAGATAGGGGAACCAGACAATTTTTGGATCATGGTTACAAATCCAAAGTTGTTTGAATTTGTTGGTTTCATGTTTTCCTTCACCGTCGAGCTAGTGGTAGCCCGGGTTTGAACCGGCACTCCTCGGTTAAGAGGCGCGTCTCCTTACCATTGAGCTACCAACGCTCTAGAAGTCATTTCACAACTAAGATTCTTAAAAGGTTTTACACTATTTGGCACGTTCGCACTTACATTATATGTATGTATATGCTTCTGCAATATAGTCCTTTATTTCCGTCGTCCTCCTTAATAAATGCCCGTCGTTCGAGTGGTCAGAGACCTTGGCCACGAAACTAAGGGTCGCGGGTTCGAGTTCGAATCCCGCTAGGGGCCAATGTTTCGTGTAATGAACATGGACATTTGCACTCGAGTCGTGGAGGTTTATAAACGTATTTAAGTATGTCTATCCGTTCACCTAGTATCCATAGCACAAGTTTATAAGCTTAGTTTGAAACTAGGGAATTGGTGTGTCAGTCTGAAAAATTTATTGTTATTATTTATTATTCAATGTACCCGTATATTCAGGACAGTTTTTTATGAGCGCAGATAAAATGTATATTCAAAAAGGTATGGGTATATTCAAAAAGGCTAAACGATAGCACCTACAAGTTAAAGGACGTGGACTTGTGATATACTTGTGTTGTAAATGTCCACAGGCTACATTGACTGCTCACCAACAGCAAAGGTGTGCGATTATTTACCTAAGGATGACAAGGAAGTAGTCACGCTTGTAGTATAAAACAACCGCATCAAAATCGGTTCATTCGTTTATGAGCTACGGTGCCCCAGACTCACAGACACATCGATCTTATAACACCCCTGTTTTGCATCGGGGCTTAAAATATAAATCCGTAGAATTTTCTTTTTACTTCCAACCAAATATTAAACGACTCCGCTCGAAATAAATGAGTCTTAAAGCAAATCAAAACCAATGTATAATTCCGAATGCAACTCCTATCCTAAACCAACACTCAGATAAAACAATTATCCAACACTTATCAATCTCATTTACGAGCCGTCTCGGCTTTATTGCTTACAGCTCTTATACGGAGCTTAGGGATTTAGCGATTAATTTGGCATGTCAATTAAGTATAAAAGCAATGTGAGCCGGCCGGTTAGCGGTGTAATTGAGATGGAGCAGATTAGAGATCTCAGCCGATGCTTTTATGGAGCATTTTAAGTGTTGCGCTACGGATTTAAACGCAGTTTTGTTAAGATGGCGATGCTGATTCGATTTTAATTGGAAGGTCACGGTTACGCTTCTTTCTAGGGGTACGTTCTCAGCAGATAAGGGACGCATGGACCCTGATGCCTCATTTAGCGGATTTTCTAGCGCTTAGATAAGAAAACCAGACAGATTGTGGTTATACTCTAATGGTATACAATAGCACACGTGGCTTGACTATATTTTCCTTTAAGAGTTAGTAAGGAGTTTAAGTGTTACATATATACACAACATCACGTCCATAATCCCCGAAGGGGTGGGCGAAGTCAAAGATAGCACATGGAAAGGTTTTTTTTTAAATTCAGTTATACGAACTCATGTCGAATCTTTTCACGTTCAGTTCTCAGACGCTATAATAAAAAATTCAAGATGCGACTTTCTTACATATTGAGGATAGCTAACTAACTAACTAAACTCCACGCCACTTATCTAGCGGGGTAGGCAGATGCAATACAGTACAATATATAGTTAGGTAATTCTATCTTTGTCATTTATCTCTGATTTTAAAGTCATAATGATAAAGATCAGAGAGAGAGAGAGGAGTTTAGAAATCTTTGGACTCTACCTACTCTTTCGGGAGTTGCGAGCGTGGTGGCATATAATGTACCTATACGGGAAAAACATTCGCTGTGAAATGAATCCCATACTTAGTTCTTAGCTACGAAAAGAACGCCATACGGTATTGGGTAACAAATGCAAATAATGTCCCACAAAGGGATGTTTTGTAAAGAACTTTGTAGCGTTTTACGGCGTCTTAAACCGTTACTGCTAATAAAACTGTGCTCTTTATCCTCTATTTAATGCGATTTCTTTATATAAATAGGCTATCAAGGTTTTTGAAATTGAATTAACCTAGTAAGTTTGACACGAGTCTGACACTTGTCACAAATTTTTCACAATTTTGCACTTTACCAACTGAACTGTATTTTTGGCCAAGTGTGCTATGAACAAGGGATTGTGGGCGTGAATTAACTTTAATGTAACATACGGAAATCATTGCGTTTGTTCTTAGACGTTATTAATAATAGGCTAGTTGTCTCAAAAAAGTTTTACAACCCATTATGGACACTATGAAAAAATTTTGCTTACGTATTTATATTCAAAAATTATGACACAGCGCGTTAAATTAAGCGTGACGTCACTAGTTCCGTAGAGTTTTACCGTTCAAGTGAAAGTGACGTAAAGCGCCCCGCTCCAGATCTTCTAAGCGCCGTATTTTTGTCATTTAACGAGTATTAGATAAAGAAAAAAATCACATTCATTAATTTTTGATAATCTAACTTATAGACTAAGAAAATAATTGAGTCAGCTAGCTTATGTCTCATTTAGATCTGTGACCAGTAGTAGTTGGTAGTTCAAAAACACATCAGCAAGTGGTGTCTTAGCAGCAGACTTAAATAAATCTATAATAAAAGAAATATTCATTCAAAATGTGATGAAGTATTGCATAATTTATTAAACTAAACAATTATTTATTAAAATATACTTTGACTGTTCGCTTAAAAATCCTTTCAAATTAATAAATTCCTCAAATTTGAATCGATACTTCCAATTTGGAAATTACTCGTATCTCGTTAATTCAATTTCGTGAGCCAATATTGTAGGTGGCTTTTCCTATGAATGATTTATGTTCAATATTGATACAAGGCATGACTTTTCATTTTTGCGAACGGGTACCTACTATATTGGAGTTTTGGAATTGTATAAATTAAAATGACATTTGACGCAATTTAATCAACAATGTCTGGTAAACTGTAAAAGATGAAAATACTTGACTGTGGCAACTGGAATGCGGTCTGTTGATACTCAGCTGTGCAAACGCACGCGTGAACTATAGATTTTTCAGGGATACCACAAAGTCTAGGTTTGTTTTAGGTTTAAACTTTTGACGTGCTTATGGTCATCATACACTGGCTCGATGACTCATTCGGTAGAGACCCTGCCCCATGCGCCAGAGAGTTGTGGGTTCGATCGTCACCCAGGAACAAACATTCGTATGATGAATACTTGTGTTTGTTCTGTGTCTGGGTGTTAATATTGAATATTTAAGTATATATTTGTAATACCACTGTTGTTTCTGATATCCGTAACACAAGTGCTTAAGCTACTTACCTCGGAGTCAGATCAATGAATGTGATGTAATCAGATATTTATGTTACTATATTTATACACTAAGGGTCGATTTTTTATTAGTCAGATAAGAGTTAACCGACTGATAAAGTATAAAGTCACCAATTTGCGTATGTCATATGGTATTTTAACTAGGAAACAGGCAATGACATTTTACAATCATCCGGATTGTGATTTATTCGATTGTTATCTTTTATCTAACTGTTGTTAAATCAGCCCTTAATATCTTATAAGTGGTTAGGCAATTTATTCATGTGAATAAATTTAGCAACAAATTCATTTTCTCTTAAAGTTGAAGTTTAAAAAAGTTTATGACAAGTTGCTGTTATAGTCAACTAAATTTTCGATTACATTCTTCAAATCGTACCATTCCCCAATAACACGACCATCACACTAAAATTTATTTCTGTGTAACTCTTTCGACCTTACGACCTTTGGCTTTACGACTTCTAACCACTCATCCAAGCGGGCCTTCAACCAACCACCGCGTCATCACGCAAACTTGTCCCGTTTCCACTTCACTCCCGCGGACCCCTAATGACGAGGGGCGACAGTGTGGCCAAACACCGTTACATCGGCCCGTGTTCCGGAGCAACAAAAACTGGTGGTTTGTTGACTCGCGACACTCCGCGCTACTTGTTGCGGCTAGAGACGGGGTTCAGTCGATTTTCGTTAAATATCTTATTCCTATGTTGGCTGGGACTTATAATGTGCTTACTTTTACTTGGCTAGCATGTCGTAAAGTAATTTGCAATTGTGTAGATAGAAACACATTAAGCTTTTTAAGTCGAGTCAATTTATAGTTAAAAGTAGATATTGGAGCTTACTGACCCTTCAATTCTGCCCTTCAGGGATTGTGAGATTTGTGAGCGTGATACTATGGATATATTTTCATATTCGTAAAAAATTTTGCTCAGTTCCTGCATATTATGTATGTATTTTCATGAGATATTACTTTTCACTATTGGATTTAAGTTTATCCTTAAAATCTTCAATCCTTTGGCGTGCCAACTTTATTAGTTTTATTAAAAAGGAGTTGTCTGGTCAAATAAAGTGATAATATCAGGAAATTATGTTGAATTCAAATACTTATTTACCAACTAGTGGTCTGCAACCCTTGAGTTTTACAAGTTTAGGTTATTTTCTACTCTGCTAAGAATGAAATCAAAGTAATCCTCAGTTCCCCGGATAATAGTAAATAAAAAAGGTTTATTATCTCACCACAAATACAGAGTTCTCATTAATAATAGGTACTTAGAAAAACAAATTAAATGATGGTGCGGGGGTGCATAAAGCGTCGTTAAAAATGTGTTACAAATTTACAAATATCGAGGTTCCGCGGCGCACCCCTAGCGCGGACTAGTGGAATTCGTCGGTAATTGCTTTTTCGCCCAGCAAATATTTCTGTCGGTTTTTTGTCGGCTGAGTTAACTTTGAGTCACACCACGGTTTACCCTGGCAAGCTTTATTTTTGTTTATTTGTTCAAACTTGTTCTTCTGACTTCAAGTATAAGGATATATTTAGATAGTTTCCTTGGAACACAGACATGCAGAATCTGTTTCGTACGCAAAATAATGTGAGTGTTTTGTATAACGTTTGTTCATTAATTTTATTGACAGGCCCGTTGGTCGAGTGGCCAGAGACCACTAAACCTAGGGTCGCGGGTTCGAATCCCGCTATGAGCAAATGTTTTGCGTGATGAACATGCACATTTATACTCGAGTCATGGATGTTTATAAACATAAGTAGCTTATATTTAATGAAGTAGTTTTTATCTTTTTGCGCGTTATGTGAAGATGGATCAATGGATTTGAAAGCGAGAAACCCGTTTAATGACCTTTGTTGCAAGGGAGCTTGCCTACAGAAGAAAAAGTTGATTTCTAATCAACTAAAATTTTAGTTAAGCCATTTCAAATTAACTTATTATTTTATTCATAGTGTTAATTTTTCTTCCTTTATTCAATATCAATAAGGTAACGTTAGAAACTTACGTAACAAATTGGGAAAATTTAAACAGCGCGCAATTAATGTAATTAATTTCAACGTTTGATCAGTAACAGCGTTTTCCTATACCTTATTAATTTCTTACAATAAATCACAATTGGCAATTGATGGACCATTTTCATATAATTATTTGTTGATTTGAAAGTAACTAGTGGTTACTTGCGGCTTTCATCGATTGCAAAAACAAAATCATAATTTTTCATCTTGTACCTAGTTGGATCCCCTTGGACTATGACCGTGGATTTAAAAAGTCTATTTTTTTTCCAAAAAGTTGAATATAGGAACCATACAAATTGGATCATAGTTCCTCAACCATAGTTATTATAGATGTGCAGGTTGCTTTATGGCGTTTGCCCTTCTGGAGGAGGTTATGGTAGTGAGGTTCAATCATAACCATGACGTCCCCCACTCGACCGATGAGGGGTACCGCGGGGTGTTAGTGGGTAAGCCCCGGCCATATTCCAACCTTGGCCGGAGCAGGGACCTCCAATTCCAGAGGACCCAGGGCGTCCCAAAAAAAACACCTTATTCCCAGGGAAGGGTGACGGAGGGTAACGCATTTCCCCGCGTCAAAAAACAAAATGGCGTTTTCCCTTACCGTCGAGCAAGTGGTCTAAATTCGTACGTAGATTGGAAAAATCCAGAGGTACGTACATCATTCGAGTATGCATATGATACACGTGTTCATACCATTGAGCTGCCACTGCTCTTTACCTCATTGTACGTAAATATGTACAACGCGCAACAGGACCACGAAACAAAAGACCGAAACACCAATTTTCTTCACTTTTCGCGAGCGCCCGCGCGATCTATCCGGCGTGGAAATCCGGGACGCCAAATGCTTTGAAACTTCCATTCTTACTCATACTTTTAAAAATCTTTGGAAAACCACAGATGTAGAAATAACAAATACTCCTTGAGGACCTTGAATTTTAACCTTCAAGTTAATATTTGCCTAAACATATTGGGCTTAGCAATGAAGTTTATTCTATAGTTCCCGAAATATACAACATTATTTACAACAAAGAATTCATTAATTTGATTTGGACAATAATTTACGTCTATAACATTGAATATTTAATATTAAATATCGTATTTAAACTTAATTTAATATTAAATGAGTCCCTAATGAAGTGGGAGTATGTTTAGAAAATATTTTTTTTAGAAATTTAGGTACTCTATGGTCCCAGAGATTCGACTAATTACAGAAGGCAAAATACTACTGGATTCTTGTAATGTACGGTTAGTAGTAGCATATCTGTGGGGTTGACTCGGTAACAACATTCTTGGCATGCACCGTGCATGTTACCTCGACCTTGTCGAATGCCGCGAATTATTTCACCCTGTGTAGTGTAAGTGAGAAACGACTGGCAATTTAAGGCGGTTAAACACCCGCTGAAAAGATCGAGAAGAAAGCAGCTAATAAATATTTGCATAAATTATAAGTTATAAGATAGTATATACGGTGGTTAACAAAAGGTCAGGTAAACAGCACCCTTAACCGACGAGCGTGTATGAAAAGACTTACGAATGTAGAAGAAGCGAAAGGTGTATGTCAGGATCGTAGCAAATGGAAGTACGTGATCTCTACCCCCATGGGAAAAAGGCGTGACATTATGTATGTATGTATGTATATATACGGTGGTTCGAACATGTGGCAAGAATAGATGACGAAAGATTGACTAAACAGATATACAATGTGAAATGCAAGTATGTAGGAGCCGCGGAAGGCCCAGCTCACCTACCACGACCAGATTGGTCGAAGAAGAAGGTTGGTTAGGAGTCATAAAAACCGCAGAGCTTGTATGAAAAGGATCATGAATGTTGAAGAGGCGAGTGGATGTGTAAGGATCCCACCCCAGGATCTGCCTACCCCCTACGCTAGGGAAGTGGCGTGAAATTTAGTTAGTTAATATACAACTGTTATTCATGTTGGTCTGGGACTTTAAAATAATTTGCCAAGTGTATTCCTTACCTAGCACGTCATAAAAGGCGACTTATGGTGTTGGGTATGTAATTGTATAGGCGACGACCTAACCACTTGGGGCTGCTCTTCCTTTTCACTTAATTTTCCATCTAACCCAACCCTACTTTTCGGATCTTGCTGCCACTTTGGGTCTGGCTGCCCCGGATTACGAGCGTGATGGTGTGTGTTAAAAATATTCTAACTAACTAACTTAACTTCACGCCACTTCACGCCCTAGCTGGGTAGGCAGAGAGAACCGAACGCCATATGGCACGATCCTTACACACCTCACTCGCCTCTTCAACATTCATAATCCTTTTCACACAAGAAAAATATCCAAAGATATTTAAGGATCCCTTGTAAATTGGACCACCGGAAAATTAGGTGGTCTTGCTTTCGTTTGCGGCATTCCAGACAATTACGGGGCCTTGGTACCCTGGAGCACCTTTGTGGAAGGTGACTGTTGATTTACGACCACTCGAATAGGCTTGTCTGACACTGCGCTAAGCTGTGCTATTGCGCTAACTCAGCTCATTCAACTAACAAAGCGCACTGCGTTGCATGTGATACTTTTAAAATGTGTTGGTGCACAGTACCTTAAGTTTTTAGCACAACTGAACAAGCAATAGGCTAGTTTATTAATAAAAAAATCTTATAGTCTTATAGATTTTAGAATAATTTGAATACATTGTATATTTTTTTTATGTAATACTCGAAAAATGCCTAAGATACTGCGCTTTAAAGATATGAAATGAGGCACTTTACGTCACTTGAACGATAAAATTTTGCACACCTAGTGACGTCACGCAATACTTTAACGCGCTGTTTCTTAATCATTTTTGGTTTGCTGAACTAAGGTAAAAATATGTAAGGATTTTTTTCTTTCGGCTATCGTTTACCCTAGGTTTCAACTAAGTATGTTTCAACTTTCTTTGGATAAAGTTGAAAGAGACAGAAGCTTTTAAACTCATATAAGTAAAAAAAAGCTCTTCGGTTGCTTTTCCTTTGCCAGTAAGTCACGTCCGAACTAACGTAAACCCGGGTTTGAACCCGCACTTCTCGTCTTTAAGGTGAGTCATCATCATTTAGTGACCATTACTTCTAATTAAGCTCTTTGAAAAATATAAGGAACATCTTATACTTAGTTGATGTTTTCTTTAATGAATCTTTGAAGGACATTTCAGTTTGGAATCTAACTCTAAAATGTGTGGTGTCGGGGATGTCCTCCCAACTTAAATACAGTTGGTAACACGATTCAGTATCGGGAGTAAGCCACGTTATCCAGACATGATGAGGTAGGTGCTCCAGGGTTGGCAGCTCCTGGTGTTTTGAGATATGCCAGTAGCCATTATACAAATATACTGGCGATCACTAGAATTGATCTGGCGAAAAAAAAAAGGAAAAATAAAAAAAAAATAAAGAAGCCTGTCATTTGCCTGAAGTAGTGAAAAAAGAGGAGGTTGACCAAAACTCGGCACAGCAAATGGTTAAGAGACAGTGCTTCTCAGAATGTACATCAATTTTATGTTGTGTGCTCTTTTGCTAAATTTTGGTAAAAGCAAGTCTGGAGCCTGAAAGATGTTTAAACACTAGCTCTGTGTGTAATGGGTTTGATTGTTGCTTATTCACTTTGTAACTACACAACGGAACATCGTTATATTTTGTGTAGGTACACATTTCCACATGCACCGATGAGGATTCATTCCTGAGGTATAGAAAAACTACTTTTAAATTAATGACCAGTTGTATAATTCGGTTCTCTTTGCCAACCCCACGTCCGTTGTCACGGCGATTTTGGCTCCTCTTTTGCTATCTGACTAAGCGGAGCCAATATACTCAGCCAATATATAAAAAAAGTTAGTTAGTTTTAGTTATATTATAGTTTCTATTAGTTTTTTCCAATTCAGCCAACGTCATTGCGCTTAATGGAATCTAAGTCTCAACCGTCTTGTGGCATGCATAAGAGACATATTATCTCAAAGAGTCATTCGTTTATTAATTCATATCATCATTTAGAAATCTTCAGATTCGAAATTGGTACAGAATTGCTCTTTTGCCTCTAGGGCAGCCCTATCAGTAACTAGTTGGGAGCAAGTTGCAGCGGCTGTATCTGATACGCGCCGTTAACGCCGGAGCAGTTTCGATGGCGGCCTTGAAGGGCCGGGTCACTTTCAAGGTCGTTACCTCATCGATAACGTTATCTGTTCCATCTGAATTTCCTGCTATTCTGATCTGAAATGCTAAATTTAGTCAAAATAGATTGAAACTCACGAGTATTAGGTATACATTGTTTTATAATCAATGATTTGTAACTCTTAGTTTTTTTTATAATGTAAGCCGTAGTATTTGCTAGTTTATCAGCTTTATGATTGGCGAGAATTTTTTTGCATCATGTTTATTTTTCAAGGACCCGTAAATACCTATATTTTTTAATTATGTACACAGAATGCTATACAATTCTATATTTCGTTTTTTCGTTGGTTTGCTCCTAGAATTAATAATATGTTTCATGAAATTGTTCGAGTTACCAGTTAGCCAAGAAATGCTTATTACCTTTTTACAAGCTAACTAGCTAGCTAGCTTCACTTTTTACTAGCTTCTTATCATATATTATTATATCATTACGCAATAAATCTGAAACAGACTGCGACAAATAGTTAACGCATAACAAGTTATTCTAAATTTAACATGAACAAACATACTTTTTTGAACGTAATTCTATCATTAGCAATCCTTTAACTTGTTGTTATTTAAAACAAGTTAAAATTAAGACTTAAAACATGAAAGCGCCAGTTCTACGGGCGGGATGCTCGGCATACTTGGCATACCTCCGACTTTGTTGCGATTCTCTTTGAGCGCGTCGGCGCCACAAAAAATGGAAAATATTAGGGTTCTCTTATTGAAATTTTGATGGCGGACAACGCTTAGTTCCCGTGTAATATTGAGGACACGCGTCAATAGGAATAGTTGGCAAGTTTGGAGGACATTATTGTTTGGTGCGTAAAATATTGTGTCGTTCCGGATAAGAATTTTCATGGCAAATATAAATCTGCGCTTTTAAATAAATATGGATGTGTAGGTTTCTATGGTTAAAGTTTGGCTCAAGTATTTCAAAGAGTATATCTTCCTTATAGTATACTCGATGTCGTGCGATAAAACGTAAAGATTGACTAAATTCAGTCTAGGAACGGGTTCCCTAAGAAGGAGAAAAACGAAATCAGTATTTTTATTCCAACCGCAATAAACCTGACAACATTATGGTGGAAAATACGAAGTATGAAGATTTTAATACTGGCTATCGCATTTGGTTCAACTTCCAATTAAATTTTTACAATCAAATTCTCTTGTAAAGTCGTAACTGCTTACTATGAAGCAGGCTAAGTATATGCTTGTATTAATGGTATAAAAAATGACAATTGCAATGTCTTAAGAAGCATTTCGCTGCCTTTAATCTCCTTCACTTACGATAAATTAAGTACTCGAACAGATGAATCCTCCCCTAGAACAATATGTCCAGTTAGTTCATGATACTGTGATTGTAGTAGTGACTAGACACTACGGAGGTCTTTACCCAGCTACATTAAAAGGCACACTTAAAGTATAGGAAAATTTGCTATGTTTGCACTAGTTACCGTAAAAATGTGCGCAATTATGAACCTTGTGTTGTGTACGTAAGGAACAGCCCTTTGGCGACTGCCGTACGCAAACAGTTCCCCTGAAACTTCCACAAACAAAACGCCCTGTACGCTAATGAGGTGCTAAGGGCCGGCACATGAGCTTATTTTTTTATAACACGAAGGTGTCAACTTGCTTGGAGCAGTGGTAGCTCAATGGGTAGGACACGCACCTTATCCCTGATGGGTGTGCTTTCAAACCCAGACATACCTCTGAAGTTTTTAAATCTATGTAGATGCCAGTAGTATTTAGACCACTTTCCGGTGGTGCGGAAAAACAGCACATTCAAACAATGTATAGAATTGAAACCCTGATCCGAATTGTCTGATTTCGATATCTAAGGGATACGAAGACTAAATCTGCAGTCGCTTCAATGTGGTTACCAGACTCGCTAAATCTTGGATCATGGCTAAGCACGGGACATAACGCTAGGAAGATGATGAAGAAAGTAGCAAACTTACGAGCGGCCTAATGGCACGAGGTCACTGTAGTCTATAGGCTCTTATAATGCAAGGGGTGGCACATCTTAAAGAGACTCTGTTGATGTCATGAAGATTTACCGTACCAATGTCCATAGCACGTTACTCACCTCTCAAAAGCTTTATTGAGGATTCAACAAGCCGGCATATAAAGGATAAGAGCGCGATAAGCAATTAACGTTTCCTGCTATCGGCTCTGGAAATTCTCATCCTCGTTGGATTTCTCTAATAGGGTATAGGCATGATGACTTAAAAAAATCTGTTTAGTCCGTCAGTTGGATTATAAAAAAATATTGAACACGTATTTTTTTATTTATTTGTCGAACAAACATTGACGAAGATACAATGCATTCAAGTTGCGCGTCATACATTCGTATAAGTATAAAATTTTTGCTAAATGGTGACGTCGTCAGCCCCCACTCCAAAACTTTGATGTTCACAAAAATAAATCTTTGTGAGTTTTTGTAAATTTGATAAAGCGAAAAATATGTGTCTAGTATTTTTGTATAATTTAACTGACGGGCTAAATAGAATTATAGTTTTTGAATGTAGTCATCATCCCTATTGCCCAGGTCATGCCGGCCAAGTCATGCCGATTCCAAATGATAAATATTGTGAAAATTTAAATAAAAGAAGACACCACAAATATTCAAACCAGTTGCATCAACAACTAAGTATTTATGCCAACTAGTATTTAGTTCGGGGATTGAACTGACGCCCCTTAGGTTTGATACGAAATCTAAACCATTTCCTTGCAAATGTGAATATTTGAACCGATACAAATGCTACACCATGTCCTATTATTGTTTGATGGGCCGGATAAAGTTTTACCCGCATCGCAGTATTATATTACTACAGCACAGTATTGCCAACAGAATCAGTAATGAATTGGCTAATATCGTAAATAATACGACGGTGTAAGACTTTTTATCTGGCTACGGTAAAGCCAAAAGAAAGGATTATTAAGTGTCCAATGTTGGTCTGGGAGTTAAAAAAGAATGTGCCAACTGTGTTTCTTGCCTAGCATGTCGTAAAAGGCGTCTATTGGTATATGGGGTTTTGGGTAAGTGATTGTGTAATCGACTAACTAGCCACTTGTCACTTATTTTTCACAATATTCCATTTAACCCAGCCCAGTTTTGTTTTTGGCTGAATGTGGTTAAGGTGGCTGCTGCCCCTTTGACTCTGCCTACCTCTTCGGGGATTATAGGCGTGATGTTATTTTGTTGTTGTTTGTTGTTTATGTATGCCTATATTTATACACTTATGTTTGTTCCAACATAGTGCCTAAACTACTTATATGAATTTGATGGCCGAAGTATCAGCTAGGTAGTATTATAGTCCGGGTGAGATAAGTTATCTACATTTAAAACTTTGAAGAAGACACTTTCCTTCTTTTCTGCCTTTTCGGAGTTAACATTTTTCAGAACTTAGCTTTTTATACTCAAACTTTCAAGAAATTTTAAAAATAAATGTATTATTTATAATCTACTGTAATAATATTTTTTGTTTATTAAAAAATATTTCTACAGAGAATTCTTTTTAAATTGAAATTAAAATGGGTGTTACGTATTTCTGGAGAATGGCAGCCCTATAGGGCTAGTTTGACGGGTTGAAAACTACGCGTGTAGTGGGCTCAGTCTAATCCTAACGAGCTAAAGCAAAATGCTAAAATTCCAATCGCGGCTGATTAGATTTCGAAAATAATAGCTATTTCATTTGTTATCTCAAGTCATTCGAGCATCTTTAATAGTTATAAATATTTGTTTTCAGAGTTACGGGAAATGACGTGGGGAATGCCTTGCGCACCGTCATACCGCTCAGGGGAGCGGCGTGGTGTGTGGGACTCCCAGGGGCTTCGCGAAAAAAGGCCCCCTCTCCGGCCAAAGATGTGGGTGGCCGGGGTATACCCAGTAAACCCCACGGCGCTTCTCATCACCAAAGTGGAAGCACTGCCACAGCACCTCACGGGAAATGACTTAACCCTAAACTTAACTAGACTCTAAAAAGTTGGTAAAAAAAACTAGCGTCGCATTAATTACCTATATTAATTTTAGGACTAAGAAAAAATATTCGAACCAAAGGCTTTTAGAAACTAAAACAATAAATACTTTTCTAACTTATGCAGTGGATAATACCAGGGTCGTTTGACTTTTTGAGGCAAAGAAAGGTTTTGAGTATAAAAGTTAAATTCTTCCGTCAGCTTGTTAAACAATCCGGTTAAGTGAGAACAGACATTGAGCGCGAGGGGATTCCGTACAAACGAAATGTGAGATACAACTTTAATACGCCAAAAATGAATTGTAATCTATCTAAGTTAATTGCCGTGAATAGTGACAAAGGTAGTCCCGGCAAAGTTAAGCACGGGGTTTATTTCATCCCAAACTCTCAGTTGTCGTGTATAAGTTTTTAATGTGTCTCAAATAACGTTTAATAATCAGTCATATTTTTGAATTCTTACATACATAACATCACGCCCACGATCCCCGAAGGGGTAGGCAGAGTCGAAGGGGCAGCGAGCCCCTTCAACCACATTCAGCCAAAAATAAAGCCGGGCTGGGTCAGATGGACAATTGTGAAAAAGCAGTGACAAGCACAATCACACACCCAAAACCCGATATACCATTAGTCGCCTTTTACGACATGCTAGGCAAGAACCACAGTTGGCATATTCTTTTTAAGTCCCAAACCAACATGGGACAGTGGGCTGGGTTGGATGGAAAGCTGTGAAAAAGAAGTGACAAGTGGCTAGCTCGTCGCCTACTCAGTCACATACCCAAAAGCCCGTAAACCATTAGTCGCCTCTTACGACATGCTAGGCAAGAACCACAGTTGGCACATTCTTTTTTTTTGTCCCAGATCAACATGGGCCAAGTCCCAGACCAACATGGGACAAATTGAATTCTTCATCCCTATAATGGTGCAATAAATCATATTTTTCACAGTTATTTTGCTATTTATTGCTATTAATTTGACATTATTACTTGGCTGGAATTGTAATTAATTAAGAGTATCATCAGATTTTAAATATGGATTTAAAGATGTGATGAATCCGTTTAGCTTAAATTTCTAACTAGGTATTTTGACGACTGAAAATATGCCTTCCTCTTAACATGAATTAAAAAAAAATACATTGACTGAAGATGAGCTTTATGAATACTTGTAGTAAAAACAAATACACTATTAAAAGAGTTGCTAACAAAAAGTTTCTAATTTCTAACTAAAAAAGTATCTCAGGAATGGGGGCCCAAAAAACATTTCCATACAAAACAGAGCAAATATTTAAAGAAATTCTATGAAATAAATGCTTCAAAGTAAACTTACCATATTTTTAAATTTGATTCACAGTAACAATAAGTGCCTAGATAAAGCCAAGAATTGTTGTCCAAAGTTTTGCTCAAAAGTGAGTCGAAAAATCACAAACTTAGAAGTTTTCAAAACTATCATTAAAACTTTTGCTTTTACTAGATATAAAGAAAACTTTTTTTCTGAACGGGTGCCCCAAAGGTGCCCTAAGCTAAACTACAACTCACCTTGCGTTTGAGTAATCGTCAGCGCTCCGGCGACAGCAGCCTCATGTCTAGGCGCAGCAGATGGCTCATGGTGTTTGTTCGGGGCCCGCGCGGTGACTGCGGTGCTGCGGCCGCGCGCGGCCGGGGCGGGGCCGGCCCCGCCCCCGGCAACAAGTGACGGCACCTGCTTAGCACAACTTAAGGGATGGCGCTCATGGTCTTGGAAAAAAAGGCCTTTAAGGCTGTTGGTTCACGATGTCATTAAATTTGAACTTCACGAACCTGTAGGTTTTACGCGAAAGATGCGCACAAAAACCAGGTGATCCCCGACTAGGAACAGACCATCTCTCATAGCACTAGGAAGATGATTTTAAATATTATAATCAGTGTTTTCCTAAATATCTATTTTGACAGTTCTATAAGCAACACGTTTCGGCGTGATTCTCCTTGCTTGTCTCATGTCTCGTTCTAGTTGGGGGTTTCACCAACCATAATACTAATATAATCGAGTGCGGTTATAACGCTGAAAAACTGTTACATGAGTCTTGCAATCCTTAGATTAAGCCAAATTGCTTTATAACATCACACAATCAAACAATAACCTTACTGATAGAAAATCACATCTCCTATGCCCTAATTCTTCATCTAGTCGGTGAAACGAATATATACTTAATAATTACCGATAAATAGCTACAATAAACACGCGTGAAGTTCACAGGAAATTGCTAAAAATAACAAAATAAAAAAAAAAAATACAAAAAAAATTTACGACTTTTTTCCTATCCTACACCCAGCCTTAGCGAGTTGTAGACAAATAAACAGCGCATCGACACGCCCCCGGCGAGCGCTGTGCTCTTCGCAGATTTGACCAATCTCGCCTCCCAGCGCTGAGCCAGCCGAGCTCAGCCAGCTAACCACTTGTTGAGAATCGAGGAAATAACTAGAAAAGAAACTGTAGCCACCTCACACCTCTGGGTATCTTGTTATCCTTATACCTACTGCTTCAGCAGATTGATTTTCCCCCATTTTCCCCTTTTTTTTACGGTAAAACGCTGCATCAAAATTCTACAAAATTTTACTAATATAACAAATGCGGAGATGAGAGAAAATGTCGTGACCTACACATTTAAATAACTCATGTACCTAGATAAATTGGTTGCCCATTGAAGCGTCTGAGAAAGGTAACCAATTCTCCAACCTAAGTCACATTAATATAATAAACGCATTCGCTAAATTCAGAAGTTTCAATTGACCCTGATTAAAAACATATAATGATAGGCAGTTCTGTGATGTGCCTTTAGAATCAACCAATACCAGACCAATGATTAAGAAAACAACTAAACCCTTTATGATTGTGAATCTAGAATTAAGTCATAGAATAGGTATATCAGCCTAAAAATCATTCTCAAGCTGCTAGGTTTTATTCGGTGACATAGACTTAGTTTAAACTTAATAATAATGTCCTCCTAACCGATATCGGTCACGGCGGCCAATCTCAACGTGGATTAGCCATCTGCGCAGGAGATATTATAGTGCACAAGTGTGTGCGCAAACACAGGTGCACTCTCTATTCCTTCACTCTCATAGTCCAGTGAGACGGCAATTCGACATGACCGGAGAGAGGTTTGGTGCAGGACCAACGGCTTAACGTGTTTTCCGAGGCACGGGGGTGATTAAACCGCCAACTTTCTGACTCCAGGCGGTTACTGAGTAATTTGGATATTGAAATACCCAGCCACAAATTTTTGGCCCGACTAGGGATTTGAACCCGGGACCTCTTGGTCCTTAGGCGGCGCATGCTACCACTAGACCAACTAGGCAGTCAATCAGTTTAAATTTAGTTCGCTACGTGAGTCCTGAACTTTGAGTATTGGCAGCGTCGACGATGGAGACTTTGTGGGTTTTCGGACGCTCAATGACCATGATTATATAGGTCTGATTCCTCTGTTCTTCCCTACTTCTTGATTGTAATAACAAAAGTGAACCCATGGAAGGCTGTTTCGGACGTGTATTTGCATATAATGTGGAGGTAAGGAATAGTGCTGGCCTGAACAATGTGCTTGTTTACAATTTATCTTAACAAGTTCCGGTATAGCAGACACAGTTATCTTTGCATCTATTTATTCTGGTCTTCAAATATGTGTGAAAAAGCTACCTCAACGTTGACCTCTTGGTCAGCGGCGGCGATGTGATCTCAAAATCTTGCTGCGAATTCAAAACGAATACTTTTTGAGAATTGAGAAAATAACAAGAAAGGAAATTGTAGCCACCTCACATCTCTGGGTATCTTGTTATCCTTATACCTACTGCTTCAGCAGATTGATTTTCCCCATTTTCCCCCTTTTTTATGGCATACACAGTTATCTTTAGCATCTGTTTTATTCTGGTCTTCAAATATATATGAAAAAGTATTCATTTTGAATTCGCAGCAAGATAAGCGGTCAGTGGCGGCGATGCGACGTCGGATAAGCGTGACGGCATGCGGGCGGCTTATCTCGCGACATGTTCCCTCACAGCGGAGCCTATAGTGTAGATCCTATAGGAGACCTGCTCTATATTCTAATACACGGGTATTTGATAACTATGTCGTTTAAAACAGTGATTCCTAACCTTTTTTGCCCCATTAATTCTAACATACGGGTTTTCGATAACTACGTCTTCTATAGTATTAGTCTACTGGCTTCGAGATAGACTTATGAGGACTTTTCGAACATGCAACAAGATATATCATTTACAGATATATCACATATGTCATGAAAAATTCTTCACGAATCTACCCCTTGAAGAATGTTTTAGCCCTATAGGGATAATTACGACATTGTGAATGGAATTACGTAAAAGTTTGTGATTACGAACTAGCCACTTGTCACTACTTTTTCTCAATTTTTCATCTAACTGAAATTAACTTTTGGCTGAATGTGGCTTAAGGAGCCTATTGCGGTTTGGACTCTGTTTACCCCTTCGGGGATTACGGTCGTGATGGCTTGGATGGATGAATGTAAATGGAAGTTGTGACAAAGTACTGACAAGTGGTTTGTGCGTACGTGTAATCAAAAACCCCTTACCCAATACGCCATTAACTGCCACTTACGATATGCTATATGAGGACGTAGTTGGTACATAAGTTGGTTTGCGTTTGATCAATGATCAAACATGATCATAGATCATCAATCAGCATCTTACTATAAAACCAATAATTCTAGTGAGCCAACTACAAATAATCTATACTTATAATAAATCTGTAGAGAGGTCAATTCTGTACATGAAATATATTTTCAAAATAACTATCAGGGGGTGATAAGTGATCGATACTGATGCCAAAAATGCAATCATTAAAATTTTTGTCTGTCTGTCTGTCTGTATGTTCCTTATAGAAACAAAAACTACTCGACGGATTTTAACGAAACTTGGTACAATTATTCTTCATACTCCTGGGCAGGTTATAGTATACTTTTCATCACGCTTCAATCAATAGGAGCAAAGTAGTGAAGGGAAATGTTGAGAAAACGGGAGAAGTGACTCCATTTTTTAAGCTTCCGTCGCGTGTGCAGCCTTAATGGTTAAAGTTACATATAAATCATGTATGACGGAAATAGTCTTTATAATATTAACCATAAACGCGGGTGACACCGCTGGCACAGCTAGTATACAAATATTTTAAAGCTGAAAAGTTTGTTTATTTGTTTGTTTGCTCGAACGCGCTAATCTCAGAAACTACTGGTCCGATTTGATACCATAAACGCAGGTGAACGCGGGCAGCTAGTGTAACAATAGATTCGTAAATTTACTTCAAACAATTTACCTCTCTACTGTTTCCATGATGCATGAAAATGTTCCGACGGGCCGGCGGATTTTCCTTTCGGGTTGACGCAGATGCCGCGGCAAAAGTGATTTGGACATGCAAAGTTCGTATGCTGCTTAGCGGTGAGAGCTTCCCGCTCCTACGCCAGTCCGGTAGGTAGTAAAGGCCGTCTTCGGCCAACTACTAAGTAACTAACTACAACTACTAAAAAAAAAAAAATGCTGCAAGCCCGCTGGTTAAAGCCGCCGGGAAATGCGGCGGCTTTGCTGTGTAGAAGACATCTGATAATCTAGTCATATGTTGATATATACATATATACTATGATGTCTGCAATCCCCGAAGTGGTAGGCATTATTCAAAGAGCGATAGGCTCGTTGCACCATTTTCAGCCAAAAGTAGGATTTAATGAGGGTTTTTTGAATTAAAACATTCAAAAGATGGCGTAACTGTGACTTGAGGTCTTGAGGTCTAGTGACAGTGATAAGACCATGAGACTCCCTGGTGCTATCTGGCGGTTTTCGTATTTTTGAAAACCCTCATGGGGTGAGATAGAAAATTGTGAAAAAGTAGCGACAAGTAGCTCGCTTGTCGCCTACACAATCACATACCAAGACCCGATACATCCTTTTACGACATGCTTGGCGAGAAACACAGTTGGTGCATTCTTTGCGAGTCCCAGACCAACATAGGTAAAAATAAGTTTATCCTTAATAAATCTAGTAAACAATATCGGCTGGCCATTCGACCAACTAAATGGTCAGAGACCACCAGCCATGAAACCAAGGGTCGCGGGTCTGCTAGGAGCAAATGTTTCGTATGATGAACATGGACATTTGTACTCGAGTCATGGATGTTTATAAACGTATTTAAGTATGTCTATTCGTTTACCTAATATCCATAGTTCAAGCATAAGCTTAGTTTGGAACTAGAGAATTGGTGTGTCAGTCTAGATAATTCATTTATTATTTATAATTATTAATATAGTATTTGTAACTTAAAGGTAACTTTATTATTTACTGCCGGGTACCATAGGTGGTGTTTACGGTAATAACTTAATTGTGTTTGTGTGTGTCCTCATAGCACCTGCAATTATCGGGTGTGCAGGGTTGGAAACATGTTTTACTGCAATAGATTTACATTTGTGTAGCGCACATGTTGTATAACGATTAGTTTTCACGAAGTATTTTAGTACCTAATGTTAGTATTTAATGTAAATGCTACAATCTGTGACAGTAATCGACTAACAACATTAAAATAATCTGACTAATATTATAAACGCGAGAGTTTGTATAGATGGATGGATGTAATGTATGGATTTGGATATCATATAAAAACTTCTGAATGGTTTTTAATTATAATTTACATTAAAATTTTAAAGCTTATTTAGAATACAATATAGGCTATGTTTTCTCGATGTACCACGCGAGCGAAACCGCGGGAGCAGCTAGTTAAATTAATAATATCCAAGTTTCCCAGGCATATGTATCTTTGCTTTGATTTCTTACTTTGTTCTTTAATTGAATGCGTGAAACAATGTTTTCAGTTTTAAACTCGAGCTTTTCCGTGCAATCAAGTATCAGATGTAATTTATCTAATCTATTTTAATTTCTAAGACTTTATGACACTCATTTTATTTATTCATATTGAAAATTACGTAGAAGCAATGGTAAGGACACGCGCCTCATAATCGAGGAGTGCGGGTTCAAACCCGATCATGTAACTCAGGATTTTCTAATATAAGTACGTATTTATAACACTAGCTCAGCGGTGAGGGAACACATCGTGATGAAACCTGCAAATTCAAACTACTTGAATTTGTAACCATGATCTAAAAAAATTCTGGTTCCCTAATCATTGTGTTAAAAAGGTTAAACGATAAATAAATCCTGGATCATGGTCTAAGTAGACTCCGTCTAAGCACGGCACTTAACGCTACGAAGATGATGATTGAAAATTGGGTGGTATATTAAGTAGTATACAATACTTAATTTTAGACACTCATCAGAAGTGTGGTGAAATAAAAACTGACCAAAATATTTCGGTTCGGTGTAAATACTGCTTACTTTGTCTGTATGAAAGTAGTGGTCTAGGCCATTCGTGGTCTAACTCCAACCAGTGCTTGGCTACAGTTTGGCTCTTTAGTCATAAAAATATTGACGATTTATCATAATAATTCTAGCTTCTAGTCAACTCGAGGGTTATTATAAGGGATGTTGGTGAGAAATGTGGCCACGTCTGTGAGGTGGTCGCTGACGGCGTTGCGGCTGGTGGGCTACTGGGCTCCTGAGCACACAGGGATCAAACAGTTACTATACAACTGCTACGGGTTATTCTGCTTCATGTTGCTATTAGGTAGGTAATTAAGATAAGTACAGTAAAAATAATGACAAGATAGTTTTTCTTTTCATTCGACAAACTCTAAATAGATCTCCGACAGACTCGTTGGTCGAACCCTGGCCACGAAACCAAGGGTCGCAGGTTCGTATCCCGCTAGGGGCAAATGTTTCGTGTGATGAACATGGACATTTTGTACTCGAGTCATGGATGTTTATAAATGTATTTAAGTATGTCCATCCGTTCACTTAGTATCCATAGCACAAGCTTATAAACTTAGTTTGGAACTAGGAAATTGGTATGTCAGTTTGGAGAATTGATTTAATTGATATGATTATTGTCTAGAATTTTTTGCATTTTAATTTTGCTTGTGTAAAGTAGTTTTGTATCCACCAGAAATTGGATGGCAGACCCACATCCAAGGTTTTTCTAAATTGCACTGATATTGTAATTGGATTAGTTGAAGGTTTCAATAAGGACCTTTAAACCGAAATAATTAGTCCAAATATTTAACCAGGCAGTAAACAGAGCATCTGATATCCGGGTAATAGCGTCCAGGTCAGAATTCACATTCGTCAATTTCCGTTTCGGGTCTGCATCTCCAGAGTATGATTTGAAGGTTGGACGAGTATGTTCTCTGTTTACTTTTAATTGTATATACTTTTGACTATATCTATACACATATTATACGCTGAGGATAAACTCCACCACATTACAACTGAATAAAGATACGCATGTAACGAATTCATTAGTATTTTATTTATAATAATTAATATTAGTCTCGTTTGTTCCAAGGCACGTACCTAATATCTCGAACTATTTGATTCGGAGTGATGTCCCCTTGAAGACGGGAGTCAGATTCGTGCTGTTCACGAACCTGACGCAGGCGGTTAAGATCTTCTACACTGTGTGGAGAAGGATGAGGGTCTTGGACATCGTGAGAGCGGCTGACGAGGTCCTGAGGGTAGCTGAGAGTGACGAGGCGAGGGAAATTGTGAATAAGTGAGATTCTAACGTGTTATTCTAACGTAGTTGGATATACCTGGGCGCTTTTCGTGATGTTCAACTACATAACCATCATCACCATGCTGGGGTGGACGACCAGCCCTGAGCACAGGCCACTGCCTCTGATAGCTTGGTTTGTATCCGATTTTAAATTTGTACATACATACATACATCACATCACGCCCATAATCCCCGAAGGGTTAGGCAGAGTCAAAGGGGCAGCATGCCCCTTTATTACATACAGCCAACAATAAAACTGGGCTGGGTTAGATGGAAAATTGAGTAAAAGTAACCCTTTTACGACATATGGGCTGGAAGTGCTGGAACCCATTGAAACTTCAACTCAATATTTTAGTTCTTTAAACTATGAATATTTTTTAAAATATCATAGGCTATCGTTACACGTCTGAGGCCAGAGGCGCAGTTGTAAAACAACTTTTATCATCCTTTTTATACAAGCTCTACGGTTTTTATGACTCCTAACATCACCTTATGTTAATATACGACCAATCTGGTCGTGGTAGGTGAGCCTGGGCCTTCCGCGGCTCCTACATCCTTTCAGACTGTCAGATAGTATAACAATTTATATAATAGAACTATGTTAGGTAGGTTCTTTCATTTCCAAGGGAGATAAAATCCTTGGCTTTTATCTCTTACTTATTATAATTATTTTACCTTAACCTATGTATATAAAGACTTTATAATCCTGAAACTTAAAAAAAATAATAAGGTTTTATTTTTTACAAGTTTTGGGTTTAAAGAGGCTAACATCTTCTACTATTTGTAGAAGATGACAATTATGAATAAGCTATTACAGCATGATTTTATAAAAAGCGATAGATAGTTTTTTCAGCTTCCTATGTGACAACATTTACCTGTGAGAGTTTCATTCGATGACCGTAACGGTATTTACCAATTCAATTTATAGACCTAATCAAAGCAAAGTTATCGAATCCAAAGAGATGTAGCCACCTACCTCATATTGAAGAAACGTAGTCACTACGCCGATTGTAGTGACTCGTAGCTTCTCGTAGCGCTTCGTAGTGCGCTCGTGACATAGTATCAAGCGTGAATTAGAGATGGCGCTTTTGAGGATTCTCCGCTTTTAAATTATTTTACTACGAGCTTCTGCCCGCGGATTTGCTCGCGTGGTATTTCGATGAAACAAAGCTTATGTGTTATTCTAACGTATAAGCTATACTATTGCAAAGTTTTATAAAAATCCATGCAGAACTTTTTGCGTGAAAGAGTAACAAACAGTCACACATCCATCCATCCATACAAACTTTAGCCATAAATTATATGCATAGTTTTATTTTTCAATGTATTTTTAATTTATAGTTTGGATAACGCTTTAATGATTTTTTTTGGTCTAACATCATCACTTGACTCCAGAGTAAGAGTGCGTAGTGAGACAGCGCAGCTGCGCGTGCGCACGGGAGCACCCGAGAGATTTAGATTATCTTCTTAAAGCAGCAATACACCTTAATACGATTTTTTTATTATTCCAAGTTTATCAGAATTGTTTTCTAAGATATGTGGCGTAAAGTTTAGTTAGTTAGTTTTCTAAGATTCGAACAACTCATTATCTTATTCCATGTTGGTTTCAGACTCATAAATAATATACCAATTTTGTTTCTTGCTTAGTTAGCATGTTGTAAAAGGCGACTAATGGTGTATGGAGTGCGTATTAGGTTTGTGATGATGTAGGCGACGAGATCAACGCTCGATAGTTTTCGGGATTAATTCTGTTGTTTCTGGCTGAATATGGTTGAAGGGGCCTGCTGCCTCTTTGATTCTGCCTACCCCTTCGGGTATTATGGGCGTGATGTTATGTTATGTTATATTTTGTTATTAACAAGTAAAGACTTATTTTTGACAATTGATTTAAACTTACTACATAGGGACCGCCTTTATTCAATTGGCTGCGGTCAGAAATGCTGGTCAATTTTTCTACAATATTTTTACAAGTAGGTTGAAATACTTTTTTTTTTACATGTCGAACTTTTTTACTCACATAACATCTTGATGGGAACGATCTCACTAAAAACAGATTTTAGTTAATAAATTGTTCTTCTTATAAGGCTGAAGATATTATAAGAATAAATATTTCAGCTAATGACGCACTTTGACTATAGTTCGGTTGGAAACATTTTGTACGTAAAATATTCTTAGAAAATTGCTCAGAACTTGTAAATACAGTGTTTGCCGAAGCGCGTTTATTGTTTATTCGAAGGCGAACTTCGTAGGCGATGTTTACCATAATAACATAATTGTGTTTGAATTACGTGTAATGTCTACCAACACCTGCAATTATCAGTAGTAGAGGTTGGAAACCTATTTGAAAGTATGAAATAGCATAATAAAGACTGATCTTTCAAATAAATTCTTATTAAGTTAAAGTCAAAATCAAAATATTCTTTATTTATATAGGTTTCAAAGAAACACTTATAAATCGTTAAATACAGATAATGAAATATGATTCTACCACCGGGTTGGAATGTTGCATCTACCGAGAAGAATTCGGCAAGAAATTCGGTAGTTACTCTTTTTTAATAACAGTATTAACAAAGATGTATGAATCATATTTAACTTTAAACTATTTAGAGTGGGCCTGGTGTAGAATGAGAAAATAAAAAATTATAATTACTACTATTAAAATATATGTATATCCAAAAGAACAGACACATCTTTGTGCGCAAATACTGCATTGACGAACAAACAAAGTGTACCTATGGACCATCTTGCATCGGCATAACCAACTTAATAGTATACTAAAGTGTATTGCATTTTAACCATATGTATGTAAAATTTTAAAATGGAAATTTAAAGTAGGTGTAAAGTCTTTCTTGTCAGTTTTTCGTCGCGCATAATAAACTTTCCAATAGGTGGTAATTTTATCTGGTACATACATAACATCACGCCCATAATCCCCGAAGGGGTAGGCAGAGTCAAAGGGGCAGCATGCCCCTTCAACCACACTCAGCCAAAAACAAAGCCGGGCTGGGTCAGATAGAAAATTGTAAAAAAGCAGTGACAAGCGGCCAACCTGTCGCCTACACAATCACACACCCAAAACCCGATATACCATTAGTCGCCTTTTACGACTTGCTAGGCAAGATCCACAGTTGGCATATTCTTTTATTTTGGTCCCAGATCAACATGGGCCAAGTCACACACCAACATGGGACAAATTTTATCTGGTAATGACGATTAATACATCCTTTGAAATTTATTTAACTGTTTTTAGTATGTAAGAAGATAGATTTATTTATACCTTATATCTCATCCTGAGAGACGCTTTTCGAGTTTCATTAAAAAATACTTCAGAGATACCCCCATAGTCACGAAAAGTCAAGAAATAGCCTGCGAATTATGTTTCTGATCGCTGACCGTAGCAATTAAAATTTCGTAGCAAACGTTATTATTTTGGCTTGCCCTCTAATTCCTTTTCATTTGGGCCTAGTTTTTTTAGGCAGATTGACATTTCTTTGATCGTCATTATATTAATTTATTGGTAAAATACACATAGATTTCTAGAAATTAATCTGATTTAATTTCTTGATCTCTGTCATGGTTGCTTAAGTGTAAGAGATTTAAAATTGTCCCTGTCGGTTTCTCATTAAGGTTTTAAGTTGGGCACGTAGCGAGTTTATTAAGAGAAATATAAAAGGCTTTTTCAGTTTGATATACTTAATTAATGTAGAAGTGTGTGTGTGTGTGAAGAAGAAGTTTTGTAGTTGTGCATCTGACGTGACAATGCAGCTAGAGCTTGACAATTATCCTCTTGATGACCAGTTTTGTCTGTCTATCATTCCTGATTGTTTCCTAGAAGATTTCATAAAATAAATTGACCTTAACGTTACATTTCTTCATAAGGTTTGAATTGATACTTATCGACAAATTCTTGTTAAAATTAAAAAAAAATAAATAAATAAATCTATACTTATAATAATTCGTAGAGAGGTCAATTCTGTACATGAAATATATTTTCAAAATAACTATCAGGGGGTGATTAGTGATCGATACTGATGCCAAAAATGCAATCAGTAAAATTTTTGTCTGTCTGTCTGTCTGTCTGTCTGTCTGTCTGTATGTTCCTTATAGAAACAAAAACTACTTGACGGATTTTAACGAAACTTGGTACAATTATTCTTCATACTCCTGGGCAGGTTATAGTATACTTTACATCACGCAACAATCAATAGGAGCAGAGTAGTGAAGGGAAATGTTGGGAAAACGGGAAAAGTTACTCCATTTTTTAAGCTTCCGTCGCGTGTGCAGCCTTAATGGTTAAAGTTACATAGAAATCATGCATGACGGAAATAGTCTTTATAATATTAACCATAAACGCGGGTGACACCGCTGGCACAGCTAGTAATAAATAAACTCTCTATACTGACGCACCAAATCCCTAGTTTCAAACTAAGCTTATGCTTATACTATGGATATACTAGGTGAACGGATAGACATACTTAAATACGTTTATAAACATCCATGACTCGAGCACAAATATCCATGTTCGTCACACGAAACATTTGCCCCTAGCGGGATTTAGGTTTTATTTTGTGGCCGGGGTCTCTGACCACTTGACCAACGAGCCAGTCAATATCTAAATATTTTTTTTTTTTTTTTTTGTCGATTATAACTACTTAAAGGTAAAATCAAGCTGTCATTGTAGAAAGCTTGTTCTTGCATCCGTATTCATAATGTTGGTGAAAAACGTGACTTTGTCTGTGAGTTTGTCGCTGACAGCCATGTGGCTAGCTGGCTTCTGGTCACCTGACCTCAAGGGCAATAAAAGGATCATTTACGACTGCTATGGTTTCTTCAGCTTCATGTTTTTGTTGGGTAAGTGCTTGACAATAATTATCATAGAGATCATTTGATTTCTAACATTAAATCAAAAAACAAAATATGCTTAGTAGGATGAACAAGGATTTTATAATACATTATATTGTGTTCAATCAAAACGTAATATCCAAGTCGTTAATGTTTTAGAAATCTTCTAGTGTTTCCATAGTATTTTGTTGATACGGCATTCATTCCGATGTCAGAATTAGAAAGAACACAGCTTTACAGAAACTAGACCTTTTCATTTTTATTTATTTTATTACATTAGAAAATTTTATAGAATAATCCTTTCAGGTACATACTTGATTATCCAAACTGTAGACCTGTGCAAAATCTGGGGGGACTTACCCATGATGACCGGAGTGGCTTTCTTGCTATTTACCAATCTTGCACAAGCTATGAAGATCTTCTTCACTGTGTGGAGAAGGAAGCTGGTTCTGAGGATTGTGAGGGCTGCTGATCAGGTGTTGAGGACGGTGAAGAGTGATGAAGCGCAGAAGATTGTTAAGAGGTGAATAATGTTTATTATTGTAATCATGAGGCATGCTTCGGTGGTTTGGACATGTAGAAAGAATGGATGACGAAAGGTTGACTAAACAGATATACAATGCGAAAGTGGAAGGATGTAGGAGCCGCGGAAGGCCCAGGCTCACCTATCACGACCAGATTGGTCGTGTATTAACAGAAGGTGATGCTAGGAGTCATAAAAACCGTAGAGCTTGTATGAAAAGGATTATGAATGTTGAAGAGGCGAGTAAGGTGTGCCATATGGCGTTCGGTTCTCTCTGCCTACCCCGCTAGGGAAGTGGCGTGAAGTTTAGTTAGTTAGTTGGTTAGTTAATTATTGTAATCATACAGATCATGGGTTTAATTAAGTATATCTGTCTATACACACTCGTTCAAATATAACGCAACTGCCTTTTTTTACAGGTGCAACCGCGAAACACTTCTTCTTCAGATAGTGTTCAGTACATTAACATTCACCACGATGCTGGGTTGGGCTACCAGTGCTGAGAAGAACCAACTGCCATTGAGAGCATGGTTTGTGTTATTTGATAAATCACTATTGACTCGGAAAATCTCTGGTCGGGCAATGGAAATTAAATGACTCAGTAACAGCTCAGAGTCAGGAAGTTGGCTGTTTATCACCCCGTGCTTAGGAAAGCACGTTAACCCGTCATCTTGAGCCTGAACTCTTTTCAATTACGTCGGTCTGCCGTCTCACCGGACTATGTGAGTGAAGGAACGGAGAGTGCACCTATGTTTGCGATACTCGTGCACTATAATATCTCTTTCATAGTTAGTCCAATGTTGACTATGAAAGAATGTGCCAACTGTGTCTTTTGCCTAGCATGTCGTAAAAGACGACTAAGTAATGGTAATTGGGTATGTGATTGTGTAGGCGACGAGCTAGCCACTTGCCACTACTTTATCACAATTTTCCATCTAACCCAGATCAGTTTTGTTTTTAGCTGAATGTGGTTAAAGGAACCTGTTGCCCCTTTGACTCTGCCTACCCCTTCGGGGATTATGGGCGGGATGTGTGACGTAATTATGTTATGTATTTTATGTATGCATAGTTGGCTAATCCTCGTTGAGATTGGCCGCTGTAACCGAAATGGTTAAGAGGATCTTATATTATTAACATGGAAAAATGCAATTTTAATTTATGTGTCTAATAGATTTAGGGTATATCATCGTCATGAATGGATCTATACGTAATCCTCTTGCAGGTATCCATACGACACATCGTTGTCGCCGGCGTTCGAGCTTACGTATGTGCATCAGATAGGTGCACTGTATATCGCGGCGTTCCTGAACGTGTGCAAGGACACGCTGGTGACGTCACTGATCGCGCAGTGCCGCTGCCGGCTGCGGCTGCTGGGGCTGGCGCTGAGGACCCTGTGCCAGGATATGGACCTTGATGAAAAGGTAAGCGGATTCGGATTCTGACGGAGTTTCGTAGCCTCAAATTGTTTATTATAAGCTTTTATTTATTACATTGTAACATCCCTAAAATATGGTTGAGTGAAGCGATGGCTGACACATACGTCATGCTTGGGAACAGGTGCCGCCCTTGGGGACTGGTCTGCTCTGGTCAAGTTTTTGGTTGTAATTTATATATTTTTATTTTGATACTCTACGACAGGCCTACACTAAAACGTGGTTCAAAGTTAATTATGATTCATACACCTTGTATAAATTGTATTGAAAAGAGTAACTACCGAGTTTCTTGCCGTATTCTTCTCGGTAGATACAACATTCCGAACCGGTGGTAGAATCATATAGCTGTGGCTTTACCTGTATTTGACGATTTATAAGTGTTTCCTTGAAACCTATATAAATAAAGAATATTTTGACTTTGACTTTGACATCAATTTGTACCTATGATTTACAAATAAAAATAATGTATTGTATTGTATTGTATTGTATTATTTAGTTTTACCTGTTCCGGTGTCTGTCTGTAATCAAATCTTGAAAGTAAAATTTGATCAATTTTCTGATTACCGATTGAGCTGAAATTTTGCATGCATGTGGCGTGACAGTTCAATATTATAGTACCATGGAGCTGATCTGATGATGGCATTTGAAGGTGAACATAGGAACTCTGTAATAAATTGACGTAACCCCATCGAGTTTGGGCTCGTTTAATTCGCCTTGATAAGTACTGTAATCATTGATCACCAGGGATAGAGCTGAAAGGTGACCATAGCTGAAATTTTGTATACACATTCAGTTTGGATAACAATACATGGTTAGCTATGTGACGTTATTTTAAATACAAGTTGACGGACTAATTAATTATTATTAAAGCATTCCTACGATATAGGTGTTAAATATGGATAACAAAGAGCCTGCTGAGAATAAGTCGAATAACTAAAAAGTTAAAAATAAAATAAAAGTAAAAAAAAAAAACTTTTTAAAAACCAGCTACAATTAAAGCTAAGGTTACCAATGTGGGTTAAATTAAAAATAGGCTGCTAATTATGCACCTTTATAATTTTTTTTGACCAATTGAAATAACTAACTTCACGCCACTTCCCTAGAGGGGTAGGCAGAGAGAACCGAACGCCATATGGCACGGTCCAATTGAAATAAGGTTAAAGTATCGGAGAAGCGAATTACCTAGTCTCTAAGTACTCTAATTCTTCGTCAATGCAATTTTTCAAATTGGTCCATTATCAGTTCGTGCAAAGATAAGACTAAACATTTTTATTTCTTAGCATCACCTATCAGCAGACCAGGAGAACACAGCTAAACGCCGTCTTTGCGCATGCGTGGAGGACCACCGCCTGGCGCTGGAAGCAGCAGTCCAGATCCAGCAGTGCTTCTCCGAACAGGTCTTCGCGCAGTTCAACGTGTCGCTAGTCATCATTTGTGTCACTGCATTCCAGCTGGTTTCGGTGAGTACATAAGCCCATCTGGTGGTGTTTGGAAACTACTAGATTATAGAAATAAATATATTCTTCCGACTTACACACGAATTCCCTAGCTACAAAGTAAGATTGTACGAATATGTTAGTGCTAGACTGGCCCGTTGGTCGAGAGGTCAGAGACCCTGGCCACTAAACCAAGGTTCGAGGGTTTGAATCCCGTTAGGGGCAAATATTTCGTGTGATGAACATGGATATTTGTACTCCAGTCATGGATGTTTATAAACGTATTTAAGTATGTCTATCCGTTCACCTAGTATCCATAGCGCAAGTTTATAAGCTTAGTTTTGGACTAGGGAAATGGTGTGTCAGTCAGAAGAATTTATTTATTTATTTATTTATACATAGGCTAAGATAAAGGATAGATACACTTAAATAACTTTTTAATCATCCATGACTGGAGTACAAATGTCCATGATCATCGCATGATTCAAACTTGCGTTCTTTGATTGGTGGCCAGGGTCTCTAATCACTTAACAAACCAGCATGTTAAATATAGCCTGATTAACCCGCGACTTCTCTAAACAAAAGTGTTAGGTGGACTAATGGCCCGACCAGAACCTGACTCCAAATGATACGTGTTTGAATCCCGGATCAACATATTCAAGTGATGAACACGGTAATTTTAAAGGAGTGATGGATGTATTTGGACATATTTAAGTATGTTTAGCGTTGACGTCACACAAGCTACTCACGATTATTTTTAGATGTTCGTCATTGTTTCAGCAAACGGGGAACCCAGTTCGGTTGATGGCTATGGCGACATACCTGGTGAATATGATGTTCCAGGTGTTTCTGTACTGTTACCAAGGAAACCAACTATCTGAGGAGGTAAATAGATTTTGGTCTCATGTAATTTAATCACACATTAAGTATATTTAATGAGCAGTGGTAGCTCAATGGTAAGGACACGCGCCTCTTAACCGAGGAGTGCGGGTTCAAACCCGGGCACGTACCTCTGGATTTTTCAAGTCTATGTACGTATTTATACCAATAGCTCGACGGTGAGGGAAAACATCGTGATGAAACCTGCAAATTCAAACAACTTTGGATTTGTAACCATGATCCAAAAGTTGTCTGGTTCCCCTATCTTAGGGTTACGAAGGTCAGATCGGCAGTCGCTTCAATGTAATTACCAGACTCGCTAAATCCTGGATCATGGTCTAAGCGGACCCCGTCTAAGCACGGGACATAACGCTAGGATGATGATGATGATGATGATTAAGTATATTTAATCTATAGAGATATAAAAGTATTAAACAAAGTTATCGTTTATTAATAAAGATATTAGTTCATTGACGGCTCACCTTCAAGCTTACCATATTATTGTTTGCCGAGTTTGTAATAAAAAAAAATTAATGTAAAAATTACCAGTAGAAACATGTAATGTTTATTAAATATTTTTTCATGTATAATATAAATTGGTCACTGTTCTGTCTTCACAGTTTAATTTTTTTTTTTAAGAAATAAATTTGCAAGGCAAAGTTTCTAAGCTATCACCACTATTATTGTTTTCATTCGGTTGCAGAGTTCAGAAATAGCAGGCGCAGCATACGAGGCTCCGTGGTACATGATGTCCGTACCTCTGAGGAAGTCATTGCTGATCGTCATGGTCCGCTCCCGCCGCATCGCGAGGATCACTGCTGGGAACTTTACCACCCTCTCACTTGCCTCCTTCATGGCAGTACGTTATATTTCTGTCATTAAAAGGGGTTGATATTTGTCTTGTTCTTGAAACTAATGTCTTGGAATTATTTTTAATAATTCCAAGACATTAGTTTCAAGAACAAATTTCAAATATTTAAAGATTTTTTAATTGCTCTAAAAATAAAGGGTTATTGTAAATTCGTCACAAAGTAAATTCGTCACGGAATTATTAAAAAAATCTAAAGACTGACACACCAATTCCTTAGTTCCAAACTAAGCTTATGCTTGTGCTATGGCTACTTGGTAAAGGGATAGACATATTTAAATACGTTTATAAACATCCATGACTCCAGTACAAATGTCCATGTTCATTACACGAAACATTTGGCCTTAGCGGGATTCGAACCCGCGACTCTTAGTTTCGTAGCCAGGGTCTCTAACCACTCGACCAACGGGCCAGTCGAAATATTTGACAATAGTTAGTCTGTTGGGCACGCTAAACCGTTACGTCACATTTAAAGATTCCTATAAACAATTTAAGGAAGACATCGCGAAATGACGGTTTATAAAAAGTAACCCAAAAGACTGCTGATGTTCTGTATCTGTCGCAGGCAATTTGTATGATTCCGCATTTTACAAACGGCGTCGTCCGTTTACAAACGCTCGCTGTTTTGAAATATGCCGAAGGCAAATTGGCGACTCATTCAATCAGTTGTTATAATTTCGACGTTGGTTGTTCTTCTTCGGTTCTGGCTGTAGGGTCGCAGTGGTACCTAACACTCCTCGCTTCGCTCGTCGTCGTACCTATTATTTTAACTACTACCTAACCTGGTCTAAACTAAATACTTGCGGCATACTATATAATGACCGCAATATACATTTTGCATTCGGCATATTTCAAAACAGCGAGCGTTTGTAAACGGACGACGCCGTTTGTAAAATGCTGAATCATACAAATCGCCTGCGACATATCCACCCTATAGAAAACAGAACCACAAATATTAATTTGCCGCGCATCAGTTTGCGTGTTTTATGGGTCAGGTTAGGTTAGGAATATTCCATAGGAATTACTTTAGGAATCTGGAAAATTAGTAATCCTATGTCTCTCCTATTAAGTCCTTTTGGTGTTTAATATTTATACTTTCTTAATTTTCAGATCATCAAAGCTTCGTACTCACTGTTCACGTTGCTACAACAAGTAGAAGAAAAAGATTAAGTACCTACACTGAAACCAACAACATTTCTCATTTTAAAAGTAGCAGCATCGACTAATTTTTATCGCAAAAATGTATATTTAATCATTAATATTGTATGACCATCTGACTAGGCCAGTTTTAGTTTTAGCTGAATGGGGTTAAAGGGGCTTGTAGGCTCTTTGACTCTGCCTACCCCTTCGGGGATTATGGACGGGATGCTACGTACTGTTATACGGAGAATCGAAATTTGGTTTTTAAAAAAAAAGTCACAAATTACTCGCGGAACTTTTATTGCGAATAAAAGTATATATATAATTCGCGAGGATCTAGTTGGGATCCTTGGCAACCGCTCCGATTGGAATTAATAAACAGACTAACTAAATCACGGCTTGAGACAATAAGCAAAGACTGCTGACTAGGTTAAGCAGTAGTGTTGCCCAAATTCAGTCTTGGTCTTGCAGTCTTGGTCTTGTTCTTGCATTTTTGCAAGACCAAGACCAAGAACAAGACCGCGTATTTTTAGCAAGACCAAGACCAAGACTGACCGTGCAAGACTTGAGCAAGAACAAGACTAAGCCTGCAAGACTCTTGCGTCTTGCAGCTAGGACTTAGCGCTATTTCACAGAGTAGTTAGGTGTAACAGTTCAGTGTATAGGTACGCTTAGGAATTCTATGAGACGCAAAAAACTGTATCAAAGAATATGAAAAACTGGACCTATGCGCATTACGACTAATACCATAAACATACCTACATAGCGAATAAAAAAATATCCATTAAAATCAAACTGAGTGCATGCATAGTTATGTTTTAACCATCGGCACTTTGATAATGCGGCATCAAAGGTTTTGTACTTACTTCTCAAAGAAATTTGCCGCTTTTCGGAAGTACATGGTTATGATACACGCGCCGGCGGCTTCTTTTGAAATCATATACAACAATCGTTGCCGCCGCGCCGAAATCACAACATTTGACACTATTTGATTGCCGCCACAGGGCGTAGGTATACTCATGCAAAATAATTTCGAATTTTAAGAGTACCTACAGGTGTTCCAAAGAATAAATAAGTTTCAGAGTGCTAAGAATGAAAATGAATACATTATACTGATCACGCAAGTAGTATTATGATTAGGATAAAATGGTAAGGATAGGTAGTAGATGTCATAATAATTTATTCTAGTAAGTATATATTATAATATTGATTATATGGTTTTAAACTAATTACTTAGGTACTATTATTGTACATTTAGTCATTATATTTCTTAAGTTTTTACAAGAAAAAATAGCGAAAAAGTGTTCAAATATCACCCGTTTGATAAATATTGTAGCCACTTTTAAATATACTTGAAACGTGTAAAAAAATTCTACAAAACTAATAAAATAATATAAAAAGCGTAGGTACTTACCTACTAATAAAATAAAAAGCCTGCGATAAGAGTTTTGTATTGCTCACCAGCCCGAATATCTCTGAGAGAGATGATGAGAGTAAGTATTTACTAGCAGTGCCCACGACTTCGTCCACGAGGAATAGTAACTTTGGAGGTATAGTGACGTTCAGGATTTATTTATTTATTTTAAAACTTCTGTCATCAAACATACAAACAAACTCTTCAGCTTTATAATATTAGTATAGATTAGTATAGATGTACGCCAAAACATTCACTTATGTGTAAAGAATAGTGATTGGCACTAATTCTTTACATATATTTTATTCACGCGTCGCGTCTGTACAAGTAGGTAATAATCTGTGTTTGTACGCTGCACGCGGCATCGTTTGATTTGCGGCGGCATCCTTTTAATAGAGCCGGCACGTGGCGAGGCGGCGCGGTAGAAAGCAAGGAAACGTACTATAAACAAAGGAATTATTTTAATTCCAGTCATTTCCAATTGAGCTGTGCTTCGAGTCTAACTTAATAATTGTTTTTACTAATTCTTGTTGTTTTCTAAAAACGTATCACGTGTACAATTTAATATGAGTGACGAAGATTCAAATTATTCTAGTCCGAGTAACGAGAGTTTGAGTCACAGATCTAAAAGACCCAAAAGCAAATTTGAGGAGTTTTTCGAAATAATTCATGCATCCCAAACTGCCTTGTGTAAATTGTGCCAACATAAAAATATTGAAATAAAAATGAAAAACAGAAACACTTCAGGCTTAAAGAAACATCTAATATCTTTCCACAAAAAGGAATCACAAATATTTCTTCCTGTTAAACCGAAATTAAGTGGAGATATCACAAGCTTTTTAGTAACCGCTGGAAGAAGTAGACAGGTAAGAATATTTTTTTAACAATGGTCGAAGTTGTCGCTACGGGAATTTTAACTCCGCGTAGCTATTCATGCGACACTTTCAAAAACGCCATTAACTTACGTAAGTATTTTTGAGTTAGTGGTGTTTTCATCTAGGGGTGCGACATATTAAGTATGTAATTATCGTCTTAAATATTTTTTATAAACACCCATATTTTCATTTGTTTTCATAATCGGCCAGTAACAACTAAGTACTTTATTTTGGTAAATTACAGTACAGTGCAACCTTAATATAACAAATCAATTTAACGATTTTCTCGATTTAACAACAATAAACCTCCTTCTCCTAAACGCTCAAACCTAGAATTTTTATAATAATAACACAAGATTTATTGTTTTATTTCAGTCGGAAAACAGCAGTGACAACATCACGACAGCTACAGTTGATTGGGTGGTGAAAAATATCTTCCCTTCTCATTTTTCGATGACGAAGCTACACAAGTATATTTTCGACGTATTGGCCCTAATATGGTGTTTCCTAAAAGGTCTACACTTAGAAGGAAAGTCAAAGAGCGATTTGAAGAGCTCCAATTGAATCTCAAGGAACGACTTCAACAATTATCATCTAAAATGTCGTTTACCATTGATGGGTGGACGTCAATTTCTGGTAGGAGTTACTACGGGGTTACTATGCATTATATAGACAACGAATGGAAGTATCGATCTGTAGTTCTTGATTTTATACCATCACGCGGTCGACATACTGGGGAAGATATTGCAACGATTTTCCATGAATGTTTATTGGAATATGACATAATTGATAAAATACAAGGTATCACGGTCGACAACGCAACTGCAAATACCAAATTTATGTATGAACTGGGCAAACAGCTGCCGCCACACTTTGATTCAGACAATCAACATTTCCGGTGCTTTGCTCACATTTTAAACCTTGGTGTACAAGATTTATTAAAGACCTTAGCATTACACTGTGAGTCTGACACTAACGCGCAAGATCAGCAGTATGAAGACTATGCAGACGAAACTGAGGATGAGGAAGATGAAGAATATGCACCAAATATTGCTGACTCGCGTACATCTGTAACAAAGTTACGCAGTATTTCCAGTAAAATAAATAGAAGTGAGATAGTGAAGAAGAAGTTTCAGTCTGCTTGTGAAGCAGCTGGCGTGCCATCAAATCTAAATGCCATTCTTGACTGTCCAACGAGATGGAATTCCACACATGATATGATTGGATTTGGTTTAAAAGTGAGAGCGGGCATTAACATATTGTGCAGTTCTGTCACCGAATTGAATGATTTTCAAATCACAGCTAGTGAATAGCAGGTACTCGAAAAATTACATAAATTTCTAATAAACTTGAAACTTTTAAGTTGGTGGAGACAAATATGTTACATTACCGCTAGTCATTGTATCATTCAATCTCTTGCTAGATAAAATTGAATCCATGGTAAAACAGTTAGATGAGAAACCTAATCGATCTGAAGTGGATGAAAGGCTCATTCTAGCTTTCCAAGCAGCTCGAGACAAAATGCTTAAACATTATAAGAAGAGCAACTGGATTTATTGTACTTCTTTAATTTTAGACCCAAGGCATAAGGCTCAGACTTTTGACCTGACAATGTGGGGGAAGCAACTTAAAACAGAAAGTCTGCGCAAGTTCAATGAACTTTATGAAGAATATAAAAGTCTACACTCACTGAACAAATCTCTGGAATTACCAAGAAAAGAAAATAAAGTATGTGATGAAGATGAAGACGTAATAGACTTTGATAAACTCTATGAATGTCCCTCGACGTCATCTGGATCTTGTCTTCAAGGCTTAGTGATAGACGAGTTGGAGGAGTACCTGAGAAAACCAAGAACTGCCAGCTCGGAAGACATTTTAGATTGGTGGAGGACGCATGAGACAGAGTATCCGACTTTATCGAAGATGGCCCGTGATTTTAGAGAGATTATTTTCTAAAGCATCATTAGTAATTAGAAAACATAGAAATAGGTTAAGTGATGAGTCAGCCAGATGGTTACTTTGTATTAATTCTTTGTCAAAAGAATTGATATAAAGTAACATAACCTAATGATAAAGCTGTTGTGTACTGTTATGTTTGATTTGTGTTGTATTTTATTTTTTATTGAAATAAATGATAAATCGTAAAACTCTTTTATTAAATTTCATATAAGTTGAGGGTTCAATCTCTTTCTAGACAGATATTGTTCTTTAAAGTACAGTCAAGTTATTGTAATTAATTTGTTTTTTTACATGTTTTAGCAAATGTAAGCTTAATCATAAATGTTTATTAAGAAACAGTTACTTCCATGGAAAACGACATATAGGTCAGTTGATTTTTCGAATTTCTTATCAAATCTTCAGTTATTTATTAATCTGATTGATCTTTACTATGGCTATGTTAATTCAAGCTCACAATGTTCCAATTCTAATACATTTTTCTAAGATTTAAAGTAAACTTTAATAAATAGCAATAGACTAATAGGTAATTGCAAGACTTGCAAGACTCTTGCTGCAAGACCAAGACCAAGACCAAGACTGGGAGCGCAAGACCAAGACCAAGACCAAGACCAGGTGTATTGGCGCAAGACCAAGACCAAGACTGGCTAAGTCTCGTCTTGGTCTTGCATTTGGGCAACACTATTAAGCAGTCAATAGGGTGGCAATAATACCAACCTATCCGGGATATAACAGTATGTAATATTGCATGTAATCTATAATCATTGCTTTTAGAATGCAGACTAACTAAATATAAATAAAAGCGACTTAATTGTCACGTCTTTGTTTACTAATACTTAATTTCAGTTGTCAGTCAAAACTGACAACTTATTTTCCAATCACAAGAATACAACAACAATGTGGTTTATGACGGCAATTAGCCAAACAACATAATTGTTGTTTTAAGTGAGTGACATGACACAGACACTGATTGTTGGGTACTGTTAATGTGAAGTACTAGATAGTTAAGGAGTCTCATAACTGGTTAGGTATAAGTTTGACTCAATTTATCGAATTCAAAATCCGATTTTAAACACAAATCGATTAGTACCGATTTCGGTAATAAGAAATCAGTTTAAAAATTTGACTAGCGGACAAAATATTATTGCTAAAGAATGAAATAGTCGTGATTTATAAATAAATTCAATGCATTAAAAGCAAACTGACGTCACTTTCTATATATAAACAAACGCAACAACAACTTTTGAATCTGAAGTTAGATAAATATCCGTTTGCATTCAAAATAAAAAAACGCCTTTATAAATAAATAATAATAATAATAATAATAATATAAATCCAGTATAACCTAGAGAACTAACACATCTATAGCTACATATAATTAAAATAAATTCGATCTACATAACAAATTGAATCACGACATATCACACTCATTCTTAATATTTGAAAAAATAAATACTTGGCTTAGGCCCGTACTATTCTAAATACCGGTGAAAAGCCGAGAAGCGAAAATCCTTAAGAATAATAATAATTTAGAACTTTACAAAAAAGATAAGATAAAGATAAAGATAAAGATATTTATTCACAGAGACAAGGTAATTACAGATGTTGTAAGAATACGTACATGGTTCGTCTTATCACACCAGCTCAGCTGGCATGTGAATTTTTTGAAAAAGTGTATATGACTCGTGTATAATTTGACATGACGAAGAGTAACCACGACTGACAGCTAAACAATTATTACTTGGCTTAGCCTGTAAGTGGTATAAAATACCAGTATTTTGCTGAGAATAAATAATTTTGTACTAAAAATAATATATTACAACTTAATTATCATTATCGAAAATAAATTTTGCATTAATAAAATGTAACGCATGTTAAAGAGCCTTAACAGCTAACCTGTCAACAAGTTTAATAACGATTAATAATCGAAATAATAAAAGGTAATAATCGTAGTCCACTATTTGCCGGCAGCAATACTTGTCGAATTGTTCGTCACGATGAACATCTTACTCCAGAACTCGTTCTGGTCCCTCCGGCTGACTCTCTCGGCGCTGTACTGGACAGGGTTTTGGACTCCGCAGGAGGATCTCCCAAAAATCTCTTTCAAATCGAGATACCTCCTTCCTTTACTTTATTTTATGTTTATTGTCGGTAAGTGTGGTCTATAAATAATGTAAGAACATATTATATTAGGTATTACTGTTTCTCAAGTCTTACGGAGAAATATAGATAATACGTTTGAGATGGTATTATGAATTTCTATCAAAGTCACAGTCAAAATATTCTTTATTTATATAGGTTTCAAGGAAACACTTATAAATCATCAAATACAGGTAAAGCCAGCTATATGATTCTACCACCGGTTCGGAATGTTGTATCTACCGAGAAGAATCCGGCAAGTAACTCGGTAGTTACTCTTTTCAATACAATTTATATGAATCATAATTAACTTTGAACCACGTTTTAGTGTGGGCCTGTTGTAGAGTATCAAAATAAAAATATATAAATTACAACCAAAAACTTGACCCGACCAGAGTGACTATATGATATTCTAAAACTATAAGTAGGAATAGAGACTGGAATATCTGTATTATTATAATGAATATATTATTCTGCTCTGGTTAATATTACACTTTTATTGTAATTATATTATGTCTTCTCCCGCAGTCATTGATTGTATGATTTGGTTTAGAACTAAAAAAAAGTGTATATTACTCATGTATATTTTGACGCTGAAAAGAGTAACTACCGAGTTTCTTGCCGGTTGTAGATTCACATTGCTCTTAAGATTTTTGTAAAATTGACGATTTTATTAGTGCTTTTTTGAGGCCTATATAAATAAAGACATTTTGAATTTTATTATTATAATAATGAGTTTAAAGATACTGCTCTCTGTGTAGTTACTTCATTATCTTCATAGCGAAATGTGGCAAAATAACTCCACGAACCTCCTTGTAAGCACGGAGGATGCTGCATTGAAATCGAATACTGTTCTAGAGCGAGACCCATGAAATTTACCCCGGCCCTAAACGGCATAGTTACACCACTGATTATTTGCAGAAAACTCTCATTTACAGTACTTAAGTTAAAGACTAGTAACCAAACGTCTTCTAGGTATATACTTAATTGCCCAATTGGGCGATCTGTGCCAAGTGTGGGGGGACGTCTCACTGATGACGGGGACTTCGTTCCTGCTGTTCACCAACTTGTCTCTTGGCCTGAAGATGTTCAACCTGGTTTGGAGGAATGTGGAAATAGGAGTGCTGGTGGCCGAGGCGGACGAAGACTTGAGGGCTGAACCCACAAGGCAAGGGAGAGAAATTGTAAAGAGGTAATTAGTTGACGTTTGTAACTCTCTCAAAAGGGTACTCTGAGTACTGATTAGTACCAGGTAACCATTGGATTATTGGTATTTATTTTTGACAAGCTCGATGGCTCATTCGGTAGTGACCCTGCCCAATGCGTCAGGAGTTGTGGGTTCGATCCCCACCCAGGACAAACATACGTGTGATGAATACTTGTTTTTGTTCTGTGTCTGGGTGTTAATATCCAATATTTATTAAGGTATATTTGTAATACCAATGTTGATTCTGATATTAACACAAGTGCTTAAGCTACTTACCTCGGAGTCAGATCAATGTATGTGATGTAGTCTGATATATATTATTTATTACCGAAAAAAATCAATTGCCTAGGGCCTCGAATCTATAAAAACAGAATTAATGATTGATGTGTTGGTTTGTTCATAGATGTGATCGCGAATCCACCTTGTTATTCTATTGTTACTCGTTCCTGTCGTTTGTGACGATCGCAGGATGGGCTACCAGCGCCCAAAAGGACCAGTTGCCCATGAGAGCTTGGTAAGATGATTTGTTGATGGTGATTCTCAACCCTCCAAAGTGATGATCTGTCTTAAGACTCCAGCAGTCTATGTCATTTAAGAAATATGTTACTTACATCACTACGTTTTTAAAGAGCAAGCCCACATATTTTGATTTAGACTCTAAAGGAAACTTTTACGTGTCATCGGTTTTTTGATCAATTTTGTTTTTATTTTTATATATTTCCGATGTCGGCGTGAAATGGCTAAAATATGTTTTATGCATATTCCCTATTGTACTCGTACATGAAGATTGTCCCATGTTGGTCTGGGACTTCAAAATAATCTGTCAACTGTGTTCCTTGCCTATCATGTCGTAAAAGGCAACTAATGGTATATCGGCTTTTGGATTTGTGATTGTGTAGGAGATCAACTAGCCACTTGTCACTTATTTTAAACTAACTAACTAACTAAATCTAACCCAACCCAGTTTTATTAGTGGCTGTATGCGGTTAGGGGGCTAGTTACCTCTTTGACTATGCCTACCCCTTCGGGGTTTACGGGCGTGATGATATGTATAATAACAACCTGCAAATTCAAACAACTTTGGATTTGTATCCATGATCCAAAAATTGTCTGGTTCCCCTACCTTAGGGTTACGAAGGTCAGATCGGCAGTCGCTTCAATGTAATTACCAGACTCGCTAAATCCTGGATCATGGTCTAAGCGGACCCCGTCTAAACACGGGACATAACGCTAAGAAGATGATGAAAGTAAAAAAAAATGCAAATTTAGTTATAATATTGTGATTTTATACTATTACTTTCGTAAGTGTTACGTTTTCAGGTATCCATATGATACATCGAAGTCGCCGGCGTACGAATTAACGTACATGCATCAAGTAAGTGTGCCATAGTATATTTTGTTCAAAGGGGTATGCAAAATTCAAGGAGAAATAAGTTCGTTAAACCACATTTAGCTAAAAATCGAGCTGGTCCGGAAAATTACGAAAACGTACAAGTGGCTACATGACATGAAGTCAATGCTCAACATACCATTAGTAGCCTTTTAAGTACCTAAGCTCGTAAGCCAAGAACAAAGTTGGTTTTGAGTTCCAGACCAACATGGGTCATAATTAATGTTAACTTTGAGATAAAGAATGGAAACCCCGAAACACTAAGTGCAGGGGTGGCGAACCTTTTAAAACAAACGTTTCTTAAATGTGCTTGTTTAAATGCCCAGTGAGCGGTTGATGTGGATGTTATTGTCAATCATTGTTGGTTAATATTTGTGATCGCAAAGAAAATGTGTGTGCCCACCATTTTGTATAACGTGCCACCTAATAGCACGCATGCCAATGATTCACCATCCCTGCCTTAGTAGGTTAAAAGTGTTTAAACGTTTTTTATGTCATTAACAGGTAGTGGCAGTATTCCTCGGTGCAACGGTTAATGTGAGTATAGACAACCTGGTGACGTCACTGATGGCTCAGTGCAGTTGCCGGTTGCGACTCCTGGCGCTGACCCTGTCAACCCTTGGCGAGGATTTTGATGTTTGTGACCAGGTCTGTCCTGATTGTATTGTTAAAGTTTGATCTCGGTCCTTTCATACATTAAAATATATTTTTTATACTATTCTCATTTATATAAATTACTTGGACCTACACTATATACCGTTAAAACGTTAAAAAAAATACCGCGTTCTATAATACAGGCAGCGCCATCTATTGACACAATACACAATTAAATTCTAACATGCTACTTTTTGATTGAATCAAATTTATTTTTCAACAGAAGCTGTTCTCAGCAGTCCAGATGCAGATGGCATGTTCCCAGCTCCGGCGCTGCGTCGTCCGCCACCAGGCCGTGCTGGGAGCCGCCGCGCGCCTGCAGGACCTCTTCTCCGCCTCCGTGCTTGTGCAGGTCACAGTCTCCATGGTCATCATCTGCGTCACGGCGTACCAGCTGGCTTTTGTGAGTTTCGAGCTGGTGGACGTTGGTTTGTCAAATTTATTTTTGTTCTTCGGTGATTCGATTGGCTAATTTGACCTTTTTCTTGTTCTTTCTAGTATCATGTTACGTTTAAGACGTGCACTCCTGCACATAGTCCTACTATTTTTATAAATGCAAATGTCACCCTGTCTGTTTACGTATTCTCACAGTTAAACCGCTTGGCTGATGATGATGAAAATTGTTTCGCCAAATTTGGACCTTGAAAAAGAACATAGTCTATTTATCCCGAAAAAATATGGGTCTCTGGGATGGATGTCTTAGCGCAGAATTTAGTAATTAATAATTTAAGAAGCTGCATAAATTATAACAACATGTTATAAGTATTGTTAACTTATCGTATAGTACTATTTTGTCAATTATTTAATCAGATGTTAATTAGCTAAAGTAGATATGTGTAAATATATGCTAATGATATTTAATTATTCTACAGGTGTGACAGGCGTAGTGTAATCTATGTAATCGTTGTTAAATTAGCGGAACTAAACACTGTGCTGATTGTTTCGTTTCATGCAAGTATATCTTCGGTAGTATAGTGGTCAGTATCCCCGCCTGTCACGCGGGAGACCGGGGTTCGATTCCCCGCCGGAGAGATTTTTTTTGCAATATTTTATCCATACCGCTCTTTTGCTCTTGTAATACACAAAATTGGATTTTTATTACGTGGTTCGCAATTTTGATGTAATAATGCTAAGAAGTATTCGACTGGCTCAATGGCGCATAAGGTAGTGACCCTGCCATATGCGCCAAGAGTTGTGGGTTCGATCCCTACTTAGGATAAACATTCGTGTGATGAAGACTTGTGTTTGTTCTGTGTCTGGGTGTTATTATCTAATATTTAAGTATATATTTGTAATACCACTGTTGATTCTGATATCCGTAACATATGTGCTTAAGCTACTTACCTAGGAGTCAGATCAATTTATGTGATGGCGTCGGATATTTATTTATTTACAATTATTAAATTAAATAACTATGAACCTGTGAATTTGGATTAATTAGAAGGCTAATAAAATTCATTAGGTGATAAAATCCGCATAAATAGTTTAATTTGTTATTACTTTATTATATTTTCTTATCACAAAGCAAAATAAATAACTATTACTGCCCATAGAGTTTCGTGTTCGTTCTTATACTAATTCAATCAGACCAATTAATGCTAAAAAGACTAATTTAAACCACTGATGATATTTATACTCATAGTTCTATTACGAGACTCAAACTAAAATACAAAAATAGGGCAACCGTTTAATAGCTACATTTGTTGCGGATTTGCGGAATGAGATTGGTTGTCATTTTAGTTAGCAATATAAAAAAAAAATGACTGAAATTTAAATGTTAGCTTTGTTTTCTTTGTTTCTTTGTAAAAAAAAAAACAAATTAGTTACTATTATTCTCTTGAAGCTTTTTTGTTTTTTATTTTTCATTGTACAGTCATCTGGTAAAAAGAGATGGAAAATCAATTGCACATTTTTGCTATTACGGGCATGTCTTCGGTAGTATAGTGGTCAGTATCCCCGCCTGTCACGCGGGAGACCGGGGTTCGATTCCCCGCCGGAGAGATTTTTTTATTATTATTTTTAGGTAATAAAACTATAGTTTACTCCACCTAAATGTTTATTAAATGAAATATCATTTATCCTCTCCAAAAATATACTATCCGATCTCCGAAAAAAAAAGATAAGAAGAAGTGTAGCTACCCAATGAATTATGGAATTAATGATGATTACAAGAAAGCGCATATTTGTAAATTATCAGTTAAAACTGACCTATGTAGTGTAAAGTCACCAATTTAAAATGGAATCTAATTCGGTATATTAGGTGACATTTTAAAATAGTCCGTATCTTCGACTGTCATATTTTATGACAATCGTTTAAAAGATTGACATGTAATCTTGAAAGGTTATCCATAAAACCTGAAGAAACACTGACAATAGAAAAAATTTTGAATTAAAAAAAAAAATTAAAAAAAAATCTCTCCGGCGGGGAATCGAACCCCGGTCTCCCGCGTGACAGGCGGGGATACTGACCACTATACTACCGAAGACGTGCTATGAATTCTTAAAAATATGTGCCTGATCCCAATGAGATTTCACCGTTCCATTGCTTTGTTTATTTAACAACTATTGTACTGCATTCCAAATGTATTGTTGTGTGTGCAATTATAAATAAATAAATATTTATTATTAATTTAAATAAATATAATTATTTATTATTATATTTATATTTATTATACTTAATATGCGTTCAAAAATAAGTTAGTTTTTTCAAAAAATACTCATTCCTAATAGTTCAGTTTTTTCCTTTCGATTTTATTTGTTTTTTACCTTTTGTAGCTTTAATACGGACGTTGACACATGTTACCAATTCATATAAAGTTATGTTTTATACATCGAAGACGGTATTTAAAAACCTATAATAACATTTTAAGAATATATTTATTCGTCATAAATTATGAAAATTAATTTAAATTGCGTTATTTAATATCCATTATAACGTGACTGCGAACGCCACAAAGCGCGATGACGTCACTGACCGCCAAACAAGCTGACATATTTGTAAGATCTTACTCAAGATCAGGTTCACTTTGACAGAGCGCGAGAATTTTTATCGATCAGTGACGTAATTATAGTCACGTGACAGCTTGGAGCGTTTGCGATTCCAAAAGCTAATTTTAATTACGTATTTTTTTTATGAAATTTGACGTATTTTTCATGAAATTATTATTTTCGTCTTTAAATAGGGTCTATCTATGAAACAAAATAAAATCTAAAAATTAGTCAATATCCCTATTATCACGAACTATAGTTTCTTAAAATATGTAGTTTATTAAAATGTGCGCAGGAGACCAAGGACCTGGTGCGTTTCGTCTCCATGCTGGCGTACTTCTTCTGCATGACGCTGCAGCTCTTCCTCTACTGCTACCAGGGAAACCAGCTCTCCGAAGAGGTATTTACTATTAAAAGCTTTTATTATAATGGCAAAAATTTACTGGCCCATCGGTCGAGTGGTCAGAGACCCTGGCCACGAAACCAAGGGTCGCGGGTTCGAATCCTGCTAGGGGCAAATGTTTCGTGTGGTGAACATGGCCATTTGTACTCGAGTCATGGATGTTTATTAACGTATTTAAATGTATGTCTATCCGTTCGCCTAGTATCCATAGTACAAGCATAAGCTTTGTTTGGAACTAGGGAATTGGTGTGTCAGTCTGAATTTATTATAACTAAAAAGCTTATAGTGCAAAAAAAACGTGTCATGTTTCTGCTTAAGATGTATCAAAATGAGAAATGTTATTGAAATGTGCTATGTATATTTCAATTATTGCTGATGAGCAATGGAGCAAACCTACTGCAAGAGGTATATATATATACCTACTCACTTCAATTTGAGGACAATGCTATGATATAGCACCGAGTGAGCTGATCTGGTGATGAAAACGTAGAGGAGGGAATTACTTGTATAAAAAATAAATAAATGAAAACTGAGAGATTCCAAAATGAGTTGATGATTTTGGAACTTACTAGGGACTAGGGAATAGATGTGTCAGTCTGTATAAAATTAACTACTACGCCTATCAACTATTTGTTAAACATTTATCTAAATAACATATACACTCTGGCTCATCTTATTTTTACACTCAAACTGTCTCTAGTACCGATAAAAATTATGTCACGCGAGCATTCGGCCCGTATTGTTAAATATCACGTCATGCTTATTGTATCTCTGTTTTATCTTGTTGATAAGATTTTCTACATATAAAGTGTTTTCAATATTTGATTTTCGAACAATCGATAGGCTAATTCAGTCTGTTATGCAATGAAATAGCAAGCCAAATAAAATACCAAAAAAAAAAATTTTTTATTGAGAAACTCCTTCTTTTTTTGAAGTCGGTTAAAAATAGAATGAAAGAGATGCTTATTTTTTAAAACAGTCATTAGATGATTTTATCAGTATAAATAACACATATAATTTGATTGTTGTCGCTATTAAAGAGAAAATATTTTAAATAATTAGTTTACTTTAATTAAAAGAAAAATGAGATGAAGAAGTATATTTGTGGCAACGGTCACTTGCCATCGTTTTTTTATAATTTTCCATCTAACTTAACTTGATTTTCGTCAAAATATGGTTTAAAAAGTTAACGATAAATAAATAAATAAATTCTCCAGACTGACACACCAATTCCATAGTCCCAAACTAAGCTTATGCTTGTACTATGGGTACTAGGTGAACGGACAGACATATTTAAGTACGTTTATAAACATCTGACTCGAGTACAAATGTCCATGTTTGTTTATTTGCCTGTATGCACTAATGTCAGGTACTACTTGTCCGATTTGAAAAAATCTTTCAGTGTTAGATAGCCCATTTATCGAGGAAGGCTAGGCTATATAACATTAAACGCAGGTAAAAACGAGGGCACAGCTAGTTTTTCAATATTTTATCAGTTCTTCTAGAAGTTCCACAATGTTTCAGAGTACCAAAGTGGCTGGCGCAGCATACAAGATGCCCTGGTACCACTGTTGGACTCCGTTCCACCGGGACCTGCTGATGATGATGACCAGGTCTCGGCGCATCGCCGTCGTCTCCGCCGCTGGGTTCACCACGCTCTCACTATCTGCCTTTATGTCTGTAAGTTTGGTGACTATATTCGATTAATTGTATAAACCGTGCGTGCATGAATGAGGGTTTTTTTAATTAAAACATCCAAAAGATGGCGTAACTGTGACGTGCGGTCTTGTCACCCTCCTCATTGATTAGTTGTCAGAACCAACCGACATTCTGTCAACAATGAGTCAATAGTGACAGTGATAAGACCATAAGACTCCCTCGTGCCACCTAGCGGATTTTGTATTTTTAAAAACCCTCATTGATTAATGAATCTAGAAGAAGAAAAAAATGTGAGTCAGGTTTGAGCAAATGAAAGGATGTAATCTCTGGTGTAAGGTCTCCATGGGGAAAAGGCGTGACAGTGTATATGTATGAGGCGAGTAGTCAGTTTAGGTTAAACAGTAGATATAGCAAACTAATGTATTTGTTGGGTACTGAGTCACGGTCAGCGAATGATTTATTACTGTCTCCTTCAAAAGGTTGTGTAACCTCTGAGTACTGAAACTAATGGAGATAGCATAACTACGAATAAGTGAAGCCCAATTTGAGTGAGAAGCAAATATGGCGCCTTTGTATAGTGTCATTCCACTTTACTTATTTACGTACTATAAGTCTCTGAACAATTTATTTATTACGATGTTTTTGAATATTACTAGTTAGATTATGTTTTAATCACAAATGTTATCAATATTGGCACAATACACCGCAAACTCCGGTGACATTGACAACTTAAAGCGAGAAACCAAAATGGTAAGCCGGCTTCACTTAGGTATTTCTATGACGTCACTTGATGATGTAACCGAAAATAGTTAAGTCAAATATATTGTTGTCTCTTTTTACGTGCAGTATTTTGTAGACTTGTTAAAAAGAGATAGATAGAGGTTTATGAATACAATATCGATATTAATCATATTTGTATAGCAGATTGTTCGTATAGAACATTAGGTCGTCTCCATTGGTTTCAGTACTCAGAGTATGTAACTTATTGCCCGATTTGAGATGTCAAAACGTTTCATTTAGACTAATTTCGTTTAGAATGTGTTGCCATCTCTAAAATTTGACAAACAGGACAAGAAGCGTGAAAACCCCGGATTTAAGAGCCCAGAATCCCGACATGTTAACAGGTTTTTTTAAACATAGTCAGTGTATTAAAAACAGTTGAAAATGATGGTAAATGTAGCGAGTTGGTCCGTCGGTTGATCGCGGCGTGCGGGCACAGTGCGTGTGTCGCGGGCGGCCAATGAGTTAAATTTTTTTTACTACAAATGAAGCCCCGCCCGGACGCTCCCCGGATGCTCTCTAAACTAGGACAAATCCGGGGAAACCCGGACGGATGGCAACCCTAGTTTAGATGTTGGATTGGTTTGTTAAGCGACTTAATTGAATTCGATGTTCATAAGTAGTAAAACAAATTAAACGAGTTCTGATTGTTTTAATAACGAATGCATACGGGTACGCAAAACTTGATTCAGCTGTTTTATCATTGTTTTTAACTTAGCTATGTAAGAAAATCTAAATTGGTGAAGATGTCCCTTCTGAATTTAATGAAAGTTTTCTTGTATTGAATTTCAGATCATGAAGGCATCATACACTTTCTTCACGGTGCTGAGAAGTGTCGAAGATGACTAATTTATTAAAGTTAGAAGCTGTATTCGTCAAATATATCTAGTGAAACGTTTATTATGTAGTATCTTTAACATGTATAATAAAATTGTGAGATTAGTTCAATACTTTGTGTTTGGAAATAAATATGTAGCAAAAGACAATAAAAGTAATCTTTATTGATTATCTAATAAGTTTGCGCGACCAAAATTTATAAAAGTAGTGAAAAATTTCTAGCTCGTCGCCTACATAATCACATACCCAAGACCCCATATACCATTAGTCGCCCTCTACGACATGCTAGGCAATAAACACAGTTGGCACATTCTTTTTAAGTCTCAGACTAACATCGGACTTTAAATTTAAATTTGCAATTAATTTACTGAAAATTTAATTTTACACTGCTGAATTTGCTGATCAGCTTGGTGTTGCCGTATAATAATCGTAAGGAAGGAATAATCGTGGAATAATCCATAAGAAGAGTCCTAAGTCTTGAACTGGATTGCAGCTATATTCTGCAATTTAAAACAGAATCCAGCTACAATTTTGAGTGTATTTATTCATTACATAGATATAATTATTTTATGGTAGACAAGTATTGTTTTTCATACTATCTATACTAATATTATAAAGAGGAAAAATTTGTATTTTCGTATTTTTGTGTGTGTGTATGTTTGTAATGAATTCAAAAACTACTGTGCCGATTTCAAAAATTATTTCACCATTGGAAAGCTACATTATCCGGAAGTAACATAGGCTATATTTCATCCCCATATTTCTACAGGAACGGCAACTATGTGGGTGAAACCGCGGGGTGCTGCTAGTAATTTATATGTTTTTTTTTTTCTTTTTTACCGTTAACCATATATTATTATTGAGAAATGTGGGCTTATGCTAAAAGTTTATCTCTTATAGTAAGTGTGACTAGCTAGCTTAACTTAATTGCGTGGCATGCGTGGTGTTGATTTCACGCAACAGACTAGTCTGTTGTTTTAAATGAATTAACAGTGTTTGTAAATATGTCCAGGGCAGCAAAGTAGTCAAAGTACCTGTTTATGCGGATTTATCGTTGTAGTATGTTATATTGTAGTAAGTTGTAGATTATCTTGGTTGTTGTAGTAAATACAGTACTGCTACCATCATCGCTTTATATGGTTTAGGTATAATAATAATAATAATAATAAATTCGCCAGACTGACACACCAATTCCCTACTTCCAAACTAAGCATATATGCTTGTGCTATGGATACTAGGTGAACGGATAGACATACTTAAATACGTTTATAAACATCCGTGACTCGAGTACAAATATCCATGTTCATCACACGAAACATTTGCCCCTAGCGGGATTCGAACCCGCGACCCTTGGGTTTGTAGCCAGGGTCTCTGACCACTCGACCAACGGGCCTGTCAAAAGGTATAGTTGAAAGATTTCAATGTGTCTTTTAAGAGTTTATTCTGCTTTTTTGTGATTCTTTCTAATTTTTAAGGTTGATTTTCTAAAGTTTTACGGGTGAGTTCGTGGTCGTGTTTTGATGTGATTTTTTAAGTAGAATGATGGGTCCTAAGGCAATTATGTCCATACAGAGTGCGAGTGTAACAAGTAGTACATTTATCAGTAATTGTTGTACACACACATGTATTACAAAATTAACTGTTATCTTGTGGGTTGCAATTGCATTGTGAACTTCATAATGTATAGTATCGGAGTCAAATCACCGTATGTGATGTAGTCGGATATTTATTTATTTAGTATTAAAAAAGAAAGAATGTCCCAGCTGTGTTTCTTGCCTAGCATGTCTTAAAAGGCGACTAATGGTATATGGGGTTTTGGGTATGTGATTGTGTTAACTTGTGGATTGTGTCCTCAGCAAAGAATGCAATTGCATTGTGAACTTGATAATGTTTAGTATGTTGTGACTATGGTTCTTGCAAGTACATCTTATATTGGTATATAAGGTTATTTTTATAAGTGAAACCTCTTACCCACTTATTTAACAAATTATTATAAAGAACTTACCAAAAGAATTTAAGAAAATAAGATAAGCACATATAATAGTCAGATAATAGCCGAATAATTTTGAGTATTTTCTGACTAAAAATCTATTTTAATTTTCTTATTTAAAGAGTTATGATTCCAAAGTATCAAAAAATAATAAAATATTAGACGAATCAACCGTTACATAAAAGTTTATTTATTAATAATAAATGGCACAAAAACGTTTTTTTTTTAACCATTATAGTCTGAACAATGTCTCAAGCTAGACTATTTAATTTCTCGCTTGCTGCCTTCGGTGCCATAAATCATCCTAGGGACTAGGGAGAAACACGTTTGGTGCGTCACTTAGCGATAACTGCCCGCATTCTTCCTGGAAATTGAGTGCGCCGGCGCATGATAATAATTATTAACTAATTAAGTAAGTACGTTAAGCCGTTGGTCCTGCGCCTGACCTCTCTCCGGTCATGTCGAATTGCCGTCTCACCGAACTATGAGAGTGAAGGAACAGAGAGTGCACTTGTGATTGCGCACACACTTGTGCACTTTAATATTTTCTGTGCAGTTGGATAATCCTCATTGAGATTGGCCGCCATGACCGATAAAAGATTGGTGTCAAAACTAATGTTCCTTGGTTTGATTGAGGGATTCTTGCGGAAACTAAACAGATATGTTTTACGAACGGGACTGTACTTTGGAAGGACCCCAAGAGTGCCGAAACGAAACGAAACCAAAAAAAGACACGTCTTTTTTTTTTAATGTTGAATAATATCTTGACTAGATTTAAACCTTGTCTCGTTTTAAAGTAAGTCTTTTAAGTAGTAAAGTACTTAAGCCGTTAAATGTTTATTTTAATGATTTAACAATAAAGATTTTTGGTTTTTTATGTTTATTTGAGGCAATAAATGTGTTTAGGCTGACGGGTGATCGGTTTATCAGCTTTTGATGTTACGACGATAGCCGGAGTGTGGCAGTGACGTCACAGACGCGTGAACATAAACTTCAGTGTTTTTACGACGAACATAGGTTAGGCGACTAAAAAATTATGTTCAGTCCGTCAGTTAGATTATAAAAAAACATTGAACACGTATTTTATCATCTATGAAGATACAGTGCATTCAGTTGCGCGTGATATCACACCGAGGTACAATTTTTATTTGAAAGTGACGTCACCTGCCCCCACACTAAAACTGTGAAGCTCTTTATCTTTGGATTTTTTTGTTAACTTGATAAAGCGAATAGTTTTTGACTCAGTATTCATCCCTATGGAGTTAATTGCAAATTAAAAAATAATTATAATTATTTAAAATCCCCCGAAGAGGAGGCCGCGGAGTCAAAGGAACAGCAAGCCTTAAACCACATTTAGCCAAAAATATGAACGAGTTGGTTTAAATGATACTTAAATTGTGAAAAAGTATTGACAATTGGCCAATTCGTTACCTGCATAATCACAACCTAATACACCATAATTAATAATTTGTATTCTATGAATAAATAGTTTTTGATTTGATTTTGATTACAGTTGGCTCATAATTTTTAAGCCCCAGACCAAACTGGGATAATCCCATGATATAATTAGAATTCGCGAACAAAGAATTAGCAACATTTAATGTAAAATTTTGATTTAAATCATAAAATTACCCAATGTTCGCTAGTCGCTATCACACAAATACATCTTCAATGTGCATCATTTCGATAACTTGTGCACTCTTGATGAACCGGCATCCATCAACAGGTATTTTTACTCTTTTTATCGCTAAAATTACATTTAGTTATGCAATTAGTTACACTATCAGTTGACAAAATGTCGGACAAGCGAAGATAAATATAATAATAGTAACTAATATTATAAATGCGAATATGAATTTGGTTTTTTCTTACGCTACGCTCCTTTAATGTCAGGGCAACCGCGGTTGCCTTTTTAGAGTTCAGCGCATCGCTCTAGGCGACAATGGTAACCTAATGGAAAGAGAATGGAAGATTTTTTTGATTTAATTTTGTGGGGACACCTTTATTTTTAATGCCTTAAACACTTGACCGATTTTGAGGAGTCCTTAATTACCATCAACTCTTTATAGTGCACTGCAGGGTTGGACAGAGCAAACAAACTCACCAAACATAATACTAATAAACAAATGTTTGTTTATGTGCCGAATTGATGTATTCCAATATGTTTAACATCGTGGGGTTTCTTGTGTGCTTTTGAATATGGAATATGTCTTTTTTTGTGTCAGCTTAGGTTAGGAAACGAGAAGTAATAATAATGTCCTCCTGACCGATGTCGGTCACGGCAGCCAATCTCAACGAAGATTAGCCAACTGCGCAGGAGATATTATAGTGCACAAGTGTGTGCGCAAACACAGGTGCACTCTCTGTCCCTTCACTCCCATAGTCCGGTGAGTCGGTAATTCGACATGACCGGAGAGAGGTCAGGCGCAGGACCAACAGCTTAACGTGCTTTCCGAGGTACGGGTAAACGACGAGAAGTAACATACGGGTGAGGGCTTAGGTGGAAGGTCCAATATTGCTTATACCTTTTTTTATTACTGGCAACGCCTCTGGGTGCTTCTCGCTAGTTCCTGTTCCCGTAGTACCTAAGACGAAGACAAAATAAAGCCTATGTTACTCGGAGATAATGTCTTCTTTCCATTTGTGATTTGTGTTCATTAAATATGTTAATATTAAAAAAATAAGGAAAAAAACATTTTAATGTTTTTATATTTCTATCTTATCTATTTCATATCTAAATAGCAGGGGAAGGGGGAGGCAGGGTCCATACAGCTAGTTTTTCTAGCTAGTTTCTAATTTTTGAGAATAATTTATAAAAAATTCTGTTTAGTCCGTCAGTTAGTTTATAAAAAAATATTAAACATGTATTTTTTTATTTATTTGTCAAATAAACATTGACGAAGATACAATGCATTCTAGTTGCGCGTGACGTCACGCTTTCGTACAATTTTTACAAAATAGTGACGTCGCAAGCCCCCATTCCAAAGTTTTGATGCTTTTTATCTTTGTGATTTTTTTTTGAAAATGTGAATAAAGCGAAAAATAGTGTCTAGTATTTTTGTATAATCTAACTGACAAACTAAATAGTATTATAGTTTTTAATGCAGTTATCATTCCTATTGCTGCAGCCGTAATGGTATGCGAGGAAAATTGAGTTGGGTAATCAAGATAAATGTGAAAAAGTAGTGTCAAGTGGCTAGGTCGTCCTTGCACAATCTTGAGCACACAGCTTTTGTCACCTTTTAAGATATGCAAGCAGTTGCGGAATTAGTTCGTCAGAGGGTGGTTAATTATCTGGTGCACCAGAAAATTTTAACAAAAGGAGCACTTTGCATAAATATTTTCACCGGCTCGATGTCGCATTTGAAAAAAATAAAGAAAGAAGAAAGAAAAATAATTTATTTAGTGACAACATTTTACTAAGTATATCGAAAAAGTAATGTTACATAAACGGGCAGCCTAGTAGCGCCACCACGACCCTGGTCTATGCGCCAACAGTAGTGGGTCACAAACATTCGTATGATGAATACTTGCTTTTGTCCTGTGTCTGGGTGTTAATAATATTTAAGTATTTATTTATACTATGATCGTATACGTCAATGTACTTAGGCGATGCTGTCTGATATTTATAAGATTTCCATCGGTACAGGTATCGAACCCAAATTCATACTTTCTGCTCTTAATCATTGCGTTTATCGGGTCTGCGTAAGTATTAAAGTTACCTATCAATTTGATGTCCCTGCGTGAGAGTGACCTTCAATCTTCAAAGATAAATTTTATCTACGCCCGGATAGATCATTGAGTGTTAAGAGTGTCAAGCTATTTTGTAGTTATTCAAACCAATATGTCGACTTTGCAAAATGCAATACGTTTTTTGTAGACATGTATTTCTGGTACATAAAGGTATGTAGGCATAAAGGTAAGCATGCAGCATTCAAGCAAGCATGCAAGCAAGCATGCAAGCAAGCATGCAAGCAAGCATGCAGCATTTAAGCAAGCATGCAACATTCCTGGTTTCTGCCACAGCTCCGACGCTGCGGGGGTCTGGCGGTCCCACGCTAGCTTATCGTTCCAAAGGGTTTTGCTCACCACCTGCTCCTCAGCTCGCGGGCCGCCTCGCCCCTCTGCGCCTACGCGGGATTGAATAACACTAGGGGTAAGGCAGACTGGACTAAGTGGAGTCAGTTTTACAGCGATTTGTTTCTGTCACTATTGTAAGAAATAACATTTATTATAGCACAAAAGAGTCTACCTTTATCGCAAACCTTTTTTATGTCATAATATTATTATGCATATCAGCGGATGCCATAAAATGAATTAGCAATAGAATGCCTAATGAAATTATTCCAAATGAAAATCTGCTTTAATCGTTGTATGCCAAGTGAAATTATACCGAGTAATCTTCGCACTAAATAAATATTAAGCAAAATTAATTATGCGTAATTTAATTTTGCTAAATGTAATTATGCCAAGTGAAATTCTGCCATCTTAAAGTATGCCATTGGGAATTCGGACGTATATTCGACCAAATAATAATTATACTACATAATTTTTATGCTTGAATATATTCTTGAACATAGAAAATTATGCTAAGTGTGTTATGCCAAATAAAATTTGGAGCAACAAAATTCTGCCAGATAGAGGTAAACCGTGTAGAAAAAATGTCACATGACGCTCGGTTCCCTCAGCCTACTGCTAGGGAATTGGCGTGAAGTTAGTAAAGTTATTTCAGTTTAAATTTCAAACTCTTTTAAATTACCAAACAAGACTAGTGCGGACACGCCTTTATCTCATTGAAGTGGGAGCACAGATAACGCTGAATACTTATTAATGTATTTTAGCAGTATTGTTAAATGCGTTCGACTAGCTGTATACGTTTAGACGCCAGTATGATCGGTGGTGTGTTTGTGTGTCTGTGCGTCTCTCTGGTGGCCGGCCAGAGCTGCCACTGGAACGATGCGGCAGTATATCAGATGTACTCCTCTAAAACTCCATACGACTCCGTAAGAGGGGATATAAGGGACTATCCTGTACCTGAGAGTGAGTTTTGATTGTGTAGTGTATTAGTAAGTAATTTCCGAAGTTTGTGAAGTCTCATGTAGGCAAAAGGCATCGGCTGTGTTTCTTATTTAACATGTTGTAAAAGGTGACTATTGGGTTTAAGAAGTAGGCCATGAACTACTATGGAAGGTACTTGTATCAATACTTCTTCAAATGTTTTCCATCTAACCCAAATCAATTTTATTTTCGGCTAAAGTAGTTGAATGTTTGGTTTCAAAGTAGTTAAGGCTTCTCTAAAGTGATTTTCTTGTTACTATAGACATAAACTTCTGTGTTATGAGTTATTTAAATGCAAAAGGTCATGGTTCAAACCAGACCATGTCTCTTTTAAGTCAAGATGGCGGGACCCCGCTAAAATGATTTTAGAAAATCATGTGAATACGAGTTAGGTAATACAATATTTCTACTGTTTCGTATTTAAAAATATAAAAATTATATTATTAATTTTTTTTAAATATTGTTTTATAGAAAGTGGTCCCGATATTTTGTCATCATAATGGCGAGAACATATTCAGATAATGAAAAACACATGGTGTGATCTATATCTATACGATATAGAATCGTTATTAATACTTTTCAAACTGAGATTTCGATGATAGAATGTGTAGGTATTATGCATTCTATTATAGAAACCGTAGAGCTTGTATGAAAAGGATTATGAATGTTGAAAAGGCGAGTGAGGTATGTAAGGATCGTGCCATATGGCGTTCGGTTCTCTCTGCCTACCCCGCTAGGGAAGTGGCGTGAAGTTTAGTTAGTTAGTTATAATACATTCTAGCAGAAAAACGCCTGAAGAAAAAGTATAATTGCATGCCAAATATAATTTTATTGCTCTTACAATTTATTTAGGCGTTTAGTTTGCATTCACATGATTGCCGTAAAATCTGGCGAGGTCCCGCCATCTTAACGTTCATGAATTTTTACCTCTACTCCTCTATAGGATCTGTACGTCAGTTACTCGAACTAGCTTGGCGGTAGGGTGAGTCATCGTGAGGGAGTTGGCACATTAAAATAGATCTCATAATCATTATCTTAGCGTTATGTCCCGTGCTTAGACGGGGTCCGCTTAGACCATGATCCATGATTTAGCGAGTCCTTCATGACCCTAAGATAGGGGAACCAGACAATTTTTGGATCATGGTTACAAATCCAAAGTTGTCTGAATTTGCAAGTTTCATCACGATGTTTTCCTTCACCGTCGAGCTAGTGGTATAAATACGTACATAGACTTGAAAAATCCAGAGGTACGTGCCCGGGTTTGAACCCGCACTCCTCGGTTAAAATAGATCTGTAATGTAGAATTTTATAAACCTACTACATATAATACTTCCTACTATCCTACTATATTTATTAATATATTATATAAATATATATAAATGCGAAAGTTAGTTTGGATGTATGGATGTTTGTTACTCTTTCACGCAAAAACTACTGAATGGATTTTAATGAAACTTTAGAATAATGTAGCTTATACACCCGAATAAAATACTGGCTGTGTTTTATCGATGTACCAAGCAAAGCCACCGGTTCCCGGTGCCCCACGGGAACGGGAACTACGCGGGTGAAACCGCGGGGCGCTGCTAGTTCATCATTTTTGTCCCGTGCTTGCTCAGGGTCCGCTTAGACGTGATCCAGGATTTAGCAAGTCTGGTTGATCTGATTACATTAAAACGACTGCCTATTTGTCCATCGTAACCCTCAGATAGGGGAACCAGACAATTTTGGATTATGTTTACTTGTGAAACCATTATCCAAATCATCACGTTGTTTTCCCTCACCTTCACACATACATATATATGAAAATTCCAAAGGCACATGAACATGAAGAAGATACCTCGGGTTTGAATCCACATAGCTCGCATTTGAGGCGCTTGTCTTTACCATTGAGCTACCACTGCTCCTATAATTTTGTATTCATACGTTTTAGTCCCATGTTAGACTGAGACTCAAAAAAATGCAAATGAATTACATGCCTATTGCCTTGTTGGTGTGTATAAAAAACTGTCTAAGTGATGTATTCATAGGTACATCATATCCATATATTATTTTATTAGCTTTGATATAAACTAATGAGGTTAGATAATGATAGCTTTGTAATAATTAAATATTATAAAGCTATCATTATCTAACCTCATTAGCTTATATCAAGTTGGAGGTTAGATACTAGTTTACAAAATTTACTTTTTTTACTGGTAAGTGCCAGCATAATACAATTCAGTTATCAAAATTGTCTTATCAGCTCACATTTTTTATTTATTTGAGTAGTAACATTTGAAAATTAGCTATTTTAACAATTTTCGTGATTTATTTTAACAGTTAAAAAATGATTTATATTTACACATTTAATACATCTATTTGATAGTTGGTATGCTTTACATATCAATACACATCGAATCAAAATTCTACTATACATCTTTGCAAAGATATGGCTAGTTAAATTTAGTATACTAAATATTAAAAGTTCACCATCTATTTTGGAAAGAAAAATTTCAAATTTTTGTTTAACAGCATAAATTATATTGTTTTATTGCATGCAACAGGCACAGCTTACAATATATGGAAAAAATATGGAAAAATTTAACTAGCCATATCTTTGCAAAGGAGGATAGTAGAATTGGATTGGTCTAGTGGTAGCATGCGCTGCTTAAGGACCAAGAGGTCCCGGGTTCAAATCCCGGGTCGTACCAAAAATTTGTGGCTGGGTATTTCAATATTGTAATTACTCAGTAACAGGCCGGAGTCAGGAAGTTGGCGGCTTAATCACCCCCGTGCCTCGGAAAGCACGTTAAGCCGTTGGTCCTGCGCCTGACCTCTCTCCGGTCATGTCGAATTGCCGTCTCACCGGACTATGAGAGTGAAGGAATAGAGAGTGCACCTATGTTTGCGCACACACTTGTGCACTTATAATATCTCCTGCGCAGATGGCTAATCCTCGTTGAGATTGGCCGCCGTAACCGATATCGGTTAGGAGGACATTATTATTATTATTATTAATAATTAAATAATAACACGCTTCCTACACTGTCCGTTAACGACTGCATAATCGGGTGTATTTAATTAAGCGTATTAATCTATTAACATTGTTAAGCAAGTTATATCTAATAAAACCTAATTTTAGGTATATTGTAAACAAAACATCATTGATAATAACAATTTAACAATACAACAATGACTCTGCCTACCCCTTCGGGGATTAAGGGCGTGATGTTATGTATATAATGACATGTCCATATACCTAAGACCTTAATGCTATTGCCTTCCTGTAATTATTTCATAAAATCTGGTCAGTGCTGGTCTAGGAAGGACCGATGGATTGCAAACATAGAGTTCAAGAAATAGGACGGGGAATCAGGAAGACATTACTGCACTACTTAGAATATCTCCTGCGTGGCGGGCTAATCCTCGTTACGTCTGACCGCATCAGTTGTGAGGATATTATTATGTTCTTTACATGCTTTATGCATCTCAAGTTTCACTAGTGTTTAGGGAAACGGGCTCATTGTGTATTGTGCGTTTGTTGTCATAGACTGCTCAGCGGAAAGCATTTGGACCCTCAACCGACACGGCAACCGCAACCCAGGCAAGAGCGTCACCGTCGCGATCCGAGCGGTCGTGGCTCTCAAGCAAGACATCATCGACGCCCACTACGCCGGCAGAGGGCATCTGTGTGCACAGGTACAGAACACAATAAGGAACTTCCCTGAGTTAAAAAGTAACTAAGTTGGTGATTCGAAATAAGTCTTGGCCTGGTTTATCATTTGTCTTGACGAGGTGAATCTCCGTTTATTCTGATCCACCGCTTACGAGTCTTCTGGAATGAGCTCGCGTAAGTCTTTTGCGACCTTATCACTGATGTCCACCACAGTCTCGAACTGACCATCTAACACGCCTATTAAACCTGTAGCAGGTATTTACTTTGAAATGTTAAATAGGAATACTAATACCACAAACATCTGTATATCTATGAAAAAGAAAATTGTTACATTTCCAGGACATAGAGAACTTCAAAAAGTGGCAGTGGAACGAAACGCTGGAGGTGTCCCAGTCATTTTTGACCGGCACCGGTTATGAGGAGCTCTATGACATCGGCAAGAGGCTCCGAGAGAAGTATCCGCACCTCGTCAATGGTGGCGATGAGGAGTACTACTTCAGGCCTACAGAAGAGCAGAGGACTATAACGAGTTCCCTGGCCTTTGTTCACGGCTGGACTGACACTACTAATCGTAGTTTGTCCATTGATGGACCCTGGGAAAGAGATGATATAATAAGAGTAAGTAGAATATTTTGCCATGATTCATTAACCTTACCTAACCCAGCCCAGTTTTATTTTTGGCTGTATGTGTCAAAGTGGGTGGTGTGGCTGTATGTGTCAGAGTCAAAGTGGTAACAGGCCCGCCCCTTTAAGGGGCGGGCCTGTTACCACTTTGACTCTGCCTACCTCTTCGAGGATTATAGGCATGATGTTCTTTAAGTATGTATCTATTCATTTGTCTATTCGTATTTGCCTTTTTAAGTGGAAATGTTACTTGCCTAGTGTGCTGTAAAGGCAACTAATGGTGTATTAAGTTTGAGTAATAATATGGATCTAATATTGAAATGGATATCGTTATGGATTAATGATAATTCAATTCGGGAAGCTAATCTAATTATTGGCATAGACATACTTATAAAATGACATATTTCGTCTAATGACTTAAAGTCATGTGGATTTCAGTGATAAAAAGCATCTAAATATGAAGCTGTACTTCTGTTTCAGCCTTATGAAAACTGTGATAGATACCAGCAATTGGTCAAAAATGGGGAACAATTAGATAACCAAATAAACGCCTATGTCGCCTCTCAGGAGTACACTACTGTAAGTATTTTTAAAGGGCATTGATGTGTCATATATACTCGACTACTTGAATCTGTATGAATGAGGAAAATCTATTCAATTTGATGAAAATTATAATAACACTAGTTATTTGACAAGCTCGATGGCGCATTCGGTAGTGACCCTGCCCCATGCGCCAAGAGTTGTGGGTTCGATCCCCACTCAGGACAAACATTCGTGTGATGAATACTTGTGTTTGTTCTGTGTCTGGGTGTTAATATCCAATATTTAAGTATATATTTGTAATACCACTGTTGTTCCTGATATCCGTAACACAACTGCTTAAGCTACTTACTTTGGAGTCAGATCAATGTACGTGATGTCGTTGAATATTTATTATTATTTTATTATTATTATTATTATGATAAAGGCGTGGAAAGATGTCTTATATTTTATAAATTCACAAGAAACTTCTTCCTGGTATCTTTGCTTTAAAGTATTTTGATTTCTAAGCCTTTACGTAAAATAGTTTTTAGTGTAACGACCCGAAATAAAAAAACATTTAATTTGTAATCACATCATGCATAGGACGCGTTAACTCGTCTTATTTTATAATTACTTAAATTACCAGGTCATGCAAAACGTTCAGAATCGTCTCGGCATCACTACTCAACTGTCGGCTGACGAGGTTTACAGCATATATGAGATCTGCCGCTTCGACCGGTCTTGGCAACTGAATCTGAAGTCGCCCTGGTGCGCCGCGTTCGGCCACGACGACCTGGTGGTATTGGAGTACAGAGATGACGTCAGACATTATTACAGGAATGCCTATGGCTCTTCGGTAGGTCATTAATCTATTGCTAGACATATGAGCAATAAATAAAGCTTCTACATATGAACAAACATGTTTTTGTCTTCTTTCTTTCAATGTTCACACGACAGCACTTCAGGCTAAACACTGCGGAGTCTTATGTCGTTGTGATAAGAGCTGTTTCGCAACAAAAACGTATAGCCTGATGTGCTGTCGTCTGTACATACGTAGAATTGGGACGTTCACTGTAAAAGTAGTTATCTCTATATATTTTAAATATATATTTTCTACTAGAATTATATTTAGTCATATTTTTCATGAAAAAACTTATGTAACTTCAATAAATGCATTACGATTTCATGGATGGCGTGACTTGTGAATTTATGTATTTTTTAACCTAAACATTCATAGCAAAGTGCTGATTATTTATATACCTATATACAAATTCATTTACAAGGAGATAACTCATTTTAACAATGAACGATACAATAATTATAAGTACATATTTTGTCGATGCAAATGTAATTTTCCCTATGTTCAACTAACGTGACGAACACCTATTCTCTATTTTTCAGGTCAACACAGACTTGGGAAAGATACCATTGAAAGACATGTACCAAAAATTCAACTCCTTCGTCCAAGGAGACGGCAAGAGGCTGGTAGCGTACTTCACTCATGACACGATGATTGAAATGACTATATCAGCATTATCGCTGTTTAAGGACCCTGTGGGTGTCGTAGAGGGCGGTAAAAGAGACCCCAACCGCCTGTGGAAGACTAGTGGTATCGGATGTTTCTCGGCTAACTTGTTAGCCGTTTTGAACAGGTAATTCTTTTGGTTTCTAGGTCCAATGTCAATATCACCTTACGTAATGAATAGGCAAGATAACTAAAAAAATCTGTTTAGTCTGTCAGTTAGATTATAAAAAAAACGTCAAACAAACATTGGTGGATGCATTCAAGTTGCGCGTGACGTCACGGGTTTGTAATTCTTTTTACTAAATAGTGACGTCGCAAGCCCCCACTCCAAAACTTTGATGCTCTTATCTTTGTGATTTTTTGTTAATTTGATAAAGCGAAAAATATGTGTCTAGTATTTTTGTATAATCTAACTGACGGACTTAATAGAATTTAGTTTTTTAATGCAGTCATCATCCCTATTGAGGCTCCTAACGCCATGGCCGCACAGATTTACAGTCTTGGTCACCCTAGCCATGTAGTAAATACCAGACGTCCTTTCTCAGTACTAAAGCGTCATCAGTTAATTTTTATTACGATTGGCCGCCTCTAATATCTGGCTGCCCTGGACCCGGGCCTATTGGACCTTAAGGTAAATCCGCCATTGGCCATGGCGCAATTTAGAGATAACTCCCAAATGGCGTAATGAGCTGTTCTTGAGTTACGTGCAAAGTTTTCGTTGAAATAACAATAGGTACCTGAACACTCATTCCTATCTCATTATCTTCTTAGCGTTATGTCCCATGCTTAGACGGGGTCCGCTTAGATCATGATCCAGGATTTAGAGATACTGGTATTTACTTTGAACGACCGCCGATCTGACCTTCGTAACCCTAGGGGAACCAGACAATTTTTGGATCATGGTTACAAATCCAAAGTGTTTGAATTGGCAGGTTTTCCCTCACCGCCGAGCTAGTGGTGTAAATACGTACATAGATTTGAAAAATCCAGAGGTATCGGTTATGAGGCATGATTCCTAACCATTGAGATACCACCGCTCTTGCGCATTCCTATCTGCATACAATACATTTCACGCCCACGCCGTGACTTTTGGCTGCGTAATCTTAGATGAGATAAGCTGTCTGCTACACGCGTGACGGAACCGCTCAATAAAATTATATTGCCCTTATTGATAGCACATTATTATGATCCTACGTTAAAAATAATAAAACTATGTAATAATATACGTGTAAGGTGGTAAATTATAATCTTTACATACATATATAACATCACGCCCATAATCCCTGAAGAGGTAGGCAGAGTCAAAGGGGCAGCATGCCCCTTCAACCACATTCAGCCAAAAATAAAGCCGGGCTGGGTTAGATGCAAAAAAGCAGTGACAAGCGGCTAAACTGTCGCCTATATAATCACACACCTAAAGCCCGATATATATACCATTAGTCGTCTTTTACGACATGCTAGACAAGAACCACAGTTGGCACATTATTTTTAAGTCCCAGACCAACATGGGACAGTGGGCTGGGACTTAATCTTTTCTTAGTCGAAATTGGATGTATTATGGAAATAATAAAACTGGATTATTTTCTTGATTACGGAACACCTTTAATTCATCATGACGGTTTAGTTTATCGATTGTATAGAACCAGTCTAGACAAAGTGCTTATCGTACCTTAATCTTTACATGGGTGTGACATAGCTTATGTGATATTCTAATGTATATCTAAGCTATACTATTGTAAAGTTTCATTTAAATCCATGCTGTATACTTTTTGCGTGAAAGAGGAACAAACATCCACGCATCCATCAATCCATCCATACAAACTTTCGCGTTTATAATAAGTAAGTTAAGTTATACAAAGTCTATTGACGCTTAACATCTAAATGTTACGTGGGAAACACTGCAAGATAATCCAAGAAATAATTATATTAATGGATCACTAGGCCAGGGACCTAGTGGACCTCGTTATACTTGTCCTTATTTATTTAATTTTTTAGTTTTTTTCTCTTTTTTCTTCTTTTTTTTCATATTTTTCTTTCGTGAAGCCAATAATTTATTATTATTATTTTAGCTGCCAAGAAGCCAACGGCCATGTCTACCGCGTCCAGATCTTCTTCAATGAGCAGGTGACTGAGCTCTGTCCTCTGGAGGGCTGCACCTGGCAAGAGTTCACGCAGACGTTCCAGCAGTTCTCCACAGCTGACCTGGACTTCTGCTCTATGGCTTCGAGGGTCACAGCAGCACCTGACCTACCAGACAGCGCGACTGTGGCCGGATTGGCCAGCTGGATGTTACTTTTAGGGTTAGCAGTCACTTACTTGAGGTAGGTGACTTAGTGTTGATGATTATGTAAAGATAAAATTATTGAAGTCTTGCTTTAAGTACTTGTGTGAAAACTTTTGCATTAATAACCTTTATTCGCAACGACCGTTTTACAATTGTGTTTAATTTTAACATAAATAATGAAGTAATTTTTAATATCAGTATTTATTTATATATTAAGAAGATTCACCGCAAGCACCATTCTTGCAGTACCACTGCGTACTGCAAGAATGGTGCAGACTATAATAATTGAGATAAGTTATAAGAAAAGTTCCTTCAGTCATCCATGATACTCGTTATGTAATTATAATAAATAATAAACATTATAAGTTTATATTTAAAGATTGTATGAACTTTTATTATATATATACCTACCTATTATCCAGCAAAAACTTTGTTCCCCTTTTTACGAAAATTACGCTGACGGAGGAGTATGCGATTTGGCACAGTTGAAGTTTGTATAGAGAAGGAGTGCAGAAAGCTAATGAATAATCCAATAGAAATACATTAATACAGTAATTAAGAGAATGATGGTCGAATTTCGACCAGTGGACGACCACTAGTATTAATAAATGAACATTTACATACATACAAACATAATGTCACGCCTTTTTCCCATGGGGTAGGCAGACGTACTTCCATTTGCTACGATCCTGACATACACCTTTCGCTTTTTCTACATTCATAAGTCTTTACATACACGCTCGTCGGTTAAGGGTGCTGTTTACCTGACCTTTTGTTAACCATTTACTTACTCATTCAATTATTATTTATTACGTCGGATCGACGGGAACTTTTGACAAATTGTTTGTAATAGTGTTCCCAACATTTATGCCAATATTCAGCTTGGTGCGAATTAATGTAACCTTCAATGTCTAATTTGACCGGGCTATATATACATTAGAAAACTTATTTACAAATAATATTAGTTCTATGTAATATACACCTTTAACTATTATCATCCAACCCAGCCCACTGTCCCATGTTGCCCCTTCGACTCTTCGACTCTGCCTACTCCTTCGAGGATCGTGGGAGTGATGTTATGTATGTATGTATTCTATTATCACCATGCTATCTATGTCACCCATGCTTTTTGCATTTGCAATTTTGAGAAACAATAATTATTGCAAAAAAACGCGTGTATAGGACTGTATAAATGTAATTTACACCATGCAATTTAGATAATTTGTTCATTTAATCACAGTTGGATATTATACAATTTAAATAATACTAAGTAGCACATGAAGAAGCAGATTGGAATTTAATTAGAATTCTCTGGTATTACATAACTGCAAGTAGCCAATTAATATAGTATTTTGTAGTCAGCTACCACGGAATCCATGAAACTACAATAAAATACTATAGACCCGTGTTAAATTCCCAATATACTGAGCGACATTTGGAAAAACGAATCCTGTAAAGCAGTTGGATATTGTCATCACCAAAAGAATTATATCTTTTGTATCACTGACTAGGTTCATGCCATTTGGTCATTGGCCATTTGGTGACAGGGCCGTTGGTCGAGTGGTCAGAGACCCTGGTTATGAAACCAAGGGTCGCGGGTTCGAATTCCGCTAGGGGCAAATGTTTCGTGTGATGAACATGGATATTTGTACTCGAGTCATGGATGTTTATAAACGTATTTAAGTATTTCTATCCGTTCGCCTAGTTACCATAGCACAAGCTTAGGTACGCTTAGTTTGGAACTAGGGAATTGGTGTGTCAGTCTAGAAATTAATTAATTTATTTATTTTATTTATTTATTTCCTCAGCAGGGTAGGCAGAGAGAACCGAATGCCACAAGGCACGGTCCTTACGCCCCTGACTCGCTTCTTTATCATTCATATCCTTTTCATACCAGCCCTTAACGTATTTTGGCTTCTAACGTCACCTTCTGGTAACATTTTTATATTAGGATAGCCATCGTTTGGTTTCAAGTTCGCCCCATGTTGGTTTGGGACTAAAAAAGAATGCTCTACCTGTGTTCCTTGACTAGCGTGTCATAAATCAATTACGAAAAATTATTATAAGGATGAATACTGAGTAAAAAAACTATAATTCTATTTAGTCCATCAGTTAGATTATACAAAAATACTAGACACATATTTTATCGCTTTATCAAATTTACAAAAATTTAAAAAGATAAAGAGCATCAAAGTTTCGGAGTGGGGGCTTGCGACGTCACTATTTAGTAAAAAATATATGAAAGCGTGACGTCACGCGCAACTTGAATATATTGTATTTTTAACCGCCTTCAAAAAAAAAGGAGGAGGTTCTCAATTCGACTTAATTTTTTTTTCTTGTAGTCAATGTTTGTTTCACAAATAAATAAAAATATACGTGTTCAATATTTTTCTATAATCTAACTGACGGACTAAACAGAATTTTTTAGTCATCTTGCCTATTGTCCAACTAACCCAATTTTATTTTTGACTTTAAGTAGCTGGCTTTTTGGACTCTGCCTAGCCCTTCGGGGCTTACGGGCTACATGTGTGAAGTTTTATCCTATTTTATAGTTCTGCTGTATAATACACAAAATGTATAAAATTTTAGAAACTAAAGGTCCTCGGAGGTCATGGTCCTTACGATTGAGTCACATTAACGGTTTCCAACGAGGGAGCGGTAGTGTTTTCCATTTTACAGAAATCCAGGCTGCTGTTCAGGTAAGGCTGGAACTTATCAACGAATTCTGCCCAAGAGCAGGTCCTGGCTGGGCAGAGGTGGATCTCCTTTTCATTGATGAGGAATTGAACTTGATAGTCGCTTATGCTCGAATCAGTATTGCATCTGCCAAAAATAATAACACTGATTAAACAAGAATCCCTTGGTGATATAAAAAAAATATTGTCATTTAGGTCTTAAATCATTAGTATTTAAGACCTAAATGGCAATATTTTTTTATATCACGAACGAGTATATTAATAGGAGAATATAATAAATAATATTTCTTGAGTCTTATCTTGCATAAATTGATCACCGATGTCCAGTAGATGAACAGATTAATATTGTCTTGACTTGTTTTGAGTTTGAAAGACTCACAAACGACTATGGTATCGTGTCGACTGATTAATTTGTAAGAGAACTGACAATAAATTAAATTTATTAGAAATTCTGAAGCTAGGATAAAATCAGACACTGATATAAAAAAAAAATACTTTTGAACGTTCAAGTCCAATACAGTATTATAGTGTAAGGAATTCGAAATAAGGAAATATAATTGCGGTAGAATTACTTATCATCATGTGATACCTCCTACTAATATTATAAATGCGAAAGTTTGTATGTATGGATGTATGTTTGTTACTCTTTTAAAAAAGAAACTGCTGAATAGATTTTGATGAAACTTTAGAATAATATAGCTCATACACCCAAATAACATATAGGCTATGTTTCATAGATGTACCACGCGAGCGAAGCCGCGGGCAGAAGCTAGTACATACATAACATTACGCCCATCATGTGATGATAAGTGATTCTACCGCCGATACGTGAGTCTACCGTGATATCATGACTATTGATAAGTGCTTTATTAGTAAGCCCTATATGAATAAAGATATTTCTAATAAAAGATTCTAATAAAAGTTGCGTTAAACTTACTTGTGTAAAACTGCGACGAAATTCGCAGCAAAAGGAGTTATAAAACTCGTCCTCCATTTTCTCCCGGGGATTCTCTCGAAGCCAAATACTTCAGGATTATCCCTAAATAGTCCAAGGGCTGTGTATATCATCTGCAGCATGGAGTCGTGGCTAAAGTAACCGGTGAAGCTGTTAGTTGACCCTTCGACTATGCTTCGGAAATTTTCGAACAAATCTTTGAGAGCTGTCCTGCCGAGTTTGAAGTTTATGGGAAAGCCGTAGCCGTTTCTGAAAAGTAACACACTCTAGTTACAAGGAATAGAAAACGTAATCTTTGCAACACATGTAGAGATGGCATCATGATACTTTTAACGGATTCTCAGACATTTAATCTGTTCTACAAACGATCAGCGTAATATGACATTGAGCATTCATGAGAAGAAAATAAGACAACGAACACACTTCATTTTGGAGTAGTTTATCACAAAAATAGAATTTAAACTAAAATAATAATTGTAACACCAAGTGAGCCCATTAAAATAACTCTGGTTTTAAGCTCAATGTCAACAGTCAGTCATAAAACCAAATAAATCGACATTTTAGCCACTCTAAAGAAATGCCGTAGTGCTGCTATCTTTAACAGTATCTACATGAATGATTGAAATGAAATGTATCTTTATTTACGTAGGCCTAAATAAGCACTTATAAATCGTCAGTACATACAAATGGAAATTTACCGCAAGTAGCTTCTACCGAAAAGAACCGGCAAGAAACTCGATAGTTACTCTTTTCATCGCCAAGTTCACATTATGTATCAATAACAATTATTATATTCTTAAGCTACTATGCTATACAAATTGCATCTAGCAATGCTTTTATTTTTTTTTTATTTACTTCGTTTGGATTAATGGTTGATGCTAAATTGTCATACCAAATTTTGAACTGTTTATATATGTTTTAAAAAAATGGTATTGTACCATTATCACTTGAGCCCGTTTGTGACCAAGGTCGTTGCAACGAGACCGATACGCCAAGCTGTAAGTACTTGTAATGTATGTGATGTAATGTATGTGACGTAGTACTCTTGAACTACATAATGCATGTCGCGTTTAGTACCGTTACTAGTATATTAAAGTTTTGTCAAAATTGTGATTACAATGTTTATATACATATGCACAGAGGAAGAGTTAAGAGTACTCACACATAGTAATGCCGCAAGTCATTGAAGTACTCCATGACCACCAGTTCCTGGTTGCTGAACAGCGCACACCAGGGCGACGTCCTGAGGCCATAGGCCCTGTAGTAGCGGCACAAGTCGTATAGGCCTGATATGTTCGCTGGGGACAATGGTACATCTAATCCAGATCGCTTCTGCACATTTGCCATTAGCTGGAAATTATTAATTTGTTTCTACATTAATATAACGAAGAGGAGCAATTTGTATCTTTGGATGTTTGTAATGAATAAACTCAAAAACTGCTGAAGGGTTCTGGATGAAATTAGCTACAGACAGACATAAGATTGGAATAGCATATAGGCTATGTTTTATTAGGCACCATGCTAGCAAAGCCACGGGCAGAAGTTATTTCGTGGTTATAAAGCGAGTTTTATTCATCTTCTAGTATCCATAGCACAAACATGTCCACATTTAGTTGCGCGCTAGAGCATTGCTGTGCCAAAAACTGTGAAGAATTCTTGATTTAGAAGTACGCTTGAAGAAAAATACTCACTGTTTGATATTCTTTTGTCTTCTGGTAGATCCCCATTTCTTTTTTTGACCTTGGACCGCAGTATACTTCTACGTTATGCTTGGCGCAATAATAATAAGGCTGCAATAAAGAAATGAGATGTTCAAAATGTTCTTCCTTAATTTTGTTATCAACTTCCTAGCGTTATGTCCCGTGTTTAGACGGGGTCCGCTTAGACCATGATCCAGGATTTAGCGAGTCTGGTAATAAGATTGAAGCGACTGCCGATCTGACTTTCGTAACCCTAAGATAGGGGAACCAGAAAATTTATCGATCATGGTTACAAATCCAAAGTTGTTTGAATTTGCAGGTTTTATCACGAATAATCACGATGTTTTCCTTCACCGTCGAGCTAGTGGTATAAATACGTACATAGATTTGAAAAACCCAGAGGTACGTGCCTAGGTTTGAACCCGCACTCCTCGGTGAAGAGGCGCGTGTCCTTACCATTGAGCTACCACCGCTCCTTTCTTCATTAATTTTGTTAATTTTACTCTGAAGATTTTTCTACCAATGACGCGTATAGGACTAAGACTTTCATTAAAAAATATGAGTGTATAGTTAATGTTTCATGAATAGTAGCTTCCCTCATAGTACAATGTCATATTCAAGACGTGTAGGTATACATTTATTTATGGAAAACGAAAAAGAAAATGTTTAGAAGAACGATGCATAATGAGGTGCCGGATTTAAGAGTCCAAGTCTTAGACATTACACGGTGATTGTAAAATGTGCAAGCCACTTGTGCTTGTTTTGTAAAAGCAAGACCTTGCACTGCTTTTGAACAAATGTCTACTATCACAAGAACGAGGCGAGGTCAATTAAATGATTGATTAACTTTTACCGCTCAGTTCTATTCATTTAATTAAAAAAAAAACTACTTTTCTAGGTAAAAAAAGTACCTACATTATATTGAATCTGTTAGTTAGGTAATCAAAAAATATTAATTAAGCATTTTATGGAAAAAAATGGAATTGCAGTTGTAGGTAGAGAATCCGAAACACTGAAATGGGACTGGGAAGGTCACGTATGCAGGATGGATCCAGAAAGATGGACTCAAATCGTCACCTGATGGGAGCCTGTACGCCGTCGCCTGAGGGGCAGGCCGAAAAAAAAGATGGCGTGACGATTTAGATGTCTACGTCCAATATTGGCAGATTCTGGCGACCAATCGAGTGCTGTGGAACAAATTAGGAGAGGCTTTGCCCAACAGTGGGACAACACAGGCTAAATAAAAATAAAAAATAGCATTTTATTGCTTATTCTAATAATACTTGGAATTTCCAAACATACAGCGTCATCATCAAAGTTCTAGAGTGGGTTGCTTTGACGTCAATACGGCCTAAAATGTTAACTGTTAGTGAAGTCACGCGGAATTTTAATGTAGTATCTTGGTAATTTCTGGGTTGCTGGACAAGAAAACAAAAATACCCTACGTATTTTTGTTTTGTAATCTCACCGCTGGACTATAAATTTATTTAATCACGTAACCAATTGCCCTGAACTGTGCTAGTATATCAGTGTCATCGCAGTTTAAATGAGCTTGCAAACGTTGCTCGATGAAACTTACTCTCAAGACTTCGTCTACGTCAGTCGCATTTGACATCTCGAACTTAAAATCATCTTGTCCCAATCCCTCCACGAACGCCTTGCCGCTTTCAATCGTCCGTTGCTCCAATGTAGGTTTAAAGTGGTACCGATCTAATTTCTGAAACAGAGTATTTGCAAAATGATTACGATATCCGAATAGATTTTAAGTTAGAAGTACAGATTTATTTCTCATCACAAATTGGTGTTTTAAATCTACTATTTAAGATCTAAACTTTAGGTGGGCAGTATGGATAAAAGTCATATGCATATTCGCTCGAAGTTGGCATCTTATGTTGGTTCTGCAAAGAAATTGTACTTATTCGTAGAATTATGTAAACAGTGGTTACTAGAAGAGAACTAACCTAGCCCATAACCCATGTTGGTCTGGGACTGAATAAGAATGTGTCAACTATGGTCCTTGCCTAGCACGTCGTAAAAGACGAGTAATGGTATATCGGATTTTGGGTATGTGATTGTGTAGGCGACAAGCTAGCTACTTGCCACTACTTTTCCACAATTTTCCATCTAACCTAGCTCAGTTTTATTTTAGGCTGAATGTGGTTAAGACGGCCTGCTGTCCCTTTGACTCTGCCTACACCTTTGGGGATTATGGGCGTGATGTTATGTATTATGTATGTACTAGAAGAGAAAAGCTGATGGAGCCTTCAGAGTTCTAATGGTTAACGACAACACCTCACGCGCGAGAGATGCTTGTTAAAAGCAAAATTTATTGCGAGTGAGGTGTGTAAGGATCGTGCCATATGGCGTTGGGTTCTCTCTGCCTACCCCGCTAGGGAAGTGGCGTTAAGTTTAGTTAGTTAGAATTGATACAGTGTATGGGTTTATTTTAAAAGTCTAGTTAAGATCACACTCTCCAGATCCTATCACAAATGTCACATCATGTTCTTTTTTATTCAGTTTTTTTTTCATGTTGGTAAATTAAAAAGGAATATTACAATATTCATTAAATGAGTCTATTTGACACCTATCTATCATTAGGCGTTATATTGTAATTACTCAAATGATTGACATTTTGCTACAGTGTCGTTTAGGTGGAAAATAATAATACTTTACCTTCAGAAGCGGCAGGAATCGCTCATGGAACCTGGCGCCAAGATTGTTCATCTCTTGGTAGCCTTCAGGCGTGAGGTGTCCAGCGGTCTCATAGTTGATATCACCATGACCCGCCCAGTTTTGTAGATTAGATATATCCTGAAGAAAAAGAAAGTGACAGAAATATACAACTTTTTCATTTATATAGGTCATAGACCATGCAAAACAAAAAACTAAATTGTTAGCTTCGCTGCCGCGGGCAGGAATCTAGTAATATACATCTGACAACATCATATTCTTCTGATTTCCACTTACTAGAGAGAAATTTAACATAATATTATTTTTTATTTGCATCCACATCTCTATTTTTTAAATGAAAGTTTATGTTAGATAACGCTTATAGGGATTATTATAACACTAGCTCTACCTGTGGAAGTTTCGTCAAATTATTTTCATCCATTTTAGAAATAAGCCGGGACAAACTGACAAACGGACAAAACCAATATACCTGTGTATGTATGTATGTATAGATGTAGAATATACGGCCTGCGTTTTTTTAACGAGACCACAGAATAGCAAACCACGCGGGTAAAACTGCAGGGCACTGCTAGTACTACATAAAACTGACTTATTCATTGTGGTTTAAACAGCCTATGTTACTCGCTGATAAAGTAGCTTTCCACTGGTGAAAGAATTTTTCAAATCGGCCTAGTAGTTTCGGAGCCTATTCAATGCAAAATATACTAACCAATGAACAATATTTTGCTTTCTCTTTATAATAATAGTAAGATGTACCTGAGCGCAAAGTTCCCCTCGACCTTCTCGGTGGCTCCTGATGATGTCGTCCTGCAGCTTGAGGGCGTTCAGCATGTTGGGCACGTTGTGGTTGCTGGGGCGGCGGATGCCGTGCCGCATCAGCGCCCACACGCTCGTCGGTTCGCATCCTGAAACAGATAATAGTCTGGCAGTTAATAGTCTGGCGGGTCGCCTGGTTGTAATTAGGCACCGCCACCTATGGACAACTGCAACACCAGGGAAATTACTGGAACAAAGTTGGAACATCCTTTTGGAAACTAAACATAGAGACACATGGGTGTACGTACGTACCTTATGGTCCAGACCCCCGTCTGGACCATGTGGTGACCAAAATGTAGTAAAATGTTTCCTTAACTTTAAATTGCTTGATTAAATGTATATTATTTGAAGCTGATCAAAATAAAATCGACGTGCATATGAATAACAAGATTTTAGCGTTTGAATAACGCGAAGGCGACAATTACCTACTATATATACGGCATAAAATAACATACTGTAGTCAGTCATTTTTGATTACCTTAAAAAATGCTGTTCGTTGTATTTTTTGCGAGATTTTTGTGAGCTGTGGTAGCTCAATGGTAAGGACACGCGCCTCTGAACCGAGGAGTGCGGGTTCAAACCCGGGCACGTACCTCTGGATTTTTCAAGTCTATGTACGTATTTATACCACTAGCTCGACGGTGAAGGAAAACATCGTGATGAAACCTGCAAATTCAAACAACTTTGGATTTGTAACCATGATCCAAAAAATTGTCTGGTTCCCCTATCTTAGGGTTACGAAGGTCAGATTGGCAGTCGCTTCAATGTAATTACCAGACTCGCTAAATCCTGGATCATGGTCTAAGCGGACCCCGTCTAAGCACGGGACATAGGACGCTAGGAAGATGATGTATTTTTTGCGGTTGTCAGTGGTATTCTAGCGGAGGAAGTTACTAATTATGACACTTTAACTGGAAAAACCTTAACTGAGCAAGAATTCTGGCAACGTATAAAGAATAACACCACTATGACCTAATCTTCCTTAGCCGAGGCGACCGCTAGACTATTAACTGTCAATAATACAATATTATTGATAGGTTCTTATAGTAAATAGATCTTGGCACACGAGTTCCAGTTTCCAGGCAGCTGCATGCAGAGACACACTTTCACATTTGTAATAAGTGTCTATTTAATCAGGCAACACCAATATTGCGTTACGACTTCTGCGCTTGACCGTTATTTTCTTGATTATAAAAAGTAATTGACCGAGAATAATGACATAAGAATGATTACTATCGCATGGGAATTTACAGACAATAGAAGATGGCGATGGAAATAATTGTGTAAGATCATATCTACATAAAATGTACATACATTTTGGTAGTTGGGTGGGAATTATGATAACAATTAGGTTTTTTATTGTGAAATATTGTGAATTTAGAAATTATAAAAAAAAATACTTAGCACGGTAAAGATGACTGAAAAAGTAATAATCGTTACATTGTATATTTGTTCATAATTAGTGCATTAGAAATTAAAAAAAATACTCCCAAAAACTTTACGCAAAATGTAAAAGTTTTTCTTCACCATTTTGCGGAACTACGTAAAATTTTGGACTTACAATGGTGTAATGTCAATCAATATATATACGATATATACGATGAATATACACAAAAGTCTAATTCTATAACTTTGAAAATGTTATTCAAAGAATATTTAATTAAAAGAGTCTTTGACAAGTTTTCAAACCAAAGCACGTACCTCTGGATTTTCAAATCTATGTAACTATGTATTCATAACAAAAAAAAATGCCAGCATTTCTGTTTATTAAAGATAAACAGTTTTTATCAACAAAACAACGATTAACTTTTACCTTACACCGTTCGCAAGTTAAACAAGTCTTTGATACGGCACGAAATCATAAACTATGTGACAAAAACAAATATGTATTGTCAAAACATAAAAAATGCCAACGCTTTCTGTTTTTCAAAGATAAACAATTTTGTTTTAATCAACTAACAACAATTAACTTTTACCTTACACCGCAAGGTAAATAACACTTCACCTTTCAACTCGGGCACGTCCCGGATATCGCCTCTGACGTCATCGTACACGGTCTTGCTGCCGAAATACGAGTAAGGGCACTTTTCGTTCCAGTGGCAAGTTTGTCCGACTGACAGTAACGCGAACACGAGGGCAGTCCGAGCGGTCATGACGGAGTCACTGCCGAGAGCCGACTGAGTACCAAATACGCGGGTTATGACGTGCGAATCAAAACAAACTGTGGTACGTGTCGCAGGCAGTTCGCGAGATCGCTTAAATGGCGTACTTTCACATTTGTTTACAACAAAAGTAAAAAATATTGGTAAAAAAGGATTTAAGAAGAATGTGCCAACTGTGTTCCTTGGCCAGCATGTCGTAAAAGGTACTGGTGTATTAGGCATTGGATTCGTGGTAATATAGGCGTGCCAGCCACACATGACAGTTTTTTTTTAACTCAATTTTGGCTAAAAGCATTTAATGCTTTCTGCTTTTTTTTGATACATCACATACATGGATCTGACTCTGAGGTGAGTAGCTTATGCACTTGTGTTTCAGATATCAGAATCAATAGGGGTATTACAAATATAAACTTACTTAAATATTGGATATTAACAACCAAACACAGAACAAATACAAGTATTCATCAGACGAATATTTGTCCTGGGTGGGGATCGAACCCACAACTCTTGGCACATGGGACAGGGTCACTACCGAATGTGTCATCGAGCCAGTCAAACGCTGTAGGCGACCAGTTTGCCACTCGTCATTACTTTTTTATAATTTTCCATCTAAATTAAGTTTTATTTTTGTGTAACTGCAAATGTAAAAACAAGGGTTATGATACTTCCAGTTACCTGTCAGTGTCTGTCAGTGAATGAAGCCTACTTACAAAAACACATTTTGACGTTTTTGTTTTGCACTGTTATAAGCATTAAGTAATAGCACACTAAATAACTGTAATATACTGTTATTTATGTTCCATTACAAACAAATACTTCAGTTTAAATTATCTGTTTGTAAAGATTAATACTAATTTGATTGGATAATTAATTGATTGCACTATTTGTTTTTATAATAATCAATAAAAAGTTTTCATTCAAAAGTTATTAATTAAAATTAATGCTTATTTTTACAAAAATATTTGTATTTGGAAACAGGAAGCCCTTTGCCATTTAATATTGTTGTTGAACTTGGTAGGTTTTCCTGTTCTTGACAACACTCCGAACTGGTTTTAGAACTATAATATAAGGTTTCATAATTGAACGAGTAATGTTAGATCATATTTTTACTTTGACCTTATATCTACCTTTGTTAATAAATTTGAGTTGTGATGAATATATTATAATATACAAACTTTATATGGGCGGTGATTGCGGTTTTTTTAATAATAAAAATATATTTTTTCAGAGTATATATTTTTATATGCTGATCGATTGTAATATTTATTAAAATACCAACGAGTTATGTACTTCACATCTTCTGGTTTTGCTTATGAAAGTCAGGAAATGGAAAAGTGTAAAAATAACATGAAGGTAAAAGTGAACTGTTGACTTGACGCAAGCATGTGAGGCACCTTGACATTTATCAACAGTACTACAGGCTATATGTTTTATTTTATTTCCTTGTTCGATGTATGTATTGGTAAAAACTTTACCTATGTATATACCGTGTATTTCATCATTAATCTAACCTAAAAGAGTTGAACAGACACCGTTTAAGTAAGTATTGCTTTAATAATAGACATGATTTTTTTATTGCAGGTAGTATTCAATTCGACTTGCAATGTCCATAGAAGAAATTTAAGTTATGCTCTCATTCTTTAAAATACTCATTGATTTTTGTAATTAGTAATGATTTTTTAAATCTAGGAACTCTGTAAAATAACTGATTTTATTATCGACCGGCGTCAGAAAGTTAGAAGAGGATTATGTATCTATGAATCTAGTCTAGCCGTAATTATTTACTTATTGCGTTATACTTTAAGCAAATCAAGTGCTCATGGCGACTTAATCAGATCTGACCTTTAACTTAACTTTACTTAAGTGTAGTTTAATTTCGCTGACAAGTAACACATGCTTACCATAATATTATGTTACTGAACTGACTATGTAGGTAGTAATTTACATTATTAAGCATACAAAATTAGAGGGGATCTCTGATTTGTAATCCCTGGGAGTCCCACCATATTTCTCCCAATAAAGGATGTGACGAAATATAAAAAAAAGTAACGGGTAGGTGAGAGCATTGTAACGATTAAATGTCTATAGATAAAATAACAATATCATAGGTATCTATTGTTATACTACAAATCTATTGGCTTGAACATCGCTTCTGTCTAACTCTTTTAAACCGACTTAAAAAAAAGGAGGAGGTTCTCAATTCGACTGTTTTTTTTTACCAACAAAAAAACGGAGGAAGTTATCAATTGGGTTAGTAGTCGATTGGCACGAAATTCATTTGAACGAACGAGCAAAACGTCCCCTTTCAATAATAATACATTTTTAGTAGGCGTTCCGCCCGGATGTATTTTAATCGCGTGCGAATCGACTTCTTCAAGAACTAGCTACATAACATCACGCCCATAATCCCAAAGGGGTAGGCAGAGTCAAAGGGGCAGCAAGCCCCTACAACCACATTCAGCCAAAAATAAAGCCGGGCTGGGTTAGATGAAAGTTGTGAAAAAGCAGTGACAAGCGGCTAACTTGTCGTCTACACAATCACACACCCAAAATCCGATATACCATTAGTCGCCTTTTACGACATGCTAGGCAAGAAACACAGTTGGCATATTCTTTTTAAGTGTCAGACCAACATGGGCAGTGGTCTGGGTTGGATGTTAAGCTGTGAAAAGGGAGTGACAAGTGGCTAGCTCGTCGCCTACTCAGTCACATACCCAAAAGCCCGTAAACCATTAGTCATCATGTATGACCACGCATAACTTTTTACAGAGCAGTCTGATTTTTCAACAGACTATAAAAAGGAGGATGTTCTCAATTTAACCGTATTCTTAACATTGTTTATTTTATTAGCAAAACATTGACGGTAGTTTCTACAACAAGATATCGTTATCAGTTGACCGAATTACTATTATTGTGTCATTTAAGTGAACAAATGAATTAGCGTTAACACTAATGAGTTTTTTGATTAACTAGGCATCCTAACCATCTAGCTACTGCATTGGTAGCTGCTGACTACCGGAAAAGGTTGAAAAGAAAGGAAATACTTAACTAGTAAATACCATAGAGTAGATGGCTCACTGGAGTCACGCTCTCCATGTCAAATCCCACCTTCATCAAATCTGCTTAAAGTGAAATCACTGCTCGCAGATACGAAAAAAAAAAAACACTAATGAGTTGATTACTAAGGAGCGGTGGGGTAGCTCGATGCCAAGGACACGCGCCTTATACTGAGGCATGCGGGTTCAAGCCCGATCATGTACCTCTGTTTTTTTTCAGATCTATGTACGTATTTATACCACTAGCTCGGCGGTGAGGGAATCATCGTGATGAAACCTGCAAATTCAAACAACTTTGGATTTGTAACCATGATCTAATAATTGTCTGATTCCCCTATTAGGGTCACGAAGATCAGACCGGCAGTCGCTTCAATATAATTACCAGTCTCGCTAAATCCTGGATCTAAACACGGGACTTAACGCTAGGAAGATGATGACTAATGTGTTGATAAGATACTAATTAATTTGTTCAATGTTATAATGGGGAAATGTATTGGTATAGGTAAGGAACTTCAAAATATTGTAACAAGAGTGTCCTTCTATAAATTCTCCATAAATAAATAAATTCTCTAGACTGACACACCAATTCCCTAGTTCCAAACTAAGCTTATGCTTGTGCTATGGCTACTAAGTGAACGGATAGACATACATAAATACGTTTATAAACATCCATGACTCGAGTACAAATGTCCATGTTCATCACACGAAACATTTGCCCCTAGCGGGATTCGAACCCGCGACCCTTGTTTTCGTAGCCAGGGTTTCTGACCACTCGACCATCGGGCCTGTCAGATGCCTATCATTTCATACTAATCATACCATAGTCGTCGTTTAGGTCAACCCCGTATTTATATCAGGTATTGGGTATGCGATTGTATATGTGACGAACTAGTCACTTGCCTCTTATTTTACAATTTATTATTTTATTTTATAATTTATCGAACTAAATTTCAATTATTTTTTTACTAAAAAATGATGTAGAGCTTCTGCTAACGCCTTGGACTCGCTGTCTACTAGTGTTGATCGAGCTCGATAGACCAATATCTATCGTTTATAGAAATCGATAGTTAAAGAAAATGTATAGTATCGATAGTCTATCGATACTGAAAACTATCGGTAAACAGCAATACTAGTACCTATTAGTAGTAGAAGTATCAATACTCGTCAGTTTTGTACTATCGATAGTCTATTCGGTATTGAAGAGCAATATAAGATCGTCGATTGTCCTATCAATCGTATTTTTACCGTTGAATTATCGATTGCAAAACTATCGATTTTTCGGCAACACTTCTGTCTACCCCTTCCACAGTTCGGTTGTATGTAGATTAATATATTTCGATAGTGTTTGCTTTCCAGATATTGTTTGTTTAGTTTAATTTAATTTTTTACTTTATTTCTTACTTACTTCTGCCCGCGGGTTTGCTCGCGTGGTACATCGATATAACATAGTCTACGTGTTATTCGGATGTATCTATTAAAACCATACAATAGTTTTGTCGTTAAAAAGTATCCACACATCCTTTATACATCCATCCATACAATAAAAAAATGGTAAATATCCGATGACATAACATACATTGATCTGACTCCGAGGTAAGTAGCTTAAGCACTTGTGTTACGGATATCAGATGCAACAGTGGTATTACAAATATATACTTAAATATTAGATATTAACACCCAGACAAAGAACAAACACAAGTATTCATCACACGAATGTTTGTCCTGGGTGAGGATCGAACCCACAACTCTTGGCGCATTGGGCAGGGCCACTACCGAATGCGCCATAGAGCCAGTCAAATACAAATACAAACTTTCGCGTTTATAATATTAATTACATAACATAACGTAACATCACGCCCATAATCCCCCAAGGGGTAGGCAGAGTCATAGAGGCAGCAGGCCCATTTAACCTCATTTAGCCAAAAACAAAACTGGCCTGGGTTAGATGGAAAATTGTGAAAAAGAAGTGACAAGAGGCTAGCTCGTTGCCTTATACAATCACATACCTAAAACCCCATATACCATTAGTCGCCCTTTACGACATGCTAGGCAAGAAACACAGCTAGCGAATTCTTTTTAATTCCTAGACCAACATGGGACCATGGGCTGGGTTAGATGGAAAATTGAGAAAAAGTAGTGACAAGTGGCTAGCTCGTCGCCTACAAAGGCAAGTCAAATTTTAAGTTCCAGACCAACATCGTACAATGTACGGGTAAGACTAACTTCAGTATTTCGCAAGGGTAAGACAAATCTATTGGATTTTTCACTAACTCGTTCGTAAAACCCTAATGAAAACCCGTTCAACGGGTAACCAGAATCGTCCCTGCTTACAGTACCAATGATGTTAACATCTTAAGAACTAGGACGTTTGTTTGAAAGGGTTGGACCCCTGGACTAGATTATTTGTGTGGTAGAAAGCATTACATTCTAACCCTAGGATCCCTTCAAGGTACGGGGTGTTTTGACTTTTTAAACTCCTGCTGTTCGAATATTATTTTCAATCTGCCTAAGAGTTATGGTATAATCACCAGTGTGTGGACCTATTGATAAATACTTAGTAATAGACGTAGTATATTATTACTCTGTGGTAATAGATTTATGATAGTTAACAAGTTTAATATGTGCATATTTTTGATTCTAAACCCTTTTGTATTTAAAAACTAAAAAGCTCAATGGCCTCACTGATTTTGATTTTATATGAATCCTGCCTACATGAGATATTTATTCTTTTGTATTTGAAGCCCCAATGTTTCCAATAGGGTTGATTGCAGGATAAAAAAATAAAATGCCAAGTTTAGTATTTTATGACAACGATATCGCTTTATTAGATGTCAAAAAGGGGGCAGGGGGCGTGCGCGCGCAGCGCCGGTAGGGGGGTGGCGGGTGTGTCTCTTGGGTCGCGGCAAAGCGCCCGCGCGCCCTCTCCCCCAAAGATACATACATCACGGTAATAAATAATATAAATAAATATCAACAAGTTACAAAATAGCCTTTCGTAAAAAGATTAGATCACTAAAGTGTATATTTTTTTGGTTGGCTTTAAAAAAAGTTACAGATTCTCGTTTCACGCTTTCGTAACACATATTCAACAGCTATGTATAAAAAAAATTGAGTTACATTTCAACGAAAAATCTGTACAGTCCGTTTTTTGTGTAGTGGAACGTTTAGAAATCGTTTTCAGGCGCCAGATCGAACCTAGGTGGGAAGGTGCCGAAGGCATCAGCCAGGGCGGGGCGCGAACGTTGGGGCTGCAAGGAAAAAAACATATTAGAAATAGATCCTGAAGAGCCATAGCTTCGAGGACATGCAGGAGACATGCCGGTTACTTTAAATGTAGAATGGGTTTAAAGCTGGTCGCCCATAGATGTTTAGTAGAAGCGGAGATGCTGAAAACTCATCGAAACGAGCACCTCCGTAACTCTTTTCGAGCTGTTGCGTAATTTTGCAATGGGCGACCCGCTTAAGGTACTAGACACTATGGAGAACACTATTGGCAAAGGAGCACAGTTCCAGGTGCTATGGGGGTCGCAATAAACGTTGCCCACTTACATATGACTCCTGTGCTGACTTATGGACGCCCTTTAACGGACGCCTGAACGAAAAAGAGAGCGTTTAGTATGTTGAAGCGATGATGAAAATAAAAGAATAGAAGGAATAGCTGTTCAACTTACCGCCGGACTGATTCCTCTCGCGGCGGATCCTGCACGTCCCTTGCCACGGAATTTGCTGATGGCCTGTTCGGCGAGGTCTGCCCTCTCCTCAGCCTCCTCCAACTCCTGCTGTGCCTTGCGGAACTTAGCCAAGTTGAGGGCGGCGATCTCCTCAGCCTCTTCGATCTGCCTCTTGTAGGTCTTGATCTTCTGCTGCAGCTTGTCAACCAGGTCCTGCATACGCTCGTGGTTCTTGCGGTCCTCCTCAGCCTGGAAGGTCAGCTCCTTGATGCGCCTCTCGGCCTTGCGCAGGTTCTTCTGTGCGTCGGCGTGTCTCCTCTGTTCACCGTCAAGCTCGTTCTCGAGCTCTCGTACCCTCTGTTCGAGCTTCTGGATGGCCTTTTTGCCTCCCTTAAGCGCGTTGGCCTCAGCCTCGTCCAACCTGACCTGCAGTTCCTTGATCTGTTGCTCGAGAGCCTTGCGGAGCTTCTCCTGTGTCTGGGCGTGTTCCTGTTCGGCGCGGAGCTCGTCAGCGAGACGGGCAGCGTCAACCATCGCCTTCTTCGCCTTCTCTTCGGAGTTCTTAGCCTCGTTGAGGAGCTCGTCGAGGTCGGAGTGCAGGGTCTGCAGCTCGGACTCGAGTTTCCTCTTGGCGGCGGACAGGGAAGCGCTCTGGGCGGACAGTTCGTTGAGCTGTTCGTGGGCGTCGCCAAGTTCCTGTTCGGCCTGGCGGCGGGCACGGTCGGCCTGTTCCAGCAGAGTGCGGGACTCCTCAAGCTCGTTCTGGAGGGCATTGGCGCGGCGCTCCGAGATGCCGAGCTGCTCGCGAGCGTCGTCGCGGGCGCGCTGTTCCTCCTCCAGGGCGGTCTGGAGGTCCTTGATCTGGGCCTGGTAGCGCTTGATGTTCTTCTGGGCCTCGGCGTTAGCCTTGTTGGCGTGGTCGAGGGCAATCTCGAGCTCGTTGATGTCGGCCTCGAGCTTCTTCTTCATGCGCAGGGCCTCAGCCTTGCCCTTAGCCTCGGCTTCGAGGGAAGCCTGCATGGAGTCGAGAGCACGTTGGTGGTTCTTGCGTGTGTTTTCGAATTCCTCCTCCTTCTCCTGGATGCGCCTGTCGATCTCCTGTCTGACCTGAGACAGCTCGAGCTGAGCGCGGAGGACCTTGTTTTCCTCCTGTTCGAGGGCAGACTCGGCCTCCTCGAGGGCGGCCTGGAGCTCGTCCTTCTCGGCCTCGAGGCGCTTCCTGGCCTTCTCGATTTCATGGATGTTGCGGCCACCTTCGCCGATCTGGTCGAGCAAGTCCTTGACTTCGTCGGCGAGGTTCTTGTTCTCGCGGCGGACAGCCTCGAGCTGTTCCTGGCCCTCTTCGTAGGCACCCTTGAGACGGAACAGTTCGGTGGAGTAGTTGCGGCATTCCTTCTGGCTGGCGTCGAGCTCGGCGGCGAGGTCATCAACCTTGAGCTTCCATTCTCCGATGATCTTGTCGAAGGCCTTCTGCTTCTTCTCGGCAGCGTTGGCGATGGCGGTGGCACGGTCGACCTCGAGTTGCAGGTCCTCGACCTCAGTGGCGAGGCGCTGCTTGGTCTTCTCGAGGGCAACAACCTTCTGGTTGAGGGACTCAATGGTCTCCTCGGCCTCGGCGAGGCGGGCCTGGAGCTTGCGCTTGGCCTCTTCGAGCTCCTCCGAGCGGGCAACACCCTCGGACTCGTACTTGGAGCGCCAGAGCTGAGCCTCGGCGTTGGCCTTGGAAAGCTGGCGTTGCAGGTCAGCCTTGCCTTCGGCCTCCTCCTCGACCTGTTCGCGGATGTTGTCCAGGTCGTGCTCGAGGTTGCGGAACTTGCCAAGAAGTGTGGCGCGTTCCTGTAAAAAATACATTTACCCATTAAATCACGTCCACGTTAAACGATTTCAATGATTCTAGAAGTAAGACATGGAAATTAAGATAATGATTGCATTCATGATAAATGCAAACATTTACACACCATTCAAACTAATAGAGGTAACGTTGATCAACAATCAAGAAATAATATCTAATAAAACAAATACTAACCCTAGCCTCTTCGTCGGCCAACCTCTTGGTGTCCTCCAGCTGGGTGGTGAGTGACACCTTGATCTTGGACAGCTGAGACACCTGGGACTCGGCCTCCTCCAGCTGGCGGAGCAGGTCGGAGTTCTCGATGGACAGCTTCTTCTTGGCGGCATCCAGGTCGTTGAGGGTGCGGTTGGCCTCATCAGCCTTGCCTTGCACCTCGTTGAGAGAGTGCTGCAACTGCTTGACGATCTTCTCTTGGGCAGCCTAGTCGTAAGAACATGTGTTAGAATACTCCGTTCAAGGCTCTTTATTAATAGCATGATAATATTTATAGCACTTATTTTTAGAATCAAGTGTGGTTAGGCTGATCTTTATAAGTAATTTGTAAAGTTCAATCAAAATCGTTAAATGTTAAATGTTTCAGTGTCAAGGGTTAGGACCATGCATTGTTTTCTTATTGTATTATTATAGTAACGTCACACAGTTTTTTTCAGCGTTATTGCTATCATGCTCTAGGTTGAGGTAATTATTTTGCGAGTTTGTTATGTTATTTATATTGTGGGATGAGTTAAGTGTAATGTGTCCTATTTATTTATAATCTCGACTAATTGGCGAAAGCTGGTAAGCGATGCTATCTCGTCCTGCAACGGCTGATGCCAAAACGTTTCACTTTCATCTTTTTGTACCTTTTCGTTGGACAAGTGGTCGAGACCGGCACGAAGGTCATTGACTTCGCTAAAGTATTGAGAGCGCTCTTTCTCAGCCCTGAATGGATAGAAGACCACACAATTTAGTAACTTGCCTAAGTTTAGTCGAGAGGGACATGAGATATGGTTCTCAGGGGCATTGGATGTCGTTCTGTGTCGGAATGGTTGTGTTGTTGTATTCTCAAAGGTTCTACGAGGTACCATGCAAGGTTCACCCCAGGCGACATGCCTTCAGGACGACATGTACCTTCTCCCTTGCGACTTGATCGACAGCCGCTCTGGTGTTGTTAAGCTCGTTGTAGCAAGACGCACGGTCATGCTCAGCCCTGGATTAGCATTATAGTTCAATAAACAATGTTTTAACTCCATTTCCATTACACTCGTCGATCCATTATAATTTAAATATCGTATTACTGTATAGAATACGTATAACAATAAGTTTGTTAAACTTACTTTTAAAAACTAAAAATATTAAGATTATTAAAATTAAATTTTGTGTCTAAAGTAAAAATAGATGATTCATCACATCAAATTTCTGGTAGTGAGCACCGCGGAGTGTGTAGGAATGCAGGTAAGCCTAAAATTAACCATTTACTATTTTTAGGTTTAACGTTTCCACTGGAATCATATTTTTGATATTTTTTTTACTATTTCTGCTTATTTGGGGAATTGAAATCGGGTGTAATAAGAAATTATGAGGTATACTCACTTGGCCTTGAGCTTGTTGAGCTGGTCGAGCTGCTCGCCCATCTCGCCAACAGCATCGTTGTGCTTCTTGCGGAGGTTGGCGAGGGTGGACTCGTGCTGGATGTTGGCCTCCTCGAGGTCGCGGCGGAGTTTGCTGAGCTCAGCCTCGCGCTTCTTGTTAAGCTCGATCTGAGCGGAGGTGGCGCCACCGGCTTCCTCAAGGCGCTCACCAAGCTCCTCGAGCTCGCGGGCGAGGTCGGCACGCTGCTTCTCAGCCTTAGCGCGAGCCTGGCGTTCAGACTCAACCTCTTCCTCGAGCTCTTCGATGCGGGCCTGCAGTTCCTTGATCTGCTTCTGCAGCTTGCTGACAAGGGATTGCTCGTCCTCCAACTTGGCGGTGAGGGAAGAGATTTCCTTGTCCTTGCGCTGGATGGTCTGTTCCAGCTCCTTCTTGTTGCGCTCCAAGTCGGCAACAGCCTCCTGGGTAAGCTTGAGGTCGCCCTCAACCTTCCTCCTCTGCTTCTCAACGTCGGCGCGCAGCTTCTTCTCACGCTCGAGAGAGTCCTCAAGCTCGTCGAGGGTCTGCTCGAGCTTTTGCTTGACCTTGTTGAGGTGGTTGACCTTGTCCTCGGCGGCCTGGAGCTCCTCGGAGGTCTTCTGGTTAGACTCTCCCTGGAGCTTCTTCTCCTTGTTCAACTTGTTGATGAGCTCATCCTGGTGGGCGATCTCGTCGTTCAAGTTGCGGATCTGGTGGTCCTTGGTGGCTTTGTCCTGTTCGGACTTCTGGACGGACAGTTCGAGGTCCTCGACGTCCTTCTTCAGGCCGGAGACCTCCTGTTCCAGCTTCTTCTTAGCCTGGAAGAGCTGGTTGCGGGCATCCTCCTCCTGAGTAAGGCGGTCTTGGGTATCCTAAGGCCAAACAAGTTTCATATTAGTTCACCGAAAACTTTGTTTATTGAAAAAAATGAGCAAGACCGTTTATGTATATCTGCTTCGTATCTTTCGGCACATAATAGCAGCGATTAACGATTTGCAATAAAATCGTGCAGCTTGCAGACGCGTATTTTTAAACTTCCAAACTATTTCCCGTATAAACAAAGTTATGTTTATTTAAAGAAACACCTCCGGCAAACTCTGTCTGCTAAGTGCTAACACTATTTATCGATGTTTCTTGCTCTTAAATATTTGGCTTGTAAAATTAGCTAATATTTGCTTTCTCAAGCAGGTTAACGTCAACATCGCTTTAATTAATTGTATTATGACAACCTTTAATTAACTAGGTGTTCATGTAAAATTGCCGCGACCTAATTTGCCAGTTCTATTTCAGTATTACCGAATCTATGAAATTACAAGTTCAGATTTATATACGTCCATATTAATTGGACGTGATTAATTTGGAGATAATTAATTTAATTTAGTGTTTCAGTACTTACCCTGAGCTGGGTCTCCAGGTCGGACTTCTGGGCCTGTAGCTTGGCGGCACGTTCCTGGGTCTCCGACAGGGAGCCCTTCTCTCCCTCAAGAGAGCTGAGCAGGGTGGTCTTCTCCTCAAGCAGCTTGGCGTTGAGGGCCTCGACCTCCTTGCGGAGTTTCTCCTCCCTCTCGAAAGCCTCCTGGGCCTTCTGTGCCTTCTCCTCCAATTTCTGTAAAACATCGTCTCCTTTATCCATCACGCCGGCCCATTCGGTAACGTGTACTTCCGCCATTTCTACACCATAAACTAAGACGGAACTAAAAAGGAATGCTCGGTTCGTTCGTGAGTGCTGGAAGCGCGCGCGCCGGCTCCCGCTCCGCAACTGACGGCCGCTGGAGTTTTCCAGCGGTGCGCAGGCGCCCCCGCACGAAACATTGTGTAAGGAAAAAGCGCGCGGGCGCAGGGGGCGGAATCCCGAAATGGCTACGCAGGTGCCCCGGTGTCACGTAACCGGCAGGTGGGCGCGGTCAGCTATTTGCGTTACTCTGAATCACGCGTGCTATATTCACGCATATTGGGTCAGAGTGCTTAATCATTTTAATCAGGTAAGTGGTGATGGCTATCCATCGTAAATGCTGTCTTAAAAGGTGCGGTACACTAGTTTGTTAGTATGATGTAACTAATGATTACTTCCAGCAACTCTTTTAATCAGAATAGCATAATGCTGGTAGAATGCTTCGATTCAAATATGGTAATGCTATGATTATATTTCTCCAGAAATCAGGATTTAAAAAAAAATATTCTGGAAAATCAAAACTAAATGTATGTATGCTTAAGTGTCCTAGTTACTACTTTTAAAGACGAGTGGTACCACTTACCGCGAGCTCATCCTCGACGCGGGTGACGTTGAGGAGGGGCTTGACCTTCTGCCACAACTTCCACCAGGGCCAGGTGCGGAGTTTCAGGTATTTGCGCAAGTTGCGCTGGACAACTTGGAGAGATACTCTACAAAAGTAAGGACACCCTGTAGCTTATAGCCTTATAAGGAGAACGAGAGATGTTAAAGTGAAGTTTGTTTTAATGCCTTATTGCTAAGAAATAATTTAAGATGAATATGTAAAATTGTATCAACTAATGTCATTAATATACTAGCGAATGCAAATTTTTAGTTTGTAACTTTTATAAACAACCTTTATTTTTAGGTATAAAATTATTACTAAAAGCTCTATTTGATTTAGTTGTCTACGACTGAGCAAAATACTAAAATTGTTCCAGTTTTCCAGCTATAACTTCAAGTATTTTATTAAGATGAGTCGCATTCACAGAATATCCTATGGCGTTGGATTTTTTTTATTTTTGTTGTCAGTACGATACTCAGTGTTTACTTTTAAAATCATTTAAGCCAGATTTAAGGATGCCTGTACGTCCAAAAAAATAAACATGTGATTTTCAGTTTCATTGACATAGATGGGATTTGCAAGTTCAAACTCCATAAGACCATGCTCACCTCTGTTCCTGCAGCTTCTTGTACTCCTTACGGGACAGGTAACCACGGATGTAGGCCTGGAGCCAGGAGACGATCTTGGACAGCCTGTCGTCACGCAGCTCCTCCATCTGACCCAGGACACCAGCGCGGAAGAAGACCTGCTCATACGATTGAAGTGTTACCGCGGGAACGAAACGCCAGTTTTGTCTGACAGCCTCATAAACACAGCAATGTCTAGTACGTACGTACAAAGTAAAACATCAATGCAAACACGATATTTACGACATATTTAAAATGTACATGTACATATATATTTGAAGAAGGATAGAAGCTTCGGCATTCAATATTAGTAATGCAGATAGAATTTTCGAAAGTATATTTAACGGTTGTTTAAAATAGACGTGTACTTACATTTAAACATCTAGGTAAAAATAAAACACGCAAGGACAGACGAATTAAAATATCATGCAAAGACGTCATACGAGAAGTTAGATGTGTCGTGTGTTCATGCTGTGACTACCTTAGTCTTTCCGAGTCTGAAAGACTCGGCGTCCAAGCCGGTCTGTTCGAGAATTTTCTCGGTGGCTTTCTCTGCTGAGATTGGCTCTTTGACCAGTTGCGGGCACAGAATTTTGTATCTGGTTTGGGAGCACACAAAATCAAGGTAATAAATAATGTATGTGTAGTGTATGTAGGAACACACTGGAGCCGTTGTAGTTAGGGCTCCGGACACGTGTAAGCGGCTGGGGGTCAAATTATGCCACCAGTCATAAAGGTGCTGTGATAATTCGACAAAGCATGGAAGCCTGCAATCCGCCGGGTGTCTGGGATCACTGGTCCAATCCACTATCTACTGAAACGGGTAAGACATGCCTTGGTGTGACCGAGACGGTAGGACTCGACATCCAAACCAGTGGCATCCAGGATAACTTGAGCGATTTTCTTAGGGTCAGTTTCCTTGTCGACGGCTTGAGGGGCCAGGATCTTGTAGCTACATTATCAAATATAGGCACACAATGAAGGAATGTTGGTAAAATGCGTTTTACGGATACAATATTTCTTGTATCTTGTAATGGAATGGTTCAACGGTAGGGTAAGGATAAATATCTAAAGCACTTTTATAAGATCCAAGATAAAGTTGTGTTTTAGACATTTCTTTATTATGACTAGGTAAAGGTAAAATAAAAAATACATGTCTAAATACTTCTACGTGACATGGAAGAATGTAGGTGCAAACGATTAATCAACATTTACGTATTATATACGTAGGTATGAATGTTTCAATACAGGGTAAAACAATTTTAAGGGAGTAAACAACTCTATTTTCTTAGAGATTGTATTAAAGTATATTCTAACTATTACTCATGCCAACACCATTCTAGGATGGTATCACATCTTGCCTTAGTGTGGCCAATACGATAGCTTTCGGGGTCAAGCTGAACTGACTCCAGACACTTCCTAGCTGCCTCTTTGGGATCTTTTTCGGCAGTCATGATGGCTGGTGCAAGAATCATGTAACTGTTCGATAAATAGCTAATTATTATCAAGTACTATTAAACCAAAAAGTACAACAGTAATATTAAAAGTTAGAGCTAAAATAAAATTATTAAATGCTAAAATAAGTGTATAAAAATAATCAAGTCTCGATGACTAAGTAAGAAGTAGATTCATCGAAATAATTTTAGAAAGTGTTACTCATATAATGCCTAGACACGAGTCTCGATGACGTCAAAACAGTCAGCTGCAGTGCTAAGAATAAGACTAGTCCAGAAATGCCGCGATTAAAAATGTTTTGACTCAGCAGCAGGGAATGTTAGTTGTATCAAAATAAATTTAATCCCTCGGTATGAAAATAACACAAACATTTTCGATGACTCGACAACACGTTAACATTTTTCAAAAAATATTTTGATGATTGATAAAAATAATCGGAGTTATTCAATGTTTAGATTTCGACACCCACCGCAGATTAGGCGTAGGAAATAATTTGCCAATTCCCACTAAATGAAAATTTTGAGAATGATAAAAATAAAGTGAGCTCTTATTTTTTTTACATTTCAACACCCAGCGAACAGGTGGACTCATTTCTCAGTATCAAATTTAATAAACTAAAGATTATTTTGCTAATGTTTGAATGTATTTCAGTTGTGAGATCTTACCGGAGCTTGAAGTCAGGGTAGACCATCCTGTTGGGGAAACCTTTACGGCAAATACGGATACCCTCAAGCACACCGTTACAGGTCAGCTGGTGCATCACAAGGTGAGAGTCGATGAGACCTGGTAGATGAAGAAAGAGTCCATGTAGACCGATGTGGTATCATTATCGAGATCTTGCAAGTCTCGGACAGAGCGATTGAGAAAACTTTGAAGAAACAATTTGATCTATGCAATGTTAATTTCAAAAATAATATGTGCGATGTTTAAATTAGTTTCGGTTATGAAATTAAAACTTTTATTACTGTATAACATGTCATAGTTTATGAGCTAGGGATATCAATATTTAACTCAATCTCGAAAAAGCAAAATCTTCTGTTACTATACACATTTGTATTCCATTTACGTTGCTAAACAAAATCGATTAAATGTTTCAGTTGATTGTGGTTTTTCTACTTATAAAGGTGTAGGGGGCGATCTAACTTACCAGGCTGCTTCAACTCGTTGGGGATGATACAACGGACGAAGTGAGGCTGAGTGGACCTCAGAGTGGTCATCAGGTTGTTAAGTTGTTCCTGTGGATGTACACCAACATTAGCAAAGCGAACAATTTCACAGCTTTGTGATAAACCAAAAAATCCATACACGTCACGGTGTTCTAATATTGGTAAAGTAATTAATAGTCAATATTACTACACGGCAAATAGACGATTATTTCTGTTGCATTGGAAATAATCATCTATAACAAAAAAAAACGGTAACACATGTGGTGAACGTTCAATAAGTACATTGATGGATAATGCTGTTTTAAATAATACACACAACACAACGGTTAACAACGACACACAAGCTTAGTATAGCCAGCAGCAAGTAGCGTAATTCTAACAAATTTGCGAACTTTTAGGGCTACTTCGCAGCTGTGCAACAAATACTGACATTTGTAAATTCGGTGCGTCTACGATGGACAAACGTGGATTAAGATATTAACTTGATAAGATGTGAGAAGGTGATTTCTATATTACCTTTACTCAAATTCTACAAATTATATCATCAGTTATTTAAAATCAGTGTAGATCTACATTTAGGTAGTGGTCTACACTGTAAAGGTGAACATACAACAATCTACTTGAGTAAATCATAAGAACCTTGTAGGCAGAAGATACAGTAGCGAAACCACCGCCCTTCTTACCGCGACCGCCTATAGAGGTACATCAACAAGCAATTATTAGTAAAAGGCGAGCAACATGGCGCCGCAAGGACAGGCCGACACCTCCGCTAATCCGCTAACACTGACGCTGACACGAGCTGTACTGAAAAACATACACTGATGTGGACGTACGATTAATGTGAGAGCGTGATGGACTGGCCTCTAACTGACAAATTGTTTATTCGCATCAATAAACTCAGTCAAGAGGATGATACAAGAAATGTTATTAGAGTAAATGATAATGTCGTCTCGATAGAAACCAGTCTGAAGCGTGTAGACGATAGGACAGTGAAGCCACGTGAAAACAGAAGCATGTCGGCGATTTTGCCAGTTTACCCTGTAGAGTGATGATACAGTCTGGAAGGCGGAACCCTTGGCACGCTTGCCTCCAGCGCCTAATTTGTTTAAAAAATGCATCAGAATAGAAAAGATACAAGTTTCATAGGTATATGATTGGCTGATACAAGTACATGGTACCAGCCAGCATGGTAATGGGAATAAAAATTGTATGTGTTTTATCGAATGGAACAAGAACATTGAAGTAGTTTATGCTCTCGGTGCTAATTCCACGGTGAATCAGATGATCAAGTGTTATGTGTAAAGTGGATGGTGTTCAGGTCGGTTCGACGAAGTGTATGTTTTCAGACGAAGTAGTTTTCAGCTCTGATACCTGGTCGGAGTCTCCAATTAAGAAAATCCTAAGTTCATTTGGGAAAAATAATAATAAAAATTAAAAAAATATAATAAGGTAGAAGTGAACAGTAATTTGGCAATTTTTGAGAGTGATAATTCAACAGATTTGTCGACGTTAGGGGTGGAAAACGTACCCTTGCCGCCACCGCCGCCAGCATCACCAGACTGGCCAGGATGATCAGCGAAGATCTCGACCAACAGCTTGTTCTGACCCTTCTTGAACTGGTCAACGACAGTGTCGTTAAGCGGGTCCTTGTTCTTCTCAAGCCATCCAGTGATGTTGTAGCCGACCTGTTCCACAAGACACCAATCGTCAGTAACCAAATCACTAAGTACTCTCACGCGTTAGACTAGACCTCAATGAACATAATGATGTAAAGCTTTTTCTATTCTATTCTATTCTATGTTCTATTGATTTTACATTCTTCTATAGCCAACCGATTTTTAGGTAATCTATATTGCTTTGGTACTCATACTTTATTGCTACTAGTTTAGGCATCCGTCTAGTATGAGTAATTTAAATTAGGAACATTGAATTTTATAGCTCTCTACAAAGGGTATTTATCTTAAATATACAGATCAGAAATAATCTGTACCAATGACCAATAAATAATTAAAGAATGCAGCTAGAGGTGAGTTCAATTTGTAAGTATGAGTAGATCTTGATACTCACGTTACCGGCGTAGTGACCAATGGCGAAGTGGGCAGCCTGGCAGCCGGGCTTGGGAGGCTTCGGCTTCAGGTAGGGAGCGGACTTGCCCAAGTGGTTGTTGTTCAACTTCTCAACGAAGGTCTGATCAGTGGCTTTCGGGAACATAGACTCTTCCTCAAGGATGGAGAGGATACCCATGGGCTGAAAACGGACCGGAGAGGTTAGCGCGCGAAGATCTGTGGAACGGCCTTTGTGACGTTTGAAGTTACGGGAATTTAATTGTTACTATAGCTGGTTTTTCTGAAACATTACATTGTGTGGACATTTACAAGTTGACATGATATGGAAAAATAAATCACTAAAATATAAAAAAGAAACAATAAAAAATACGGATAGAACAAGTGAAAAATTTTACAGTTATATTTTTTAAAAGGACGTTTTACTAATTTGAAAAAAACATTGGGCAAAAGATTGGAATCAAGATAAAAAATTCTAAGGAACTTATCTTAATTTTGAGTGTTATTATCATTGTAGTAGTTATAAATGGATTAGATAGATTATACGCATGCAGTATAAGAAATAATGTATGAAGTGTAAATTATATTGTTACGCTGTGTACGTGTGTTAAAAAGCCTACAATTTACTTTTTTTTACGTAAACATGTGAAAGGCGTTAGGAACTGTCTTATTAGATACTGTGATATACAAAATATTAGACACTTTTATCAAAGTTTAGATACTAAATACAGTTTTATTGCGAGCTGTGTGCAGTCTTATCAGCAGTGTATTTAGATATTCTGAGACTCGCGCAGCTAGCTCTACATCACGTTGATAAAATGCAATAGCAGTGTACTAAGGAATTGACTTGGAGACGCGGATAGCTTGCAGATTCTACATTATTAACTTTGATAACAAATGCTTTAGCTTCGCTAGCATTTCGGTGATTTGCGTGATGGTATAAGCTATACTTTTATTACAAGTACCGCGGAGCGAGGGGTGTAGCCAGCAATATTTACTTGCAGGCATTTACTCAGTATTTCAGCTGAAGCTCGTCTAATCGCGGCCCGATACCTTCAAGCTGTAAATTGGATACCTCTAATACCTTTTCTATCAAATCTATTGTCGCTTGGAGATCCATACCAAAATCTATAAAGGTCCATTGGATCCCCTCCCTTTCATACTCCTCTTGTTCTAGCACGAACATGAAATGATTAAAGTACTGTTGCAATTTTTCGTTCGTAAAGTTAACGCATAGTTGGTTAAATCCGTTCATCTGGAGGAAACATGAAAAAGAATACACGAAAACTGTTGTTAATCAAAGAGACCTGATTATTGTTGATGTTGTACAAGTGTTTATTGTGTGAGATTTTAATAGAAAATAGACGAAAGATACACACGAAAACCACAACGAGCAGGAGCATTTAGAGCCATTGAATAACGTTCTCATTTCTTCCAATTAAGAATTTAGTTTTCAAAGATCAATAAGGATTTAGAGTCGATGTTCAATGGCCCAGGTGGCGAGTTGCAAGCGTTCATTGTTGCGTTGCCGCCATCTACCTTTTCAATAAGGTCAATGCAATTTTGAAGGTCCATGCCAAAGTCAATGAAAGTCCATTCGATGCCTTCGCGATGGTATTCTTCTTGTTCCAGTACGAACATGTGATGGTTAAAGAACTGTTGCAGTTTCTCATTTGTGAAGTTAATGCAGAGTTGCTCGAAACCGTTGAACTGCAGGGAGATAAGTAATGTGGAAGGTTATGTTAAGGGTAGGTATTAAACTGGCTGCGGATTTCGTTCCGCAGTTCAGTGCCCTAAAACCTGTAAATGAGCTTTGCCATACTCGTCTCTATTCGTAAGGCGGAAAAGATGAAGTTGCGTTATTCCCGTCTCAAGTGCTCCCAGCGACGACGGGCTAAACCGATGATCCAGCCGACTATTACCTTCTCGATAAGATCGATACAAGCGAGCAAGTCCATTCCGAAATCGATGAAGGCCCAGTTGATACCCTCCTTTTTGTACTCTTCTTGTTCGAGTACGAACATGTGGTGGTTAAAGAATTGCTGCAGCTTCTCATTGGTGAAGTTAATGCAGAGTTGCTCGAAACCGTTGTACTTTTATAAACATATGACAAGGTAAAGACAGTTAGAGACATCTATAATATACATTAGTTAGCAGGGTTGGCAATTATCTATCTATATATATAAACTATAAGCTAAATAACTCAGTATGGGGCTATAGGGGTTCTAGATGATCTCTCAACCGAGGGTGGGTAAACTCGGTTATACCTTCTCAATAAGATCTATGCAGGCGAGCAAGTCCATCCCAAAATCAATGAATTCCCAATGAATTCCCTCCCTGGTATACTCTTCTTGTTCCAACACAAACATGTGGTGGTTGAAGAATTGTTGCAGTTTCTCGTTTGTGAAGTTAATGCAAAGTTGCTCAAACCCATTGTACTATGAAATTAAATTGCATTAATATCAAAGAAATTACAGTATTACATATACATAGCAATCATCATCGTTCCTCTCCTTGCTAATAAATGTCAACCTTACATTCTAAATGCTATTCACTAATTCTATGGTACTAACATGTTGTATTTATAAAAATAAAGTTTGAAGTTACTCTTCCTCGTGCCCTATTTGGCTTGAGGAAGAATACCCCAACCACAGCTCATGTAATTCCAATTTCCCTTATACTCACGTCGAAGATCTCGAAACCAGCAATATCCAGTACACCGATGAAGTGCTGCCTCTTCTGCTTGGTGTCCAGAGTCTCGTTACACTTCTTGACAAGCCACTTGAAGAGACGATCGAAGACACCCTTGCAGAGGGCACCGACGGAGTTGGTAACCTGGTCCTTGTTACGACCCTGGGTCACGAACTCGTTTCCGACCTTGATGCGGGGCTTCAACAAGTTCTTGTACAAGTCCTGGCAGTCGCAACCGAGGAGCTTGGCAACACGCTCACCCTCCTGGAATAGGATTTGAGTTCATCAGTATATCGTATCATGAGTAGCATTTTTATAGAAGAAACTATATAATACGTTTATTATACTTTTGCTATAGCTTACTATATTTGTCTAACTAAGACACGGATCAGATGAACTATGTAAGATATACCTATGTGTTTTTATTGTCAATAATACGAGCTTTTTTGTATTACGATATGCTGTCAATGTTTTTAAGAGTAATAATGATGTGGTGTAAATATCCACGGTAATGATGCACGATTTACCTCAGTGCCGTCGGCCTCAGCCTGTTCCTCGCGACCCCTCTGCTTGAACTTCATGCCACCCATGTGCATGACAGCGGCGGTGATCTTGTACACGTTGTCCTTCTCCTCCTGGGTGAAACCCAGGATGTCGAAGGCTTGCTATAATACCAAACACATATTAGTATCGAGAAAGATCATTATTTTACCAGTCAGATGAGAAAAAGGGAAAAGGCTGAAGTGCAGAACGTAGATACTGCTTAGGAAGAAAAACTTATGATTTAATTAGTGAATATAATAGAAAAAGATATAGAAAGTAGATTTTTCGTAATTTACTTTCATGGGACGGATAATAATATTTAATATAATGGATGAAAATACTTACCAATAGTGAATTAGTTGTGTTAGATATTTAAATTTCAGCGTTAGCATTGTTATAAGCGAGGGTTGACAACTTCCTAGTGCACAGGATGGGGGAAAAATAAAAAGTGCTCGAAGGTAGACTATTTATAAATAATGTTTTGTGATCTCCAAATCTAGATTTCTAAGGGGTCCACAAGTCCTATTGTGTGGTATTGTAAAATCTTTTGAAAGGTGCTTAAAATATCTTATATAACCAAAGATTCCATTAGAGTCCAGTGGAATGGTAAAATTAATCTTAATCTATATTTTGCAATACTGGGTAATACTAAGAAAAGTTGGCCTCCATGGCAGTTTCGTTGACACATAACTTCCTTGCAAATACGTCGTTTTGTTCACTTACGTCGGTCAACGTACATTCCTCGCCGTCATCAACGTTGGGGATGGTAATCTTACCCTGAGCGACGTTATAGTAATCATGGATGTCGTTCGACAACAAACATTGTTCTGTAGATAAAATTTTTACCATTTAGTATAGTGTTGTGATCCCCATCCGTCGTATGCTGCCGAAAGACCCTATATGTACGCTTGTGTCGTGTCGATAATTAAGGTTTTTGGGTGTGCTAGTGCTGGTTCGGGGAGTATATGTCCGTGATAACAAAAAACCTGTGCATAAAACTTTTTGAACTCTTGCAGGGAGCGGACATGTGTATGTCAGAATTTTTTGTAAAAAAAAGGGACCAATTCACGGATATCTGAATCAATCGCACGCTCCATGCGCAGTTCGCGACTTACGACCGTCAGATCGAACTCTTCGCCGTCGTTGACTCCAGGTATACGTGTCGTTCCCTGACTTATGAGGGGATAGTCCGAGACTCGGTTGCTTAGCATCAATTGTTCTGTGGAAACCAAGCAGTGATCTGACATACACATGCGACACTGAATTGCAGTTCAGCCGCAAGCGAAGCAGCAAGCGAATGGGAGCTGAATAGTTGAAGAAAAAGATTGATAGATGAGATGAGCCAGTAGTCTCAGTTCTGGACTCACATCAGTAAGGTTCATTTCCTCGCCGTCATCGACGCCGGCAATGACGGTCTTTCCTTGCGCCACGATGTTGTAGTCCATGATGTCGTTGGACAAAAGGCACTTGTCTAAAATGACACCAATCATTGTCATATATGATTTTGGTGCGCAACTATAACTAGAACACATGCTAATTTTTGGGGATTTGGAAAGACAAACAGTAGGTAAAACTAGGACTATTATATGTGATATCGTGCCAGTCACGGGGCGATATTCCCCGGCAGTCGGCCGGTTACTTGCGGCTTGGCTGCCGAGGGTACAAACACTTGGGAACTCCGACAAGTGCCTTCAGTTCTTTGAAGGCTGAACTTACGTCGGTCAGAGTACATTCCTCGGCATCATCAACGTTGGGGATAGTAGTTTTTCCTTGCGACACGATGTAATAGTCATATATGTCGTTCGACAGCAAACACTTTTCTAAATATTAAAATTCAGGTTATTTGAACGCATTGATATATTTGTACGGTGAGTAAATTTATCTAGATAAAAGTTTATGGCATTTTATATTTGAAGAAAAAATAAGATTTTTTTTTATTCCTATTAAGTGTAATAAGATATAATATAATATTTAATGTATATGAAATGCCACAATGACACTTTAACTGAGAATTTAATCATATTTATAAGAATAATTGGAAATATTTACTAATTATCTATTAATTATAGTAAGGGCCATCATTGTTAACAATTCTCAACTTAGGATTCTGAAAAATTACAAAATAATTAACATCTGAATATTAACATTTAAGTTTAATAATATTTAATGGAATTGTTTAAGTTTAGTCCTATCTCATTGTGAAGTACTCATACGTACCCTTAAGTCCGGGGACAGAGCCAGACATCATCTGGTAGAAGATGTGGTAAGAACGCTCAAGGGCCTGTTGGGAGATGACACGGGCCTTCTCAAGCAGGTCTGGCAAAGAAAGTTAATCATCAGAACCGTTGTCAAGATTCAAGACTCTAAGTCTCCAAGCAAAGAGATACTTACAGGTCTCGATATCAGCACCAGCCAGTTTACCAGAGGGGCCGAAGTGGATACGGATGAATTTACCCTGGAGAAGAAGAAAATAACATTTTGTAGTTTCTGTTGTGTATCAAATACGGGAAACGCAGATAACCATGGAGAAAAGTTCAAGAATATTTGCATATTGTTTGTAATGATTGTTTTTTTCTTAAGAAATTTGGATTTTATAATTATAAATGTACTAAGTTTGTATTTTAAAAGATTGTCTGATTATAATACGGTAGTATAAGTGGAGATACTTACGAAACGGGAGGAGTTGTCGTTACGCACAGTCTTGGCGTTACCGAAGGCTTCAAGCACAGGGTTAGTTTGGACGACCTGGTCTTCCAGAGATCCCTTCTTCTCTTGGGTGGGGTCCTTCTTCTGGGAGGCACCGACGGTGGCGAAGTACGCAATTACCTTCTTCGTGTTCTCAGTCTTTCCGGCACCAGACTCGCCGCTGTTGGTGTTAACAGTTTTTTTGTTACAAGTTGGTCGGCAGGACGAAGAACCTAGGTCCTAGGAAGGACCCTAGGTCTGTCTGTGATGCGAACCTTAATTTTGCTAATGCATATTGCATGTTATGTTTTACTCTTCGTTTTAGTCTTTTCATAATGCAACGAATCTGACTCTGCGGACTTCAACATTTTACGCTACAGATCCGCAAGATTTCCTTTTGTGTACAAAAATATGTATTTTACATATTTTATATCGATTACGTAATATAAAATATGTAAATTATTTAAATTAATTTTATTTTAACATTTTAGAGTTTTTGACTAATCAACTCAATATCAACTCAAGTCCCAACTTGAGATTTTGGATTATGCCAACGAGAATATTGATTTTACTTTACTGATAGGTAATAAGTTATGAAATAAAGGTTTCATTCTAATAAGAAAATTGATTTTGACATTATGTTAGTAGTCTTTCGGAAGTAAATACGACGACCCGTGTAAATACTTACGTAATCAACATAGATTGATTCTCGTGGTTGGTCAACATGTTGACGTAGGCACCGTCGGAAATGGCGAAGATGTGGGGGGGCACTTCCGAGCGACGCTTGCCTCTGTACAGCCTGGCGCATCGTGTCGTGTACACGGGGAACCTCTTGTAGGGGTTGATAGCCACACAGAAGAGACCCGAGTACGTCTGTGGTGATGATGGAGAGATTAGACGTGGTGGAGATATTTGTGAAGATCTGAATCGATGCGATGATGATATATGAAGAGAAACGGCCGCAATACAGATATTGTGCCACTATAGATATCGAAACAAAATGGTGCTTTTGATAAAAATGAAATTTTTAATCCTTGCCACATCATTGTTTATGATTTAAAAAAAAATAGATTTTAGTTAGGTTAAAAACTCTCATGTTTTTTACTCTTCTATCGTCTTCATGACTAATGTTTATAAATGAATTTGCAAGGATCAAAGTACAAAAAATTGCCGAGAAAACACACCACACAGAGAGAGTATTGTATTGATACTTTAGCCCTCTGTGCTGACAACCAGACAGTAAAATTCTCTATAATATTATGTACAAAAAATAACAATAGATTTTTTATTGAGAATTTTACTGGGTACGAAAAACATAATTATAGAAAATATAGAGACGTCAATAGTCTCTTTTTTGAAAGTATTATAGAAAACAGGGGTACAGTAATGATACCTTTCTGTTTTCTAATGATAGAGAGAAACATCTTACTTTCTGCGCTTGTACAGAAAGTTTGAAACCAAAACACAACACTTAAATCTATTCTAAACACGAATAACACTGGGCTAACTTAAAGAGACAATCTGCTAATTTGAAGATTTGAAGTAGAACCGTCTCGAAGAGTACTCCCACCGACTTGTCCTGAGTAAAGGGTTCAAGTCTGGCTATACGAAGGTTTAGTCACAGATGGAAATTGGGATAACGGAACGTGTGTAGACACATTTTTCTTCTCAATTTTGAATAGTTTTTCTTTTTTGCTAGGATTTTTTTTTACCCAACAATTTTATCCAGTTGTTTTCACATAATTCACCAGCGAGAGTCTACTAATATATCTCGCTGGCAAAGAATTCTCGAATAGGACAGAAATAGCCTGCCGAAATAGACTCAGCCGGCATATTGACGAACTACTTTTAGATTCAAAACGAAACATCAATCCAAGACGAATTGCGCCGTTCATGAGCAGGTAATGCACTTTAAAACTTGGTTGCTATCCAACAATAGAAATGTGTCTACAGCGTTGAGAGATCGGGAAGGTGAGGGCATGCACACTCCAATGCTCCAACTCCTGTCAGCTCCTGACTTACGTAAATAAGCTTATGGTAATATCTCTGCTTCAAGTTATACAAAACTGAAGCGTCGTTGAGGTATGTCAAGTTGGACATATCCTCGCATTTCTCGTACTTAGGCGGGTTGACTTGACCTACAAGATCCTTCTTGAAGTCTTTTGTCTGTGGGAGAGAGTTGTTAGATTAGTTTATAGTAATGGTAATGGCGCATGTTGCGCCTACTTACGTAGATGAGTTTCGCATAGTATCGTTGTCGGAGGTTGTGCAGTACAGCTGCTTCGTTAAGGTATGTCAAGTCAGCCATGTCTTCGACTTTCTCGAATTTCGGCGGGTTTACTTGTGAGAGGAGTTCCTTTTTTAATGTCTTCTCCTGCTCATTCAATACAGAAATTGAGTATAGGCTTTAAACATTTAAGAGTATTAACATTTTAAGCATAATGGTTAAACTACAGGTAGACAGATAGGCTGTTCCTAATACCAAATCAAAGTTTACAAAATATTAAAAATAAGATAGCTTTATACATTGAAAAAAAAAACAATTTGTTTTACATTTATTACAATTAATCTAAAAACCCTAAGAGATTAGGTAACTAAGTCAACTATTGTTATAGTTGAACGGCATGAAGGATCATGAACCCAATTGATTATATTTTTTTCACCTTTTGATTACAATTCCAAAATCTCTTATTTTCATTTTGGAGTTACGTAAACTCTCAAATCTGTTATGCATTTCAAGGACTCATTTCAAACTTTATCCAGTTATACCATCATAAGAATATTGATGATTGCAAAACCTTCAATTATTATTTAAGATAAATGGTTCATTGATTTGAACTCAAAAACAAACTTTGAATTAGCAATAACAGTAATATCTATTACTCTAGCTTTATCGCTTTCGATTATTACTTTATCTATATAAAGAGCATTAAAAAAGTTATAAATGCACATCAAATAGCTCACAAAACTTTCCAATGCACATCTTGCACTTGTAAAAAGTTTGCAATGCCTTTCAGGGTTCATCCATCCTTCACTATCTACCCGCGAATCCTATATCCATTACCTCGCCTCCGGGAAGATTGACGGTCACCAAATCGCCCTTGGTGGCCTTAATTTCACCCTGCAGGAAGCCCTCCTTCTCGTCCGGAACCCAGCATGCCTTCTTGCCATCGTAGGGCTTGCTTTGGTCGATACGCTTCTGCTCGAGAGAAACGAACAGGTATGGGGTCGGATCGGGGTCATCACCCTCTTGGACTACAGGCTTCGGCATTTCGGAGGGCTAACGAGACTTTTGGGCTAGTCGAGACACGAAAACGAGCCCTGGAGCCTTCCTGTGGAACACAACGTTGGTTAGTCGAGTGACCTGCCGGCGGAGCGGAGTGGAGCGAGCAAGCGTGCGTCTATTTGTGGCTGTAATCTGATAGTGGCCGCTTTGGGAGCGCTGCCAGCGCGCACGCCGTTTGCGTAACACCGTGTTTTATGCGCGTGCGTTTTTATTAGCTTATTCCCGAACGGCCCTTCGCGGATGTTACGTCACGCGGAATGCGAGGCTGGAGAGACGCCAACCGATTTATCCGAAGCCGGATTATTGTTTATTGTCTTTTATGGTGATGGTCGATGGTATCTACGTTCGAATGCATTTACTGAACTCAATTTCTATTCAATATGTCTTATCTATTTTCAATTGATTTAAAATGTCTAATTGTGATTCGATATCTATTATTGAATTTATTTTTAATAGATAATGAATTTATTTTTAATAATAGATTTCACTTTGAAAAACAGTTTACTATTTAATTCATTGTTGCAATTGTAAACATTTAGATTCGATTGTTTAACTTTTTGCTTACACCAATGACAAAAAAAATACAAATTTATAAGTTACAACAAAAGCTCTATTGGAACCACCAAAAACATCAATTTACGGTTTACAATCAATAAATTTGACAAATCGATCAATCACTAAAATTGTCGAAAAAAACCGTCGAACCGTCGCAGTTAAGCCATTAACCACCACCGAAGCTTTACACTTCTACAGACCACTTGCACAAATCAAAATCCAATAGGTATCGATAAATCAGCTGACGCGTTCTTCGACGTCACTTTCAATCTTGAAGGTATATGCACTCGCGAGCCACTATATGCACACACAGAGCACGCTGCCGCATCGTGCGTCCCTACTTACGTTTGAAGCCGTTCTGACCGGCGGCGGGAAGCGCCGATTCTTTTTATACTCGCAATACGACACCATCGCTCGTGATCACCCCATTTTAGGCGGATGCTGGCCTGGGCCACAGCTACACTTTCAGACGAGCTTAGCTTTCACTTCAGCGGCAGCGTTCGACGCTACCAGTTTCCGAACGGGTAACCATGACTCCTCGACGGCCACTCCAGAGAACCGGAATGTTTACAGAATGCAAATCAGATGGAAAGGTTATGGGCTTAGATGAAACAGATATAGGCAATGAAAGCGATGTACAGGCAGATGTCGACGATGGATCCACCGGGAATGAAAAGAGCGATTCCAGTTTTACTATCTAAGAGTAATCGCTGGAGTATGTTTAAAATTAAGGCCGATAATTAGCTTTATGAGGCGTATAAATAGCGGGATGTACGGTTCACTTGACGTTTCAAATCAACATTAAATTAAAAACGTTTTGATGATAAATCGTGCGAATGTTTTGATAGTCAAAGTTGTTTTTAGTCGGATTCCAGCGCCGTTGGTAATCGAAAACAACATGCTGGAGCTTAAGGTATTCTTAATGATTTGAAAGGAGTTAATAATAGTATTCTAAATTGGCAAAATGAGGGTGTAGGTAAATGCATCGCACCTTAATTTAGATGATTCCACGAGTAATGCATATTGTCGTTCTGTCAAATAAATGCTTCCAGAATTGCATAATTTTTCATACTGTTCGCTCCAGTATTATTAGTATTGGCCATAAAATTTATTTTGTAATTTAATTAAGCCCCGAATGCTTGGGCTTTGAGAATGTCATAACATGTCAAACTTCACAAAATATTACATGTTTTATGTGAAACTATTTGGTATTTTAATGGTTTTTGCCAATAATAAGACATGCTTATCGCATGCTAAATTGAATTTGATTTGTAAACAGCAGATTTTCACAAGTATACAGCAGTAGACATATTTTATTATATTTTGCTTCAACCTAAGTATAAAATCTTATTTGTCAAATAACAATTATTGATTAAAATGATTGTATATCAAAGGGACCGTTACTTTTACAAACGCTTAGATGTTAAATCTCTTGTTTAAGCCCATTTAGTAACTGACTTAGAAACCTCTTAATATACTCAGATCTAGAACCGTCTTAAACCTAATGAAGGCCCTGGGTACATTCGTAAATTAATATGTTGTGGGTAATAAATGTTGATGATCCATTAGTAATCTAGAACTAGGGGGCCCTCTAGATTGTGGGGGCCGTGGGCACGTGCCCCAGTGGGAAAGAGGGGACTACTCAGATCCCAAAATGGGTTACATATATTCATAAATGGGTTAGTTTGAAGAAAACAAATTGCAGAAGGAATTGGCTCGTCAATGTATGACCCAATTCGCAAAATTGCATAAGCGTGTATGAATTATTACAACTGGATATTGTTATGTTGTTGAATATATTTGTATTTGTTTAAAAGCAGCACGAAACTCAATTGTGCTTTAGTATTGAGCGCTCTATTCGGTTAAATAATTAAAGGATAAAATTACTTGTGATATTATTTACTTATGCGCGGTTTGATAGTGATTTGATAGTGAGAGATAGTGAGAGAAATTTGGTAATGTCTTAGACAATTTTATTTTCTATTTTTAAAAATAAAAATAAAACTAAGAATCATAATGAAGACAACAAAGTATTTTTAACATGCAGGAATACAAAAATGTGTCATGTTATAATTTCTAAATAACATTGAATTAGACAAGCTTGATGGCGCATTCGGTAGTGACCCTACCCCATGCGCCAAGAGTTGTAGGTTCGACCCCCACCCAAGAAAAACATTCGTGTGATAAATACTTGTGTTTGTTCTGTGTCTGGGTGTATATATCCAATATTTAAATATATATTTGTAATACCACTATTGTTTCTGATATCCGTAACACAAGTGCTTAAGCTACTTACCTCGGAGTCAGATCAATGTATGTGATGTAGTCGGATATTTCTTTATTTATTTATTGAATATTAGGATTTAATTTACTGATTTTCGCTGCGGTCAAAAAGCGAATGGGTAATCAAAATAATTCCTACTTCTACGTGCTTCGTAAGAAACTGACTGATAAGATGTTTTCATAAGATTGCTTTGCTAAAATAAATTACGTTCAGGGTTTTATAGCGTCTTAAATATTCGATAATAAATTAATTGAAATATAATTACTGTCCGGTTAAAATAACAAAAAAAGGTTTTTTTAATTGACAAGCTATGCGGATCAAATTCTATAAATATTATTCAAATAAAAAATTTATTGTGAAATTAATCCATACTACTTACTCATATTTAAAGCTGTAGTTTGTTTGGAATAACGCGTTAAACTCTGGACCTGTTGGACCGAATTGAAAAAATATTTTTGTGTTGAATAAACCACTTATCGAGGAAATATACTTATAAAACACTACGACACATCATCTTCGCGTGTGAATCCGCGGGCATAGCCAGTTCTTTTATAAATTAAGGTCGTGTAATTCAAAATTACTCAATCCTCCTCCCAAATGGGTGTCATACTGTGATCGTTGCCCTTAAACTCGTTCATCCCAGCTCCCATAAAATACTTGCCGAACTATTAATAGACATCTGGAGTAAAATAAACGTGAGTCATCCAGCGAGTGTTATTAGCGTGCTTGATTCTGATTTGCTTAAAGATTATGAGATGTTCTAATGGAATCTGTGTGTTTACCGAGCCCGTATGGTCGTGGTTTGGAGATTTCGCACCGGGGAGAATGTAGATGTGAAGCTGTTCAATAAAACAAACGTTTGAATAAATACGCCTTACGTAATGTGAGATATGGTGCTAGATCAACGATATTTAGTTCTCTTTTGCCGTAGTTTTATTGAAGATTTTAATCTTACTTCGCATAATTAGGTTCTTATTTCAGATTTTGTTTTTCTTGCTAGTCATTGTGTTGAAAGCTATGGCGTTTCTTCTAGGACTTATTGCAAAATTATCTGTTCACTCCTTTTTACTGCTTGTCTGGTTTTTACCTAAGAATTCAATGTCAACAATATCAGACCATTAATCCCTCGGGAACTAAATTTATAATATTAACATTTGCCCATAAGGTTTGACCTTGCGGATTTTGCAGGTTGACCATACCACAAGTCGCTTCTTGTGCAGAAGTCATACATGTCCCAGAAGTTAAGTATTTCATTAATTGTATATGTACATAATTTCAGACCAACTTAAAATGCAAGTCTCATGTTGGTCGGGAAGAATGTGCCAACTGTGTCTCTTGCCTAGCATGTCTTAAAGGCGACTAATGGTATATGGGGTTTTGGGTATGTGATAGGTGATAGGTGTAGGCGACGAGCTAGCCACTTGTCACTACTTTTTCACAATTTTTCATCTAACCCAGCCCAGTTTCGTTTTTGGCTGAATGTGGTTAAAGGGGCCTGCTGCCCCTTTGACTCTGCCTACCCCTTCGCGGATTATAGGCGTGATGTTATGTATGTATGTTAAAATGCAAAATTCGTTCGTTAAACGTTAGATTAGACGTATTGACATAGATCGACCATACATTCCGGTAAACTTATCTCCAACGAATACTTTAGTCGTGGTATCTTGTTCATGTACACGAATGAAATCTATACTATACTAATATTATAAAGCTGAAGAGTTTGTTTGTTTGTTTGAACGCGCTAATCTCAGGAACTAATGGTCCGATTCGAAAAATTATTTCAGTGTTAGATAGCCCATTTATCGAGGAAAATAAACGCGGGTTATCTATAAAATATATTTTCACGAATCTGATTATTTTTTCAACGCGCCTACTGTTTTATAGATTGTATACGAATCGGTATATTTTTGTATTTTTATGTTTTTCCATCCAACCGATGAACAAGTCATTTATTTACAGATTTCTAAAGTAAGTTTTTAATTATATTTGTTACTAGCTGCTGCCCGCGACGTTGCTCGCATGGTACATCGATGACACATGCTTATGTGTTTTTCTAATATATAAGCTATACTATTGTAAAGTTTCATTAAAATCCACGCAGAACTTTCCGCGTGAAAGAGTTACAAACATCCACACATCCATCCATTAATATAAACTTACGCGTTTATAATATTGAAGATGTTATCAAAAATATTACATACTCGTATAGCTGATGACCGTGACTTCATTCGCGAGGATTTTACAAATATAGGTTATTTTCTGGCGTTCAATTTCTTTTTCTAAAATAAATCTTTTTCTATTTGAGCGGATTTTCATTGGTGTAGTGAAAGTCTGGGCAAAATCGACTCAGCTGTTTCGGAGATTACCTGCCACAATATATGCATATAGTTGTAATAAATTTAAATTCGTTTGAACTCTGATGTGTTTAGAAAAACGTTCATGTTTAAAATGTGAAGACACGTAGCATTTGAATATAGAATAAAGTGGTTACTAAGAAAAGCGATATTTTGTCTAACTGTTTGGATGGGAACAATCGTTTTTTGTTTTAAATTGCAAGATTTATCGTAATACAATTACTTTAATGATTTCTTTGCTTTTTTTTTAACAAACTTTTATTAGCTTCATCTGCCATATTTTAACTAATACTTATTAGATTTTTTTATTATCTTACAAGAAATGCTGAACATATTTTAATAATACATTCACTTTATGAATGCCATATTATACTTGTCAGTATTAAGCTCTTGTGTGCCGCGTTGGTTTAGTTGTAGCATGTGATGCCTTGCGCCCTGCAGGGGGGGCTCCGAATACTCCTGAGGTATCCCTGCCTGTCGTAGGAGGCGACTAAAAGGGCCTTCGGGGTCGTGGGGGTTAGGGGAGGAGGTCCTCTGCCCTCAATCGTCCCCGGAGAAGCCGACTGCAGGTGTTACACCCGGTCCGTTAGGATAGGGTACACAGCTGTCTATGTGGTCGTGAAACACCACCCAAGGTGTTCTGGGGGAGAATACCACTCCCTCGAGATGGGCCGCTAGGCGGCAGCGCGCGCTACGTAGACTTTACGAGATGAATCCCGACAGTGGGGATCCCGTTGGTTTTGCGTTAGCGCCCGAAGAACGACAGCCTTGAGGTTTAGTCGGTAGGGTCTCCGGAGATTGCTACCGGTTTCGAGCCCGACTCACCCTTTTAGGTCCACCCAGGACTCTAACTGGATGGTGCGTAAGTAAGCATTCCTGAAGTAAAAAAAAAAAAAAAAAAAAAAAAAAAAAAAAAAAAAAAAAAAAAAAAAAAAAAATGTGATGCCTAAGGACCAAGAGGTTCAGAGTTAAAATCCCGGGTTGGGCCAAAAATTTATGGCTGAGTATTTCAACATTGAAATTACTCAGTAACAGCCCGGAGTTAGGAGGTTGGCGGTTTTAATTACCCCCCACCCAAAGCACGTTAAGCCGTTAAGGACCTACGGCTTAACGCCTGACCTCTCTCCAGTCATGTCGATCAGAGAAGGAACAGAGAGTGCACCTGTGTTTGCGCTGACACGTTTGCATTATAATATCTTCTGTGTAGCGGGCTGATCCTCGTTGAGATTGGCCGTCGTGACCGAAATCGGTTAGAAGGATATATAATAAGCTCTTACACGTTACATTACAAACTGAGATATCTATCTAACTATCTATAGGTACAACACTACAAACATTTTAATTTATGAATGCAGTTACATTGAGATGATTACATAATAACTGTGCCATTTAGTTTCATTTAAATTTAACTGTGCGATTTATCCACCGTACAAATTATTAAGTGAGCCGTTAAAATTATAGTTTACTTCGTCAACCGTTTGAAGCTAGGAAAATTCCACTGGTACCAAAATGTTAAAATGACTGAATTTTCAAACAAGATCATAATAAACTTGACTCTGCCTGCCCATTCGGGGATTATGCGCGTGATGTTATGTATGTATAATAATATTAATAATGAATAAATTCTCCAGAATGACACACCAATTCTATAGTTCCAAACTAAGCTTACAAGCTTGTGTTATGGATACTAGGTGAACGGATAGACATACTTAAATACTTTTTATAAACATCCATGACTCGAGTACATATGTCCATGTTCATCATACGAAACATTTGCCATTAGCGGGATTCGAACGCGGCCCTTGGTTCCTTGAGTCGCGGACTACTCGACCACGACCTGTCAAAATATTCATATGATACTACTTTTGGAACCTAATTTAAAGGGATTTTAAGGGTTTCTTTTTTTGATATCAAAGATCAACATTTTTATGAAATTGGTCCCGAGATTGAATTGTCGATTATATTTCTAATTTCTATGGTAGTTCGATATATAGGTCTGTTTTTCGTCTAAAGTCATTCAGTCAGTCATTTCGTATAAAGCCGTACCTACGGCTTTAGCTAAACAATGTTAAATATGAAGGTCAGAACAGCGACTAAAGTAGAATATCGATTGTCATTCTACATCATTGTGTTCTAGGGGAGATAAATATGTATCGGGTTTTGGATGTATGATTGTTTTAATATTTGTTTAGGCGATAAACTATCCATTTGTCACTACTTTCTCACAATTTCTCCTTCAACCCAGCCCAGTTTTATTTTTGGCTGAATGTGTTTAAAAAGCCCTGCTGTCCCTTTGACTCTGCTTACCCCTTCGTAAATTGTGGGCGTGATGTTATTTTATGTTATACGTAAACACACCCTTAACCGACGAGCGTGTATGAAAAAACTTATGTAGAAGAAGCGAGAGGTGTATGTCAGGATCGTAGCAAATGGAAGTACGTGATCTCTGCCTACCTCCATGGGAAAAAGGCGTGACATTATGTATGTATGTATGTAAACACATATTATACTATTTTAAACATATTTTTTTCTTCGTAATCGTTAAAAAGCTGTGGTACTAAGCCTATACCTAATTTAATGATCATGCATATACTGATGTAGCCTGTACACGTAAGACTCCATTAAATAGAAAATCTTTCAAATATACATTTCCCAATACAAATTCCCGAAGTACTCTGATCGCTTGGAACGCAACGTTCCAAATGCAATTGCAAATACGATCGCTTAAAATAAAGTCCGTCTTAATCAGAACACAAAGTTGCGTTAACTGCTGCAATTTAGTTGCGCGTTGATGAAGTGCGGTTGAGCTGGAGTTGATGACGACGATGCGGGCGTCAACCCGGCAGACAGCGACCGACAGACCCGACAGTCTTGGGTTGGTCAAAAACCGTTGATTTCCTTTGAATAGCTCATGATGAGATAGTAAAGACAGCTCAGTTTGTGACCGTTTATAAGGTGGTAGCGAAAGCTGTGTTTGCAGGAGTGAAGATTCAGACTGGTCGATGATGACCAATCTTAAACTTCAGCTTCCTTTGTCCCGTGTTGGTCTGGGACTTAAAAAGAATGTGCCAACTGTGTTTCTTGCCTAGCATGTCGTAAAAGGCGACTGATGGTATATCGGGTTTTGGGTATGTGATTGTGTAGGCGACGAGCTAGCCCCTTGTCACTACTTTTCCACAATTTTCCATCTAACCCAGCCCAGTTTTGTTTCGGCTGTATGTGGTTAAAGGGGCCTGCTGTCCCTTTGACTCTGCCTACCCCTTCGGGGAATTAGGGCGTGATGTTATGTTATGTTATGTTATGACTTGGACCAGGTTTTAGGATTTAGCGAATCTGATGAATAGGTACGTTGAAACGAATCTACCTTCGTTACCCTTATAAGGGAAACTCTCCACATTTTTTTTATTAGGGGATGTAACTAAGGATTAGTGTAGGTACCTCCACTATTCTCAATAGAAATAAAGATTAAACAATGCTTAAAATTTAATTAGACATTTCAATCGCTAGAAGATGGGCTTGCGATGCTATTTAATGGGAACCAGACAATTTTGAATCATGCTTACAGATCTATAGTTGTTGAAATGTGCAGGTTCCATCACGACGTTTTCCCTTACCGCCGAGCTTGTGGTATAAATACGTACATAGATTTGGAACATACAGAGGCAGGTAGTATATGCCGTATTTCCTGAAGTATGAGTTTGAACCTACACCCCACGGGTGAGAGGTGCTTGTCCTTTCCATCCATTAGCTACCACCGCTCTCTTTTAGAGTGTATCAGAGTGGTGGGAAAATGTATAAAAGCACCTGCAATCCATGATGACATGATTTTACACGAGAAACATCCATTGAACAAGCGTGCTTCTGTTGAGGTAACAGAGAAAACACTTCAGAGTCTTGGGTGATGTTTGAAAAGAAAGTGCTGCGACATCATTATTTATAAACCTCCTTTCGAATGACCTACTACATTGGTCTTGTTAACAAATACTTTCCATTGTAATTGCACGAATGTAAATACGAAATTGCTTCAATTATATCTTAATCAGCTTACAAAGTTGCAATAACCATTGCAATTTGCTAAGAGTGCGAAAGTCTACTGCGATACATGAAAAGTAGACTCTAAGCTCAAGATTAATACTATGTTACCTTAGACGGGAATGCTGGAAACTACTTCGGGTAGGGCCTCAGACTGCCCATTCAAAGAGGCAACGCTGTCAGTGTTCTGGGCACCTTGATCTGCGTAACAGACAATACCCAACATAACATCACGCCCATAATCCCCGAAAGGGTAGGCAGAGTCAAAGGGACAGCAGGCCCCTTTAATCACGTACAGCCGAAAACAAAAATGGGCTGGGATAGATGGAAAATTGTGAAAAAGTAGTGACAAGTGGCTAGCTTGTCACCTCAATCACATACCCAAAACCCGATATACCATTAGTCGCCTTTACGACATGCTAGGTAAGAAACAATAACTCTTTCATAAATATATATGATGATCAGTGTTCAAAATACATATACATCCAATGTCCAATATGTGTCACTGGACAAGAGACTCATAATCTGATCGGATTACTTGCACCCCGGCATCATATAACCTAAGGTCCTCTATCCTTAGCAAAATTCTTTATACCTTCTTTTATACCTTCCTGGTATAAAAAAGAACTTGTAGTTTTCGTTATGGAGCACTTCAGAATTTCAATATTAAACATATTTACTAAAACATAATTCAAAAAATCATGGTGAAATCCATTTAATATGTTGATGCTTAAAATCTGCTATAATGTACCAGTTGGCATATTAAATATAATACTTACTGTAGTTTTTAGAATTTTATTGTGGTCACTATTTTGTAAAAATTGTACGAAAGCGCGACGTCACGCGCAACCTGAATGCATTGTATCTTCGTCAATGTTTGTTTGACAAATGAATAAAAAAATACGTATTTAACATTTTTTATAATCTAACTGACAGACTAAACAGAATGTTTTAGTCATCTATTTTATTAGTTTTTTAATATTGATTTCCATTTCTCTAATAAAACTGCAGTTTTATAACAAAGTTTATGAACTGAATCATTGTCAGCATATTTTACGGTGTTCTAATAAAATGATGTGACGTTATCAAGACCGTTTACTACCTCTGATAGTATCACACGAAAGCCATTCATCTCTTGAACTATTTTAAGAGAAGACAGATGCGTTGGCCAGATTAATATGAGGACATTATGACGTATAATTACTAAAGCGTCTCTTGTTATCGTCGTCTTGATGACTAATCCTAGGATATCCTCTTATGCCGATTCAAATGTACAAACGTGTGAACAAAACGGCAGGCCCGTTGGACGAGTGGTCAGATACCCTGGCCTCGAAACCGAGGGTCGCAGGTTTAAAATCCCGCTAGGGGCAAGTGTTTCGTGTGATGAACACGGACATTTGTACTCAAGTCATGACTCGAGTACAAATATAAACATCCATGGATGTTTATAAAAAAACGTATTTAAGCATGTCTATCCGTTCCTCTAGTATTCATAGCACAAGCTTATAAGCTTAGTTTGGAATTAGGGAATTGGCGTGTATGTCTGGAGAATTTATTTATTACTAGCTTCTGCCCGCGGCTTCGCTCGCGTGGTACATCGATGAAACATAACCTATATGTTATTCAGGTGTATGTGCTATATTATTCTAAAGTTTATTTAAAATCCATTCGGTAGTTTTTCTGTGAAAGAGTACAAAACATCTATCGGTACATACAAACTTTCGCATTTATAATAATATTAGTAGGATTATTATTAAAAATCTCTCATACTGTACTTTAAATTTGTTAACTAAATTGGTATTGGCCTAGAAGTTTTAGAGGCTACGGTTTTAACAAGTTACTGTTTTTATAAGTCGTAAAGACATACCCACGAATCACTAGAAAGAAAACTTGTTAATCAATCTAGATCAGTTATCTAAATGCATTATTAAGTTTTATTATAAAAAACAATAAACAAATCGGGCTTAACATATTCTTAGGCTATCTATACTAATATTATATAGAGGAAAGATTTGTATTTTTGTGTGTGTGTATGTTTGTAATGAATAAACTCAAAAACTACTATGCCGATTTCGAAAATTCTTTCACCATTGGAAAGCTACATTATCCGGAAGTAACATAGGCTACATTTTATCCCCATATTCCTACAGGAACGGGAACTATGCGGGCGCGGGGCGCTGCTAGTATATAATATATATACAATATATATTGTCTATATATACAATATATATTGTCTATATATACAATATATATTGTCTATATATACAATATATATTGTATTGCATTAACAGTAAAATTTTTTTTTACGTCCAAATTATTGATTCAGCGACCCGCTCTAGTTTTATACAGGTACAAAACATTTACGATCGTCGTTGCCAATTTGCCTTTAACAATTAAAATTAATTACCTATACCTGTCCAACTGCTCAGTCTATACGACCGTATGTCTAATGAAGACTATATAGTTATCCCAAAAATGTTTTTGTCTGAATAGACAAATATGTCGATAAGCTACATTTTATAATGTAACTGGCTGACCCGGCGCACTTTGTAACGCCCCGTTCTCCGATTTTCAATACCTATTTTTTTTATTTACCGCGCAACTATTTTTTTTTTTTCATGAGAACCTTCACTTGACAATAACAAACATATAGATACATAACATTGAACAAACCTAGCATCACGCCCATAATCCCCGAAGGGGTAGGCATAGTCAAAGGGGCAGCAGGCTCCTTTAACCACATTCAGCCAAAAACAAAACTGGGCTGGGTTAGGTGGAATATTGTGAAAAAGTAGTGATAAGTGGCTAGCTCGTCGCCTACACAATTACATACCCAAAACCCCATATACCATTAGTCGCCCTTTACGACATGCTAGGCAAGAAACACAGTTGGCACATTCTTTTTAAGTCTCAGACCAACATCGGACAACAAACAACTAAAAAAGAATTAGCAAATATGGTAAAGCCGTTTTTAAGTTATAGCTTTGGGGTGGACCACCCTTATCACTTAGGGGTATAAAAAATTGACTACAATCGATTCTCAGACCTACCGAATATACATTTAAAATTTCATAAAAACCAGTCAAGCCGTTTCGGAGGAGTTTGGTAACAAACTCCGCGTCACGAGAATTTTATATATTATAAGAAGTATTGTAAAGTTACGATAAATATTGATAATATGGGCCATTATATTATATGGCCAGAATATTGAGCCCGACGGAAGGGAAGCTAGCACTCTACAAATTACAAACTGAGTTCCTTGACTAGTATGTCATAAAAGGCGACTAATTTATTGAGTGTCGAGTTCGTGGTTATGTTAATGACGAGCTGGCTACTTATACTTTGATTGCCTCGATAGCGCATTCGGTAGTGACCCTGCCCCATGCGCCAAGAGTTGTTGTGGGTTCGATCCCCTTCCAGGACAAACATTCGTGTGATGAATACTTGTGTTTGTTCTGTGTCTAGTTGTTAATATTATCTTATCCAATATTTCAGTATATATTTGTAATACCACTGTTGATTCTGATATCCATAACACAAGTGCTTAAGCTACTTACCTCGGAGTCAGAACAATGTATATGGTGTCGTCGGATATTTATTTATTTTTACTTATCACTACTTTTTCACAACCATCTCCATTATCAGCGAATGAGGTTAAAGGGGCTTACTGCTCCTTTCACTCTGCCTACCCCTTCGGGGATTGCAGGCGCGGTGACATTTATGTATGTATGTGGTACCGACTAATCTCACGGCTATATTTTCGATACCCGTCTGTTTAATCCGCCACTTCTGCAATCCACGATCTTGGCGGCCAACACATGACACATCTGAGCTGGCCCCTCGCCAGGCTGCCTGGTGCCTTCATTAAGGACCACACCAGCAATATTTATGTGGAATCGACGTTACACCATGATGGAGTTCTGTCTCGATATAATAGTCGAGTCGTATTTTACATTTTCTGGCTACAGCATGTTTATTAATAAACTAGTTTGCTTGCGTCTTCGGAATTTAATCAAAGAGGAATATAGGTAGGTATAACCCACCGAAACACACAAATAGGACAAAGTTTTATTCTGATATCTGTGTTGAGCCTAGTCATCATTTCTGTGCATATCTCGGTTAAATCCGTTTCACCGAACGTCGATCCGAATCGATAAATAAAACCATACTGTTATTTATATATCTATACTTATAATAAATCTGTAGAGAGGTCAATTCTGTACATGAAATATATTTTCAAAATAACTATCAGGGGGTGATTAGTGATCGATACTGATGCCAAAAATGCGATCAGTAAAATTTTTGTCTGTCTGTCTGTCTGTTTGTATGTTCCTTATAGAAACAAAAACAACTCGACGGATTTTAACGAAACTTTGTACAATTATTCTTCATACTCTTGGGCAGGTTATAGTATACTTTTAATCACGCTACAATCAATAGGAGCAGAGTAGTGAAGGGAAATGTTGGGAAAACGGGAGAAGTTACTCCATTTTTTAAGCTTCCGTCGCGTGTGCAGCCTTAATGGTTAAAGTTACGTAGAAATCATGTATGACGGAAATAGTCTTTATAATATTAACCATTAACGCGGGTGACACCGCTGGCACAGCTAGTTAATAATAATACAATTTGACAAGCTCGATGGCGCATTCGGTAGTGACCTTGCCCCATGCGCCAAGAGTTGTGGGTTCGATCCCCATCCAGGACAAATATTCGTATGATGAATACTTGTGTTTGTTCTGTGTCTGGGTGTTAATATCCAATATTTAAGTATATATTTGTAATACCACTGTTGATTCTGATATCCGTAACACAAGTGCTTAAGCTACTTACCTCGGAGTCAGATCAATGTATGTGATGTCGTCGGTTATTTATTTATTTATTTATTTAATATTAATATTGGGAGCGGTGGTAGCTCAATGGTAAGGACACGCGTCTCTTAACTGAGGAGTGCGGGTTCAAACCCGGGCACGTACAAATGGATTTTTCAAAATCTATGCACGTATTTATACCACTTGCTCGACGGTTAGAGAAAACATCGTGATGAAACCTGCAAAGCTAGCCACTTGTCACTATTTTTCCAGTTTCCCATCTAATCCAGGCCAGTTTTATTTATTTATTTCTTTGGCGTTTTATATCTTACCCAGGCCTGTTTTATTTTATGCTGAATGTGGTTGAAGGGGCTGTTCCTTTGACTCTGCCTACCTCTTCGGGGATTACAGGCGTGATGATATATATCTACGTATGTTATATGATGGATAAACGTACCGAAATACATATCTAAATATTCACAGCCGAGTTCATGACATAAAAAGCCCATGTATGATTCGTACGGCTTTGGTGTCGTAATTGATCTTTTACCAGACTGTCAATGAATAAAGTAAATTTATGAAGTTTTCGGTAACATTGTCACATTAAGTGTGGGCCAAAATATTAATATGGCGGGCATCTGTGCGTTATTGAATATTAAGCTGCCGGTATAGTATGTACATAATATTACAATGTGTATTTAGGGTGAGATATAACTGGTGTGTGTATCCGAATGTTTACATTTACCAACTTGTCTTTGAAACAGTTGGATCTATAGGAAAAATATATACATACATAATGTGACGCCTTTTCTCCATGGGGGTAGGCAGAGATCACATTTTATAAACTTATATACACTTATACAAACTGGATTCATTGGATATCAAAGTCATTATCTTTCTAGCGTTATGTCCTGTGCTTAGACGGGGTCCGCTCCGATTAGAACCAGGATTAGTGAGTCTGGTAAATACATTAAAGCGACTGCCGGTCTGACCTTAGATAGGGGAACCAGACAATTTTTGATCGTGGTTACAAATCCAAAGTTGTTAGAATTTGCAGGTTTCATCACGATGTTTTCCCTTATCGTCGAGCTAGTTGTATAAATATAAATCCAGAGGTTCGTGCCCGGGTTTGAACCCGCTCTCCTCGGTTAAGAGGCGCGTGTCCTTACCATTGAGTTTTAGGAGTGGTGGCTTGTAACGTCACTTTCAAGTAAAAATTGTACCTAGGTGTGACGTCACGCGCAACTTGACTGCACTGTCTTCGTAAGTGCTTGTTTGACAAATAAATGAAAAAATACGTGTTCAGTATTATTTATAATCTAACTGACGGACTAAACATAATTTTTAAGTCGCCTTGCCTATTTCCGAGGGGGTGAGCAGACTCCAAGTAAATTGTGGAAAATTATTTTGTGTATCATTTCCATAGATTTATTGTAGTCAATAAATTCTAAATCTATGATCATTTCTATAATTTGTGTATAATTTAATGGTAAATTTTGTTTAACTATTTAAGCTAGAGATATCCTTCATAATTCGTGCTAATTTATTAAGCTACTACTAAAAATTAGGCACAGCTTTAAGCTACATGGTGGGATAAAGCTGATATTTCCAGAAAAAAATACAAAAAAAAAAAATTTAAACGTAACTGACTATTAAAAGCTCGGTATTCTAATAAAAATACATCGTTTCATTTCTTAAATACCAATATTTAATATGTATAGACCAAACGATGTGGGTTAGATTTAACTAAAATTGATTTGTCTTCGAAACATTTTCAGATGAGCTCTATAATAATCTTCAAAGCTGTTAATTGCCAAACAAACAGCTGTGTTGGGAAAGACAGGGTTTGTCCGGTTTTATACAATCCAGACACATGTACGAGCTTTTAAACAAGGACGGTCTAAAAATATTGCATCGCAGATATTTGCAGTGTGTAACTATTTGAAGATAAATTATTTCAGTTTCCTTGAGAATCTGGCGTTGCGCGTTGTAAAGTCGTTCAGCAGTGAAAACCTCGTAAATGCTTTTGAATTTTTTTTTCAGGAGGAAGAAAAATCTGCAAAAGTGGGCTCTACCTCTAGAAAGACACACCTTTCTTTCCGTTAAAAGGTCTCGAGTTTGTAAATTTGTATTCGATGGGTCGTAGCCCAGACAACTTTGGAAACCACTGCTATAGACTAAGACTAACGGTAGTAGCCCAATTGTATGTTTACGCATCTTAAGGCGGATCTCCACCGTAAAAAGTTGGCAACTTTTGTTCGGTGGAGACTTGCCTTTACGGAAACTTGTCACCAACACGTGTTGCCAACACAAAAGTTGGCAACTTTTGTTCGGTGGACACTTGCCTTTACGGAAACTTGTCACCAACACGTGTTGCCAACACAAAAGTTGGCAACTTTTGTTCGGTGGACACTTGCCTTTACGGAAACTTGTCACCAACACATGTTACACTAACACAAAAGTTGGCAACTTTTATTCGGTGAAGACTTGCCTTTACAGAAACTTGTCACCAACACGTGTTGCCAACACAAAACTTGGCAACTTTTGTTCGGTGAAGACTTGCCTTTACGGAAACTTGTCACCAACACATGTTGCCAACACAAAAGTTGGCAACTTTTGTTCAGTGGAGACTCGCCTTTAACTATTCGATTTTTAAAATCCTAAGGTTAAGGATTTTTAAATCCTAAGCCTAGCTTTTGCAAAAGAAATATGTGACGGTGTATGAGAGACCATGACCCAATCCGTTCGCCGGCCTAAGCCTGAATGACGCAGATTCAATGGCAGCTGCTTCAATAACATAACTAGACTCGCTAAATCTAGGATCAATCCAAACGGACGCCGACCAATAACGGACATCTAAAATGAAGTAAACTACCTGTACCCGCGATTTTTCCCGCGTTTGTGGTTAATGTTATATAGCCTATAGCCTTCCTCGATAAATTAACTATACAACACAAGATTATTTTTTTTATTTCAGACCAGTAGTTTCTGAGATTAGCGTGTTCAAGCTAGCAAACAAACTCTTTAGCTTTATATATTATTATTAAGTATATAAGATAAAATTAATATATGTACTTAATATGATTGGTAATAATAATAATAAATTCTCCAGACTGACACTCCAATTCCCTAGTTCCAAACTAAGCTTATGCTTGTGCTATGGATACTAGGCGAATGGATTGACATATTTCAATACGTTTATAAACATCCATGACTCGAGTATAAATGTCCATGTTCATCACACGAAACATTTGTCCCTAGCGGGATTCGAACCCGCGACCCTTGGTTTCGTGGCCAGGGTCTCTGATCATTCGACCAACGGGCCAGTCAAAACCTAGTTTGTATCTACTGTGTTTTTTGCTTAGCATATCCTAAAAGATGACTACAGATGTAATTGGTATTAGGCCATGTTCATCACACGAAACATTTGCCCCTAGTTGGATTTGAACCCGAAATATTATGATACCTGATAATGCCTTGCTTTATCAATCAAAAAGCAACACTTGTTACAGTCGTATTACTTGAATGTCATGAATTCTATATTCTATACGCAATTATTAGGTAAATGAAGCGAGCCGCCGACAGCCAAATGTGACACAAATTAAGACGAGCAATTGAAGACCGAGCGTTGGTCGCTTGCCATCGAGTTATTAACATGTTTCCGTGTGTTCATCATAGTATTTGATCTATTTTCAGAAATTGCTGTACAATTAAGACCTTTTTGCAGGGCGGTTGTAGTTTACGGGTGTTCTAGCAACTCGGCCCGGCTTCGCGCGGTAAATATAAAACAGAAACTATGTAAAATGAAAACCGCATCAACATTTCATGAGTGGTTAAAACATCTAAGCGAACAGTTAGAAGCGGTGACTATGTTATAATATGTGAAGGCTTAATTGGTTCTAGCACACTCTAACAGGATCAGGTTTGGTAATCCTAGGACTATGGTCCAACGGGACATAATACCAGAAAGATTATGAGCTTGTATAAGTTCCCGTTGGTAGTAATTCTTGATTTAGACAATTTTAAGCTGACGTAGCTTAAAATTGTCTAATTTTTTTTTGTTTGCCTACCCCGCTAGGAAAGTGGCGTGAAGTTTAGTTAGTTAGTTAAGCTGACGTATTATTCAATTAACGGCCTAATTTCATAGGTAAATGTTGTTTAGAATCGACACGTGTCTCCGTCAAATGTCTCTTAAATAATTTAGATTAATTTTAAATTGAATCGGGAAATACGCGACCTCAATAAATTGCGTTACCCTTCAGGTGACGCCTACGCCGCGAGAAGAAATTTACAAAACTTAAAAAACAACTTTGAAAAGCGATTTAGTTGAATAATTCAGATGAATTTAACTAGAAGCATGAAGTCATTTTCTTATTTAAAACAATTATTAAAACAAAAACCCAGCTTGAAAGATATCATTCTTTTTTCGGAGTAGGTTAAAATATTGCTATGTTACACGAATCATAAAGTACCTATTATTACACCTGTCTTCAACAATAATATGATTTGGTTTAGATTATTAATACATTAATCATTATACAGTATCTCTATATCTTTATATTTCTCGGTAGAGTCATACATACATACATAATGTCACGCCTTTTTCCCATGGGGGTAGGCAGAGATCACGTACTTCCATTTGCTACGATCCTGACATACACCTTTCGCTTCTTCTACATTCATAAGTCTTTTCATACACGCTCGTCGGTTTACGGTAGAGTCAAATATAAAGATAAATCTACATATATCTATACTAATATTTTAAATCTGAAGAGTTTGTTTGTTTGCTTGAAAGCGCTAATCTCAGGAACTATTGAAAAAAATATTTCAGTGTTAGATAGCTTATTTATCGAGGAAGGCTAGGCTTTATAACATTAACCATAAACGCGGGTAAAACCACAGCTAGTTAGTAATATGAAGGAAAGTGAATTCATTTTATACGCAATAATTTTTGTAGTGTTACAATAAAATTTTGAACTTTATGAAAAGTTTGTGGTAATTGTGATAAATGCAATAGAACTGCACCACAGCATTAGATTTAATTAATCGGCTAAAAAAGAAAGTCAATGTTATTCTAGATTTACCTAAAGTGCTGATTGCTCTAGTATTGCGCAATGATTATTTTTATTCCATCAAATTCAAAGTCAAAATATTCTTTATTTATATAGGTTTCAAGGAAACACTTACAAATCGTCAAATACAGGTTATATGATTCTACCACCGGTTCGGAATGTTGTATCTACCGAGAAGAATCCGGCAAGAAACTCGGTAGTTAATCAATACATTCAATGATAATAATTCTATAATAATTTAACCTTTACTTGCATTAAGATTACGAAGAATATTAATGAAAAATAAAAAACTTTCTGATGCAACAAGTTTTTGTAAACAAGCCATAGATTCATGCGTGCGATAAAATTTGTCACTGTGACTGTATGCTGTTATATTTGTCGTGTCGAATGATGATCTGGAATAATCCAGGTATAAAGTGAGGTTCCGAATGATTTTATAGGTTTACTAGCTCGCTCGGTTGTATGGCACACCTTGTTACTGCTTAACCTGGGGTCCACGCGAAGCTTAATAACTAACGAACTAACTAACTAACATTTCCTTAGCAGGGTAGGCGGAGAGAACCGAACGAGCTCAGGTTATTCTTAAAGTATTTTTATACTATGTACTAAATAATAATAATATCGTCTTTATTATAAAGATTATTTAAATATTTTCATTATCTGTATAAATATCGATACCTCTGAGCTCAAAGGGCTTAAATGACATTTGACGGAAAATACAGCTCCAGACTAGTTTTTCAACGCTTCCTCAGAGAGGTCATATGTATCACCTAAATATCATATCAGATAAATAAATTTAAATTACATTAAATAAGAAAAAAACATCACAATTTGCTTCACCAATATTTATTGTCATATAGGATAATTCTCAAAGAGCGCACTTTGGGCCCAGAGGTATTAATATATATACCTTTATGTCTGGATCAATTTCTTTTGTTAACCGACTTCAAAAAAAGGAGGAGGTTCTCAATTCGACTGAATGTTTTTTTTTAGATTTATTTTTGAGTTTCTCACAAAATAACCTAGCTGGGATCCGCTTATATCAAACAGCAACCGTAACCGGACAAATAGATAATACTTTTTGACAAAACATCCATAGTATTATAATAAATATGTGCATGACGATGTATTCTCTTATCGCAGAACTAGTGTTCTACTGATTTATAATCAGTATGGAGATATAAAAAATAGAGGTAAGTATAGGTTTTGGAACAACGCGTGCGCATGTTTAGCTTTGATGATCCCTCTTGATAAGCAGGAGACTGATTTCGTTACGTGTCGTTAGAAATATTAGCCATCCCAAATTAAACTGACTAAAAGCCCGTTTAGCCATCCGATAAACCGTCAACTGGGAACAAACAATTTTATTTTCCTACGAAAATAAACCGCCGAGGTAAATTCGACAATCGGGCATTCTTGGCAACGGACGGACGTTAGACGATTTTTGCGTTCTGCCCGAAGCCCAGGAGCTAAACTCGTAGAGACAGTGTGTAGCGTTGAGGCGTGATGTGAACGGAGCTTTGTAACCTTTCGTGACCTCAGAGGTGAAAAGATTTTGAAAGTTTGTTGATCAGCTGATATTTGGCCCTTTGGTCGAGTGGTTAGAGACTGGCCACGAAATCAAGGGTTGCGGGTTCAAATCCCGCTAGGGGCAAATGTTTCGTGTGATGAACATGGACATTTGTACTCGAGTCATGGATGTTTATAAAACGTATTTAAGTATGTCCGTTCACCTAGTATCCATAGTACAGGCATAAGCTTAGTTTGGAAATAAGGAATTGGTGTGTCAGTCTGAAAATTTATTAAATATAAATTTATTTATTTATTATCTGCCAATATTAATAATAATTTGTGCAGACTGACACAGATCTCTAGCAAGCAGATACTAAGTAAATACTTACTTGTATGTAATTTTAAACTTTCGCGTTGCATTATCACTAGAAATAATGCTGACGGGACTAATCGCGTTTGGTCGCGTCAGTATTATATACGTGTAATTCCAAGGCTATTTGGGTGGTTTGAAAACTTTTAGGCAGCAAAATCTTAAGCCAGAAGGCCCAGCTCGCCATACACAATGCGGTACTGATTCCTACGCTAAAATATGGAAGCGAGAGTTGGGTATGGCAGAAAGAGCATGAAAGTAGAATAAACGCGGTCGAGATGCGTGCGCTGCGGAAAATCTGCGGTGTATCGCTCACAGACTGCGTTCGGAATGATGATGTAAGAAAGAGAGTCGCTCTTAATGACAGCGTCGGAGTCAAGGTAAGAAGAGGCATGCTTCGGTGGTTCGGACATTTGGAAAGAATAGATGACGAAAGATTGACTAAACAGATATACAATACGAAAGTGGAAGGATGTAGGAGCCGCGGAAGGCCCAGGCTCACCTACCACGACCAGATTGGTCGTGTATTAACAGAAGGTTCGACTGGCTCGATGGCGCATTCGGTAGTGACCCTGCCCCATGCGCCAAGAGTTGTGGGTTCGATTCCCACCCAGGACAAACATTCGTATGATGAATACTTGTGTTTGTTCTATGTCTGGGTGTTAATATTCAATATTTAAGTATATATTTGTAATACCACTGTTGTTTCTGATATCCGTAACACAAGTGCTTAAGCTACTTACCTCGGAGTCAGCTCAATGTATGTGATGTAGTCGGATATTTACAGATAATTTAATATTAAAAAAAAAAAGGAGGTGATGTTAGGAGTCAGAAAAACCGTAGAGCTTGTATGAAAAGGATTATGAATGTTGAAGAGGCGAGTGAGGTGTGTAAGGATCGTGCCATATGGCGCTCGGTTCTCTCTGCCTACCCCGCTAGGGAAGTGGCGTGAAGTTTAGTTAGTTAGTTATTAATAAATAAATAATTATTTGATATGATATATTCGATTTCGAAATATGACGTCACGAAACTTAGGGTTCCTCCCACTCTTGTCACACCATGTCACATTTCGTCGACTGGGGGAGTCCCCTTTACGTGTGACATTATTAAATGGATGGCCCCTTATCCAGCTGATATCGGCTAATCCACACTGTTACATAAATAAGTTGACGCCATACAGATGTATTTCCATGACACAGTTTTTTATTTATTAAGATAGACATTCCTTTCTAGTCCTTCCTTTGTTCCTTGTCGCTTTGTTTTTTCATTAACACGAGTGATGATAGCTCAATGGTAACGACACGTGCCTCATATATAAGAGGTGCGGGTTCATACCTCAGGATTTATCAATTCTATGTACGTATTCGTGCTCTATCTTAGTGGTAACGAAAAATATTGGGATGAAACCTGCACATTCAAACAACTATGGATGTGTAACCACGATCTAAGTAATCTGGTTCCCTTAGGGTAGCGTTTCTCAAAAGGGGGAATTGCGAACCCCCAGGGGTTCGCAATTAGATGATAGGGGGTTCGCGGGAAGATTTACGTAATGTAGGATGAACGACTGACCCGTGAGTAAGACACGCGTAGGCTGGTCGTACCCGTCACTGAACGTACTGTCTGATCTGAACCTACTTTGAGGGGGGGACCAGACTCGCTAAATCCTGGATCATGGTCTAAGTAGACACCGACGCAGCATGGGACTCAATGGTAAGAAAATGATCCCTTAATTAATATGCATTAAGCTAAAGGAATGTAGTTTCACAGGCCCGTTGGTCGAGTAGTCGGAGACCCTGGCCACGAAACCAATCGCGGGTTCGAATCCCGCTAGTCGGGTGACGAACATGACATTTGTACGAGTCATGGAATTTAAATTTAATAAAATGTATTTAAGTATGTCTATCCATTCACCTAGTACCTACAGCACATGCTTAGTTTGGAACTAGGGAATTCGTGTGTCAGTCTAGAGCAGTGCTTTTCAAACTTTATATGCTATGGAACCCTTTTAGGAAGCGGAGTATTTGACGGGACCCTAGAACAGCGCGGGCGGCAGTGCGGGGGGGGGGGGGTGGGGGTGTAATAATCGACTTTTAACGGATTTTCCCCCGGAAGTTATGATATTTATGATCAGTACCAATTTTCGTGAAACCCCCAGAAAGGCTTCACGGAACCCCAGGGTTCCGCGGAACACACATTGAGTATAGCTGGTCTAGAGTATTTATTATTAGGTACGTACTAGTGATCGCCCACTGGTCAAAATTCGACTATAATTAGTTAGATTTGTTTTATTTGTTTAAAGTATTGCTAATAGTCCAAGAAAATAGGCCTTTAAATACGAATCTGAGGTAAATACTTGAATTTTTGATATAAGTTACTTTGAAAGATTTAAAAACGATCTGTGAAAGTTTTTTGTAAAATCATCCCCGAGAACATTTGAAAAAAAAATAAAAAGTATTTGTTTTTGAAATTTTGGGAAAACGGTGAGTAGTAGAAAAAAAAGGTTTAAATAAAAGTTGTAGAGCATCAGATTTTATAAAGAAATGCCCTGTTTATATTTTCGCTAACATTAAAATTATCCGAGATAGGGCAGTTAGAAGCTTGTGGATGATAGTAATAGTCCGGTCAGTTTTCCATTTTGATCTGAAAGGACAGGACCAACGGGAAAATTTGTGTGTGTACTAGATATTTAACAATCCAGAAATTCAGGTCTCTGACACATCAGGTTAGCTAAAAAAAAAGCGCGGAAGATCAAAAAAGGCAAACAACTCATGAGTAGTGCAAAATATTGAAAAATGCTAAAGGTAAAAGTTATAGATAATTGAATTTCCTACAAAAATGGTATCTGCATATTTTTTCATAAGTGCGATGCTTTTCGCAAAAAACACGCCTAAGTGTAAAATTATTTAAAAATGTTTATCTTACAAGTTTTTCTCAATAAATAATAATGCGTATAGCTACATTATTAAGTCTATTTTTCAATAATAAGCAGCACTTTAAAAAATATTTTTTTCTTACTAAGATGAAATTTTTTTTTCTTATCTAGACGGGTTTTTAATGCAGAATTAAATCCTTTGGTTAATGCGAAATCCGTCTACTTAGTACTTGTAATTTATTAACTTTCATTGAATAAAGAGAAATGATCAGTAGTGACTGCCTGACCGAGTCAGGATTTCTTGCCAAAACCGAAACCGAAACCGAACATTAGGCAGCTCTCTTAGTTTTGGCTTAGGTTGACATAGCATGTTGAAATGAAGTGTATCTTTACTTTTATGTCTCCTGACCCGGTGTCTATCTGTAAAAAATATTGTTTTTTTTTTTTGTTCAAATAAATTTGAATGACAAATACAGCGCGTTAAAGTTCCCTGTGACGTCACTTGTTCCGTAAATGCGCCGTGCTCCAGATTTTTGAAGCGCTGTATCTTTGTAATTTTCCAAGTATTCGATAAAGCAAAAAATACGTATTCAATATTTTGATAATTTTACTTACGAAACAAAACAAATATTTGAGACAAGTAAACAGGAGGAATCATCAAAAGCAAAGAAGGCCAAAAAACCCTTCACAGTTTAACATTTTATCAAGAACAAAAGCCTAGAAATCCAACTCACTTAACAAGTTCTTAAGCTAGACAAACTCATCGACCAAGCGGATATACCAATACTGAGGAACCTCTTAATAACAGTAATTAATAAAATTATAATAGAGTGATGCCAGCTTATACAGTTGCTTCTTGGAACATCAATAGCCTGGTCGTTTATGTCTCCTGACCCGGTGTCTATCTGTAATAGTGAATTTAGAAAAAAATATTGGATTCGTTTTTTTCTTTTGTTCAGAAAAATAAGAATGACAAATACAGCGCGTTAAAGGTCCCCGTGACGCGCTCACTCCAGACACTACAGATTTTTGAAGCGCTGTAATTTTCCGAGTATTCGATATAGCAAAAAATTGTAACGTTAACCCATCGAGTTTGAGTTCGTTTGATTTGTTGAATATATATATTTGATTTTAAACTTTCTCGTTGCATTGTCAGTGGAAATAATACTGACTGGACTAAACGCGATATGCCGAAACATCAAGCTGTAAGTACTCATGTAGTGTCAGTCTTTATACGCTAGGGAAATGCCCCTCTAATAACCCCCCTTTGTTTTACACCAAGAAACCCTGAGCACAGCTTGCTTTATAGTAGTCGCGTCAATACCTTACTTCATGCAATGGCGTGAAGTAAGTTCGCTCTGCCTACCCCGCTAGGAAAATGCCCTAGCGGGGTAGGTAGAGCGAACCGAACGCCATATGGCACGGTGCTTACACACCTCACTCGCTTCTTTAACATTAATAATTCCTTCATACAAGCTCTATGGTTTTGAACTTAACTAAACTAAACTTCACGCCACTTCCCTAGGGGGGTAGAAGAGAACCAAACGTCGTATGGCACGATCCTTACACACCTCACTTGCTACTTTAACATTTTCACCTTCACTTTTCTGTTACCGCACGACCAATTTGGTCACCACCATGAGGTGGGTAAGCCTGGACCTGCCGCGGCTCCTTCATTCTTCCACTTTCGCTCAATTTTTCGTCATCTACTTATCCCACATGTCCGGATCACCAGAGCATGCTTTTTCTTACCTTAACTCCGACGTTGTCTTTCAGACCAACTCTTTTTCTTTCATCATTGTTCCGAACGCAGTCTGTGAGCGATACACCGCAGATTTTACGCAGTGCACGCACCTCGACCGCGTGCTTATTCTACTTCCATGCAAAACCCGCAGATATGTCGGTACCCAATAGTAAAGCAGTGCCTCCATTATAGTTGAGTGGTGGAATTTAATGCAATGGCTATATCAAATGATATAGCGAAGATTCCATCCCCCTATCCCAAGATTCTGGAATGGGCGACTTCAAACGGGATAGAACGTCAATTATGGACCTCCATGTCCGGAAACTATAATATATGCCTCGTCGATGTCATTACTTGTTTTAAGTAGAACTTTTATAACTATATTTAAGTCTATGTGTTTTTAAAGGCGTACCGTGTCAGTCTGTATTTTTACTGAATAGGTTTTTCTATTATTGTATTGTAGAAATTATAGCCGTAATGATTTGTGTATGATCTGAACTGCTATCATAACAGCTTTTAATATTTGAATATCGCTCTGAGAATCCATTAAAAACCAGAAAGTCTAGCACGTCTGGTCGTTTCTTGGGATCTGTGGGCCAATATGTTTGATAAATAAATATCCCACGACATCACATACATTGATCTGACTCCGAGGTAAGTAGCTTAAGCACTTCTGATACAGTTGTCAAAAACAACAGTGGTAATACTAAAATATACTTAAATAAAATATTGGATATTAACACCCAGACCCAGCCATCGAATCAGGTGAGAATCCTCGTCCTCACCCCCGCGAGGTCCAAGCATGGCGGGATGAAGCGCGAGAAAGCATTGCTCGTCATATGGTCGGAAAGACTTGATAACCCGGGAGCTAGCCGGGAACTAGTTGATGTAATAAGTCCTCCGAGACTGGGTCAGCTGCAAACATGGCGAATGACATTCAACCTGGCATAGATACTAACTAGCCATGGCTGTTTTGGTAAATATGCATGCATGCCGCCTTAGCCTGCGCTAGCTAGTGATGAATAGGGGGGTCCATCACCGGCATCCTAGCCAGACGTAGACGCCCCTTGTGTTCCGGGGTATCTAGTCGAAGTATAGCTCGACGGAGCAATGTTAAAGTTGTGCTCGCAAGAGCGACCGCAGGTGGGAGGGGTTCGTTGGTAGGCATAGCGTTCCCAGGGCTCCTCTCCAGAAGCGATGCGGCGGAACACCTCGGGTGTTTTAGTCAGTAGGAGTCTGACATACTCCCGCAGTTCTCGTCTCTCGGGGGAATGACGGAGTACACCCGGGGAAAAAAAAAAAAGGATCACTACGGAATGCACCATAGAGCTTGTCGAATATTTTGTTTGACCTGTGCTGAATACGTAGACGTTGTTCTTGTCAAGGCTTTTCTTCAGCTCTCGTCCTCTTGGAAGAGTCAGACGTGACTCCCATGCAAAGAATTCAGACTCAAATGCAACATTCTTTGCATGGGAGTCACGTCTGAATTTATAAATCTATGACAAGGGGTCCTAAAATAGTCAGTGAATTGATTTTCCTATGTTGTATGTTTTAGCTGACCATGTTCATCTTGCACCATGACAGATGTTACCTGCAGATATACTGTTTTATATTTTGGTAGTACTTTATGGTTTATATTTCTTTTCCCAATCACAGCAGTTCCTGCATGAGCAGTCCCTTCTGGATGGAAGATTGAGTAAATGTGGTAGTCCTTGATTGTTATGCTGAACTTATCTTTATTAACATAGGCTTCAATAAAGCACTTATGTGATTGAATATTAGTTGTGCTGCAGAGACAAGCAGTACATCAATTTTATGCTATGGGAGTAGAATTTCAACATAATAACATAAACGACCAGGCTATTGATGTTCCAAGAAGCAACTGTATAAGCTGGCATCACTCTATTATAATTTTATTAATTACTGTTATTAAGAGGTTCCTCAGTATTGGTATATTGGTATATCCGCTTGGTCGATGAGTTTGTCTAGCTTAAGAACTTGTTAAGTGAGTTGGATTTCTAGGCTTGTTTGTTCTTGATAAAATGTTAAACTGTGAAGGGTTTTTTGGCCTTCTTTGCTTTTGATGATTCCTCCTGTTTACTTGTCTCAAATATTTGTTTTGTTTCGTAAGTAAAATTATCAAAATATTGAATACGTATTTTTTGCTTTATCGAATACTTGGAAAATTACAAAGATACAGCGCTTCAAAAATCTGGAGCACGGCGCATTTACGGAACAAGTGACGTCACAGGGAACTTTAACGCGCTGTATTTGTCATTCAAATTTATTTGAACAAAAAAAAAAAACAATATTTTTTACAGATAGACACCGGGTCAGGAGACATAAAAGTAAAGATACACTTCATTTCAACATGCTATGTCAACCTAAGCCAAAACTAAGAGAGCTGCCTAATGTTCGGTTTCGGTTTCGGTTTTGGCAAGAAATCCTGACTCGGTCAGGCAGTCACTACTGATCATTTCTCTTTATTCAATGAAAGTTAATAAATTACAAGTACTAAGTAGACGGATTTCGCATTAACCAAAGGATTTAATTCTGCATTAAAAACCCGTCTAGATAAGAAAAAAAAATTTCATCTTAGTAAGAAAAAAATATTTTTTAAAGTGCTGCTTATTATTGAAAAATAGACTTAATAATGTAGCTATACGCATTATTATTTATTGAGAAAAACTTGTAAGATAAACATTTTTAAATAATTTTACACTTAGGCGTGTTTTTTGCGAAAAGCATCGCACTTATGAAAAAATATGCAGATACCATTTTTGTAGGAAATTCAATTATCTATAACTTTTACCTTTAGCATTTTTCAATATTTTGCACTACTCATGAGTTGTTTGCCTTTTTTGATCTTCCGCGCTTTTTTTTTAGCTAACCTGATGTGTCAGAGACCTGAATTTCTGGATTGTTAAATATCTAGTACACACACAAATTTTCCCGTTGGTCCTGTCCTTTCAGATCAAAATGGAAAACTGACCGGACTATTACTATCATCCACAAGCTTCTAACTGCCCTATCTCGGATAATTTTAATGTTAGCGAAAATATAAACAGGGCATTTCTTTATAAAATCTGATGCTCTACAACTTTTATTTAAACCTTTTTTTTCTACTACTCACCGTTTTCCCAAAATTTCAAAAACAAATACTTTTTATTTTTTTTTCAAATGTTCTCGGGGATGATTTTACAAAAAACTTTCACAGATCGTTTTTAAATCTTTCAAAGTAACTTATATCAAAAATTCAAGTATTTACCTCAAATTCGTATTTAAAGGCCTATTTTCTTGGACTATAAAGTATTGCTTTAAAGTATATATATTTATGGTTTGGGCATGTTGAGAGAATGGATAAAAGAAGATTGACGAAAAAGATATATAAGGCAAGTGTAAATGGAGCCATCGGGAGGGGAAGACCTAGACGGACTTTCTATGACCAGATTAGTAATGTATTAACAAAAGGTCAGGTAAACAGCATCATTAGCCGACGAGCGTGTATGGAAAGACTTACGAATGTACAAGAAGCGAAAGGTGTATGTCAGGATCGTAGCAAATGGAAGTACGTGATCTCTGCCTACCCCCACGGGAATTGATGACATTATCTATGTATGTATGTAAGTATTGCTAACATTACATTATTTATTGCAATATTAGTTTCCTGCACTCCTTCTCTTCTTATTTACACTTTAACTGCCAACATTTGCCAAATCTCCTTCGTCCATTCTTATAAAAAGGGGTACAAAACTTTTCTTCACGTAATAATATATAGATTTTCGTTACTTATATACGTTCCTATCCAGCGACAGCGCTGTTGCCAAGACGATATTGTGTTCGATGCGCCTGCGCTGTACCAAGCGTTTACGGATTCGTGGCAACGCGTAAATTGCACATTGAGTGGGTGGACTTAGTATTAGGGGTAATGTATTAGATCGGCTTAATCGCCTGCAGCCAAGCTTTTGTAGATGCACATGTTATAAGATGTATAATTTACATACTTATTATAAACTAGCTGTGCCAGCGGTGTCACCCGCGTTTATGGTTAATATTATAAAGACTATTTCCGTCATACATGATTTCTATGTTACTTTAACCATTAAGGCTGCACACGTGACGGAAGCTTAAAAAATGAAGTAACTTCTCCCGTTTTCTCAACATTTCCTTTCACTACTCTGCTCCTACTGATTGTAGCGTGACGAAAAGTATACTATAACCTGCCCAGGAGTATGAAGAATAATTGTACCAAGTTTCGTTAAAATCCGTCGAGTAGTTTTTGTTTCTATAAGGAGCATACAGACAGACAGACAGACAGACAGACAAAAATTTTACTGATTGCATTTTTGGCATCAGTATCGATCACTAATCACCCCCTGATAGTTATTTTGAAAATATATTTCATGTACAGAATTGACCTCTCTACAGATTTATTATAAGTATAGATGAGAGTCTACTAATAGTAATTGGTTCAATACGAGCCGTTGCCCACGGCTCCGTGTGGATTTCGGTATGTTGCAGATACATAAAAAGTGAAATTAAAATATATATGAATAAAACTAAACCTTTTTGTTATATTTGTATTTGACTAACAGCCCTGTTTGGCCCTGTCTGGGCCTGTCTGATCAGAGACCCTGGCTACGAAACCAAGGGTCGCGGGTTCGAATCCCGCTAGGAGCAATGTTTCGTGTGATGTTTATAAAACATATTTAGGTAAGTATGTCTATCCGTTCACGTAGTATCCATAGCACAAGCTTATAAGCTTAGTTAGGAACTAGAAAATTGGTGTGTCAGTCTGGAGGATTTATTTATTTAATTTATTTATTGGTGGTAATGAAATAGACGGTGGTGTCCCTGTAACATGTGTGTTAACTTTGTGATTGTGCAGGCGACAAACTAGTCACTTCTTACTACTTTCCATAATATTCGGTCTTACCCAACCCGATTTTAGTTACATACCTACATACATAACATCATGCTCATAATCCCCGAATGGGTAGGCAGAGTCAAAGGGGCAGCAGGCCCCTTTAACCACATTCAGCCAACAAAACTGGGCTGGGTTAGACGGAAAATTGTGAAAATGTAGTAACAAGTGGCTAGCTTGTCGCCTACACATTCACATACCTAAAACGCGATATAACATTAGTCGTCTTTTACGACATGCTAGAAAAGAACCACAGTTGGTACATTATTTTCAAGTCCCGACCAAGATGGAACAATGGGCTGGGTTAGATGGAAGTTGTGAAAAAGTAGTGACATGTGGCTAGCTCGTCGCCTACACAATCACATAAAATTGGGATGTTGACACCATTTATATTTAATTTTGAAATATCAATTCTGAAAAAGAAAGTATCGTAGTATGCTGTTAAGCCTTATTGATTTTCAATTATATTGAGTCTAAGATTTTTAATTTTACAAAAACCGCTTAATATTTAGTCAGTTGACTATACAAACTAGTGACGTCACACGTTGAGAAGCCCATACAAAATCTATGAAGTGATTTCGTTTTGACAGCTCTTAAAAAGTATCTCAATTGACTAGCCAGTTAACATCCCTATTTTAGTTCAGACCATGGTTAAAGAGCTTTTTAGTATCTGAACTTCGTATTACAAACCTAATTCAAATACATAAGCACTCAAAACCATAAATGTTAATCAACAAAACAGTTACTCCCGCTCTACGTTAGCACTATGATCGAGTAAACACCATCGTTTTGATCAAAATACGTCAGTATACCAGTTATCTGCGCGCGTACTTGCTGGATCTTAGCGAGGCGTTACAGAGAGTTATTGCTTCCGTCCGTCATAATAGAATGCTTCGTAAGATTCAGGTGCAGGAAATTTATAGTATAGGAGGAAAGATTTTATAAAGATTAGAACGAAGTTTTATATCAATGAGTTTTATGTGAGCTATTGCAATACTGGCCACGAAATTTCAAATTGCGTGTGTGAATTCCGCACTCGTGTTGGTTGAGACTTAAAAAGAATGTGCCAACTGTGTTCCTAGCCTAAGATGTAAAATTGCAAAATAACCCGATAAACCATTAGTCGTCTTCTACGACTTGCTACGCAAGAACCACAGATGGCACATTCTTAAGTCCCAGACCAACATGGGACAATGGTCTGGGTTAGACTAGTCCTAGACTAGACCTAGTGGATCCGGGTTAAAGGAGGGTCTGGAGAGACTGCTGTATACCGACTATCACGACATTTTAGCCAAGAAAATTATGCACTTTTGAAGTCCCAGACCAACATAGGACAATAGGGGTAAAAAAACATGAATATCGAATATGGTTGCCAAGAAAAGTGTTATAGGACAGACATAAAACATAGATAAATAATATACCAGAACATACTGCCATTATAGGTGATATGAAATCAATAGTACACATCTGTTTACTTACAAAATTGGCATTGAATCACTGTCTAAAGACAAATTAGTTACACTTAAGGACACATCTATATATAGAAATAATAACCCAAAACGTATTCCCATATCATCAGCGCTGTAGTCGCAATAATTTAATCTAAAATAGCCTTTAATGCGTATGAAATAGGTGCTCTTAAAGCTAGTTCTGAAAAAATCCGTCTGTGTATAAAATTGGTGTTGCAATTTTATTTCTGTCTGTTGTTTCTTCTAAATATGGGCGGTACATCATCACCTGTGGCTAATGACATGCTCTTCTTAATCTTTTGGATGACAGCGACCGTTTGTACTATCAGAAGGAGTGTGGCCTATGCGGAGGTGAGTTCCCCACATTGTAAAGTGTTTGATATATACTGGATGAGCACAGAGTATTTCAGAGTTCGGGTCGCTAGGCAATCATGTGAGCTAGGCATTAGTTCGTGACTTTACTTGCATGAATCAAACATAATTTGTATGAGGGTGATTCAGTAAAGTGGCTAGCATTATTAATCAACTGACTTATTCTTTATGACTACTTAATTTTGTGCAGTGATAGATAATATGCTGTGGCGCGACAAGAAAACACATTTAACTGACAAAATACTTAATGATTTTGAATCATTTACTGAACGTCCTAATTAATGCATTGCGTGTTAGAAATAAATTGTTATGTGCCTAAAATATTTAGTTAAGGTGTCATTCCTAACTAATCTAGTACATAAATTATAAGATAGTATATTCTGTAGCCCAAAAATTGTCTGGTTCCCCTATCTTAGGGTTACGAAGGTCAGATAGGCAGTCGCTTCAATGTAATTACCAGTCTCTCGCTAAATCCTGGATTATGGTCTAAGCGGACCCCGTCTAAACACGGGACATAACGCTATGATGATATTCTGTGGTCCATCTTTTCAGCAATAAAACCAACGATTATATAAATTATTACATGGATTTTGGAATTTAATAATGGTTTGTTACACAATTGTTGAGTCAACTTCTTATACACATACACTGTGTATATAATATTTAATTTCATACATTTCCACGTACACCATCCAAAAGCATAAACACATACAAAAACAACCCAATATTAGAAATATGATTCATCACCCATAAATACGGACCAAATTCTTGTCACAAGCCCACATTAGTCACATAGGGCCCCCCCCCCATCCCCTATTTACCTATGTTGTGACGTCACCCATTTTCAAATTACTTTTCTAAATGTAGTTAGTCTACAAACTTAGATTGAATGTACGTTACGTCACAAAGATTAAAATCGCTGTCCGACGATGTTCATAAGATTAAGACGCAATTGACTTATGTTCCTAAAGGGTATTCCAGCATTCACCAGTCCTGGTCTTCACAAAAAGAGTGCATTACGCAAACACGTGCGACAGCTCGGAAAGCAAAAGGAATCTCGACCCACATCGGTGCGATATTCCCTGCTATTTATAGTGCGGCCGAAATAGCCGGCAGGGCGCGATCCGGGAATAGTCCGTTGTCCGCTGCGATTGTCGCGTGGCGCTAGCTTATCAGCGGGTAATGGACACCGGGCTGGTTGACACATATTGGGAGAGGTTGGGTATCCCTAGACGGTTAGCCCTAGCTGCGTTCAACTTCCTTGTCATATATCGTTTGTGGTTAATGGAATGCCAGGCCCATTTGACACTTATAGGGATAGTCAGGGTGCCATCCTATTCATCTACCGGTAGTTCCGTTGGGCTTGCTTGTCAGCGAGTAATGGAACATCGGGCTGGTTGACATATATTACAGGACAGGTTTGGTAGCATCATGGTAGCGGACGATTCCATAGGCACACGTGAAGCCTCAGTCGGCGTAGACGTAAACCCGATATACTTACCATTAGTCGCCCCTACGACATGCTGCATGCATAAAGTGAACTTGTTTACTTATTTGTAACTTTTATAAAAGGTTTTCATAAAAGCATTTAAGAATACAGAAAATAATAAAAAGTACATTTCATTTGAAGAATCAAAATAAAGTACTGTTAGTAGTAGGCAATCAATAAATTTGCATAAACTCGATCAAGGCCTCGAAAAAGGTATTTCTTACTTACTCTATTACTTTTGATATCATTATTAGATAGCTCAATGGTAAGGACGCGCCTCTTAACCGAGGAGTGCTGGTTTAAACCCGGGCATGTACCTCTGGATTTTTCAAATCGATGTACGTATTTATACCGCTAGCTCTACGGTGAGGAAAAACATCGTGATGAAACCTGCAAATTCGAACCACAGGTCAGATCGGCAGTCACTTTAATATAATTATTAGACTCGCTAAATCCTGGATCATGGTCTTAGCGGACCCCGTCTAAATACGGGACATAACGCTAGGAAGATGACTTTTGATATCATATCATTATCATTAATCCGTTATTTTTATTAATATTTATGTCAGTCAATTAGTCGTCTGCCTGAGCTCTGCCATCAACTTGCAATACATCAACTTGCCGACAGCACCACATCTGATATGTCTATAAATTTGTCATCATCACCGAGTAGTTGAATGATTGCCATCGAAGAGATTCCTTGTAGGGATAAATACTTACATTTAAATCTAAAGTGTGACAATTTATTTCTGACACTCGGTTGGCGCATTGGTGTAGACTTGTTGAACGCAAACAGACAGATTCTCATACCGAGACTAATAGCTGTTAATGTAACAAAATACTTCGGGTCTGGGTGTTTAAGTACGTTCGTTGCTTCTTATTTCCAATAGCTTACGCGCTACACTCAAAGTGTGTCCCGAAGCCTTTCTGGGCGGTCCACGGAAATTGGTACTGATCATAATGAAATGAAATGAAATGAAATTATCTTTATTTATTTACGTTGGCTCAAATAAGCACTTATAAATCGTCAGTACATACAAATAAAAATGAAAATTTACCACCGGATTCGGAAAGTAGCTTCTACCGAGAAGAACCGGCAAGAAACTCGATAGTTACTCTTTTCATCGCCAAATTTACAATAAGTATCAATAACAATTATCATATTCTTAAGCTACTATGCTATACAAATCTAAAAAAAGTAAATACCTATGTATAATAGCAATTACAAATATTTGTCCCTTAAAAAATCTTCTATAGTATAATAAGCCTTTCTCATAAGATGATCTTTAATGTGTAATTTAAATCTATGCATAGGCAGTTCAATTAAATTGCCTGGCAGTTTGTTAAATAATTTTATACTTAACCCCCAAAATGAACTACTAGTCTTGTAAAGTCTTAGATACGGAACGGCAAGCTTGTGTTTATTTCGGGTGTTAAAATGATGACAATCAGATTTTTGAATAAAGTTATGAAAGTTCTTGCGTTCATACATAATACAGTCAAAGATGTATTGTGATGGCACGGTTAATATGTAAATTTCTTTGAACATATCTCTTAGCGAATCTTGAGGTTTAAGGCCATATATAGCCCGGATGGCCCTCTTCTGCAATACAAAAATAGTTTGTATGTCAGCAGCGGACCCCCATAACAACCGTACGACATTACGCTATGAAAGTAACTGAAATAAACCAATCTCGCCGTCTCAATATCAGTCAAGAGTCGTATTTTTCTAACTGCGTATGCTGCTGAGCTGAGTCTTCCTGCCAAAGCCGTAATATGAAGGCTCCATTGCAGCTTGGAATCGATAGTGATTCCAAGAAAAACTGTAGAATGAACGATTTAAATAGGTTCATCATTCATGCATATTTTAGTGTTTACTTGCCTTACATTAGGCAAATTTAATACATTTCGTTTTCTTTGAATTTAATAAAAGATTGTTCGTAGTAAACCAATGAAGTACTTATGAGAGAGTATTAATTAATAATATAGGTACTAAAGGGGTACTTTAAGGCCCCTAGGGGAAAATCCCCGTTAAAAGTTGAATAAAATCGGTACAAAAGGCACTCATTGATTTCAGAATCAGATTTTATCCTGTAGGAGGGCTAAATGCTTCAGACAGTATAAATTTATTGTAATCCATTATATTCTTAATTATAATTTGCATCTTGATCTGATTTCATTTTTAATTTTAATTTTTATTATTTTTTTGTGGTTGAAGGGGCTTGCTGCCCCTTTGACTCTGCCTACCCCTTCGGGGATTATGGGCGTGATGTTATGTATGTATGTATGTATTATTATTTTTTTTTTTTGAAATTTTATTTTATATAAACTTCACAATGAATTTAAAACATTAATAAAAATAATTCGTGTCATTATATTATTCCCCTAATTAAGATAAACCTAGTGCTAATACCATAAAGTATGGACCAGTAGGAGAAAATGTTCAAATTAGAAATCATTCACATAGTAATCGGAGAAACAATGATAAATTAGCATCTAATTGCATTGGACAGAGATCTTGGCAAGTCTGTGCCAAATAAAATTTGATAGTCAAACTATAAAAAGCTTCTTTAGAATAATGTGTTGTCACTACAAATTCTTGTCTTGGATATCTATAATATTGTATGTTTAGATACAAACACGTACATGTATTCTTTCCCACGTTGGTCTGGGACTTAAAAATAATGCGCCAACTGTGCTCCTTGTTGTTAAAGGCGATCAATGGCGTAACGGGTTTTGGGTGTGTGATTATAAAGGCGGCAATCTAGCCACTAATTACTGCTTTTTCACAATTTTCCATCTGACCCAGGCCACTTCTATTTTTTGGTTGGATGTGGTTAAGGGGCTTGATTTGCTGTCACTTTCACTCTACTCCCTCTTTCGGGGATTACAGGATGATAGTATGAGTGTATTTATTCGATTACCCATTGTCCCATGTTGGTCTGGGAATTAAAAAGAATTTGCCAACTGTGTCTCTTGCCTAGCATTTTGTAAAAGGAGACTAATGGTATATGGGGTTTGGGTGTGTGATTGTGTAGGCGACAAGTTAGCCACTTGTCACTACTTTTTCACAATTTTTCATCTAACCCAGCCTAGTTTTATTTTTGGCTGAATATGTTTAAAGGGGCCTGCTGCCTCTTTGACTCTGCCTACCCCTTCGGGGATTATGGGCGTGATGCTATGTATGTATGTATCGAATACCCGTTACGAGCAGCTGTAAAAGTATATGCTACGACGTTCGTAGTTGTGTCCCTGCTACGTCGTAGACGTGCTACAGGGTATTGACGACTACGTGCATTCTTGTGTATGTTTAAATCTCTCTTAGATACAAGCCCAATGTAACCACAATGGCATTTGAAATACGGGTTTTTTTAGCGATTTTGTTTCAAATACGTATGTTTAAAATAGGTTCTAGGAAATATCTATATAGAAACCCTAAACACATTTGATGTAACATCTTCTTATTAGCTCAATGTAATAAATAAATAAATAATAAATATCCGACGACATCACATACATTGATCTGACTCCGAGCTTGAGCACTTGTGTTACGGATATTAGAATCAACAGTGGTATTACAAACATATACTTAAATATTGGAATAGTTATTTGTTTTTAATACATATATAATGTTAAAATTAATTTTACATTATAATAAAGAAGAATCTACCCTTTCATAATTTTCTCAATCACCTGTCAATCACTCAACTAATTTTAAAAAAGTAAATGAATTAAGCGGCCTAAATGTTACATAAAACAATATATTATACATATTTGAGCTGCTAGATAGACGAAAGTAATGAGATTACGGTAATGACATATTCCTAGCGTTATTCATGTCTCATACTTAGTCAAGGTCCGCTTAGAACATGATCCAGGATTTGGCGAGTCTGGTAATTCTGGTAATTACATTAAGTGACTGTCGATCGAACCTTCGTTACTCTTAAATAGGGGAACCAGACAAGTTTTAAGCATGGCTACTGTGCCGCATTGCTGCTCGTAGTAAAATACAGCACGTACCGCACGTACGAAATATAACATGATCAAGCATATACTAACAGATAGAGTGATATATAAACTGTAATACGGCGGTAAAGTAATCAGACATTCACCAACCTTCGTCTCATTCCACACCAGTCCCATTTGTGGTTATATTTGGCGAACCCGACGTGATGGGGTAGTTGAGACTCATACCAACTCAACTGTTGTCTCAATTACCCCAGTCCCATACTTGGTTAAAGTTACACATCCATAGTTGTTTGAATGTACAGGTTTCATCACGATGTTTTCCCTCACCGTCGAGCTAGTGGTATAAATACAGACATAGCTATATTTGAAAATTCCGAGGTACGTGCCCGGGCTTGAACCCACGCCCCCGTATACGAGGTGCGTCTTTCGCTACGATCGCTCCATTGTTATGAAATTACGGTAACAATTGCAATTATCTCAGGTAGACCAGAACGTTCCAGACTTTGCACGGCCTGACATTCGATTACATCCGATAGCCTATTATAAAGTGACGTTTGGAGATACAAAGCTTAATCTAAACATATCCCAACCCTCCCAAACGAAAACGGCCCTTCTCGACCACAAAATAGAATTCGAAATCTCTTGTTAATCCTCTTTTAGACCGGTTGACGCAAATTCAACTCTTAGTTTGAGAGATAAAGTCGAGATTTGGGTTCACAGCGAAATTTGCTCGTAAGAATAGACTTGGCAAGCCAGTTGTGAGGTGGTTTCGGTTCTTACGTCGCCCAGTTGACTCATACATAGACAGGTCAGTTAACTACACCAGCTCGCTACAAGCGAGTGTCTAGTTCCATGGGGCGATCAACAACTCCTGTGTCACGGTTTTGGCTCTTCGTCCGTTTAAAAAAAGAGCCATTTTTAGATGACCTATAAATCGCTGAGCGAGATTTCACTCGTGCGTCCGACGCTGATGCCGTTTGACGAATGATTTTAATCTTTTAACCTTGAGACGAGGGTCTTCATCTGTTCGCTCTGTGAAAAGTTACTTAGCTTTATGATAACTTTTTCCCACAAATTTATTAAGCTAAAAGCATTGCTGCCTTGTTTAGTGAGGTTGAGGCAAGCAGGCTTGCCCTATGATAATAAGTTGCGGTACCCTTTACACATTTGCAACACAAAAGGTATAACAAGAAGAATGCCGGCCTAACAAGGTATGAGGCATCGAAAACAAAATCCAATACGGCTTGTACCAACTGTGTTTCTTAGTGACTACAGATGTATTGGTTTGTGGCTGTGGAGGCGGCAAGCTAGCCACTTGTTAACTTTTTCAAAATGTTTCCATATTATCCAACTCAACCTAATGTTTGGCTGAATGTCATTTGAGGAACTGGTGATCCTCCTGCTTACAACTTCGTGGATTGGGGATTGCAGGTGAAATAATATTTATATTTTTCGTATCATTTGGTGTTAGAACGGATAAAAAACTGGCTTGTGTTATGCAAGACTACAATAGAATACAAGTATTAGCCTACATAATACAATTTTCACAATTAAAAAGAAGGTCGTGTTATAAATTTAGACGACAGTAATCACTTGTGACAGATTAGCGCATTACTTGACTTCGTATATAAAAAAGAAATGTTAATGTTAGCTCACTATATATTTGCGCCAAAAACGCGAATATACAGGGTGTCCCACACAACCTGTCGAGCGAAACCATAATTTTCCACTTAGTGATCCAATTTTGGGCTATTTGTGGTACTAACATGCGTATTTTGTGTTTTTTACAGATGTCCACACTCTTTAAGCGTAATAAGGATAAAAATTTCTCAGATAAACATCATATAAAAAAGTTATAACCAAAACTGCTTACAGACACTCATCTAAAAATATTACAAAAATAAACCTGTTAAATATTATAAAACCTGTTATTGGCCATATTTTTGACAATGTACTTGCTGTAATGTAACTTTTATATAACGCTGTTGGTTTTCAAATAAATAAATAAATAAATGGTCATATCTCGATAGATATTGATGTCCCCTACCCAGTGACTTTCGCTGGTACAGGTTGCATGGGACACACTGTATATTATCATTGGACTAAGATAAATATACATTGCGTAATAGTATGTCATGCAGGGGCGTAGCTACTGCCGTACCTGCTGTATCAATTATACGGGGCCCCCAAGCCACGGGGGCCCCCGAAGTGCGTAAGCAAAAATTAAGAAAAAACTTCAAAATTAATAAATCAGTTTGCCGAAAAACAGGTGTTTATTTAATTTGAATTTGAATTGTTTGTTAAATTTGAATTTGAACATTTAAAAAAAAGAGAGATAATTATGATGAATAAATATTACTATCAATTTTATGCAAACATTTTTTTTCTTTTGTGAGAAATCTTTACCCTTCATAAGGGCCCCCAAAAAAAAAATTATTACGGGGCCCCGGAAGGGACGCTACGCCACTAATGTCATGTGATGTATTACATAATAAATAATTATAATAAACACGTTCCCCACAGAACAGGCTTAGCCTAGTGTGGGGACGAGCAAACATGTTACCTGTTTAATGTACTTTTTGTGGAAATAAATTTATTATTATCATAAAAGAAAATAAAAGTCCTTAATTCTATTATAAATATTTTTAATTTAAGACAGACTGTCTTACATAAAAAATATTTAGAAGCTTAATTAATGTTATATTGCCTATAGGTTTTCTCGACGAAGAATTTTTCAAAGCGGACCAGTAGTTCCTGAGATTAGCGGGTTCAAACAAACAAACAAACTCTTCAGCTTTATAATATTAGTAAGTATAGATTACCAGTAAGAGGATTGACCAGCCCAAACAGTGCGCTAGCAATCGTGTCCCGCCTGTGACAACGAGCAATCTATTTTCAATACAGAAAGGCGTATTTAATTATAATAAGACACATTCTTTTGTTTCTGTTAGTTCGCCAAACAATTCAGAATTCGTGGTAACATTTTATTTGACGTTTTACATTAATTAAACGCTTGTTACTGTTATTTTTAGCTGAGGAGGGAAAGAGATTCTCAATAAATTACTAGATATCTAAATGTTTGTGTATATGTCCAGTGATAACAATGACATGAGTTGATGCGTTTTTAATTAAGTTACTTGATTACTTTGAAAAATAAATTCTTATTTTATTTAAAATAGTGTAGGCGACGAGCCAGCCACTTGTCACTACTTTTTCACAATTCTCAATTTAACAAAGGCCAGTTTAATTTGGTTGAAAGTGGTTAAAGGGGCGTTTTGACTCTGCCTACCCCTTTGGAGGTTACGGTTACCTTTAACCACATTTAGCCAAAAATAAAACTGGACTAGATTAGATGGAAAATTGTGAAAAAGTAGTGACAAGTGGCTAGCTCGTCGCCTACACAATCACATATCCAAAACCCCATTTACCATTAGTCGCCTTTTACGACATGCTAGGCAAATCAATCTTCGTTGTAGGTAATTGTGATACATCGATTTTTTATTATTAATTATACTTCGGGGATTATGGGCGTAATGTTATGTATGTATGTATGTATTGATTTTTTTTTCTTTTTTAATCAGTATTTGCTGTTTCCAACACACTAAATTTGTTGTGTGCCGACCACAATCAAGCGCCCAATACACTAATCGGCCTTTTACGACGTGCACTCAGGTACAAAGTCAGTTGACATATTCTTTCCAAATCCCAGGTTGACATGGGGCATCCACTTTTGGCACAAAAATAAACGTTCTTATAGTTTTATCATAAAAATCTAATACTTTAGTCTAGTTAGTTGATCTAGTTAGAACATTGGCAGAACACTGAGCGCAAAGATCCCGAGCTATGAATATGTTTGACACTAATGTCTTACCACTGGCGCCCGTGTAGAATCTTTTAAAAACAAAAAAACAACTGTTGTCAAGATGGAAGTAGATTTAGTCGTTTCACCCGTTTCCGCCCATCAAAGTACCGTTATTTATTTTATTTTGCTTCTTATCTTAACACCATCCGTGGTGTTTAAACGTTTGGCTAAGTTCCACCGTCATAAAGACATACTTTGAAACAGTTGCGGCAAACGTGAAAATTTAAATGGTTCTCTTTTATTTACAATACATATGAATCTATTGGAACATAATGAAATAAATAACAAATTTTTTTAGTTACTTAGTTGATGTTAAATAATGGTTTACTATGACTCTGATATGTAAAAACACCAGTCTTATAATCTCTTTTTATAATTTACCACATAAAAGACTACTAACATATTAAACTTTGTTAAAAAAAAAAATACTTAAATTGCCGAATTTACCATCGCTGTTTTAGTCGAATATTCTCATCTAATGATATCTCAGCTGCTGTATTTAATAGGTGGCTTAGGTACTAACAGGACAGCTTCTTTGTCATCTGAATAAAAAAAATATTTAAGCTGAAATATCTAATTCCTCTCTGTGACTATTACTTAATAATTTTACTCAAAAGATTGATTGAAAATATGAAACATGCACACTCATAAAATGTCTCAGTCAAAACACACCCTCAAGGCTTGTTTATGAATGGGTGAGGAGCTCTGGAGGGGCTCCAGCTGGCAGGACCACAGCGGAGTCACGCCTCTAAATATAGCCGTAGACCACCAGGTGGGGACTGAATCTGCGAGGTGTTGCCGACGAGTTGTTTGGAGCGGAATGTCTGGCTGTGATGGATGCTGAACTAAATCTCTCATTGGTTAACTGTTTAGCGAGTGAAATGTGTGACGTATGATTAACCGTCTCACTAAAAGGAGGTTCTCAATTCGTCGGATTTTTTTAAAATTCCAGGTATAAATTTAAATTAAAATTGCTGAAAATGAAATATTTGCTTCATGTTTCTTTTGTTATTGATGTCAATTATAATGTTAGTTACATATCACTAATTGGTCTAATGTCACAGTCCTTCAATTGCTATTCGCGAATATCACAACGCTCAGATTTGGTAACTGTCATCATGGAAAAGTTCGTAAAACAGTATTTTCTCTTTCAACTACAAAAGGGATGACAACTAAATATATAAAAGAAAACACACTACTACAGTTTTCTGACTGAGAAACGGTGTTTTCCCACAATTTTCCGGTGTTCTAGTTACGTATATCCTGCATTCGATTTTAAAACCAGGTGCATTTAAACCAACTCCTCTCTTTGAAGAACGAGTTTTTATACACTAAGCTGCTCCAATTTTTTAAATAATTATAAATAAAGTGATGGTAGTTTGAACCATCGAACCATTAGTCAGTCCCCTGCCGCGCTATTTGTGCAGCGTTGCGCCTCTTGGCAGGTGATCGTTTGCATTGCTGTTGACGCATGCTCAGACTGTCAGGGGACGGACATGTTTACAGGAGAGGCGGGAGACGAGAAGACAACAATCTGACCATAAAAGTGTCCAAAGTGGAATGTACGGTTATTGAAAGTATGAGATCTTGTCACTATTTTCCAATGCTCTCATTGAATAACGAAGTTTTGAGTAATTTAACGTGGAAAATAAATGTGTTGTTCAAATAGGACACCACGAAGATTCCGTTTTGGATTATGGCTTTTCCAATTCCAAAGTTTGAATAATACATTTAGTACTGTTCAAACTTTTTTGAATAATACTAAATGTATTATTCAAACTTTAGAATTATTTTGAATTATTATTAATTTAATTTGAATTTACCGTGACTACATTTTAAATTTTATATTAAGGCTGTTTTATCGCTTCGCCCATGACTCAAGTCACACATAACATATTAGTCACAATCGAACCATGTCGATAACCTAAATACGTGACAGCCTATTTATTTGACGAGACTAATAATTGATCGTTAATCAATTATATAACACAACTATAATCATTTGTTTGTGTCTAAAAATAAGTCGATGAAAGAAATATTCATAAGCTACTTTGATAGATTTGCAAGTATACGACCTTCTTAGGTTATGAACTATGAGATCTATTTGTGTTTGTAAAACATTATGTATGTTTTTGGCCTTACTATTGCAAACTGGGCATCACTCCGCAAGAGCGGTTAGTACTCTGTCAACATATGTTATGAATATATATTGGGCATTTGGCTTATATTGGCTTATATCTCGCAGTTCATTCTGGACTGCACCATGTATGTGTACAAAAAAACATACACATGTTTGCTAAAAAAACAGATACACATAATTTTAACACTAGGAATAAACACAAGCTTGCTGTTCTAAGTTATAGAATTCATAGGAGTGGTAATTCTTATATTGGTCTAAGTATCAAAATGTTTAATAAGCTGCCACAAAGTCTTACTGATCTACCTGAGCATAAGTTTAAATTATATATTAAAACTTGTTTGATTAAAAAGGGCTACCATTAGGTAGAAGATTATTTAAATGATAAGAATATATGGCCAGTCGCATAATAGGCTGTTCGTCTGCACTGATAGATTTAAATTGACAAAAAAAATATTGTAACTACATAATAGCTATTAAGACTCGGCATTTAAAAGAGTAACTATCATGTTTCTTGCCGGTTTCTTCTCGGTAGAATCTGCTGTTTGAACCGGTTTATATTTATATTTATTTTGTTCTGACGATTTATAAGTGCTTTTTGTAAGCCTATATAAATAAAGATCATTTCATATCGACTAAGCTCTCCTTGCCCCTCATATCGTTAAAGGATACTAATGGTATATTAGACAGTGGCGTTCGGTTCTCTCTGCCTACCCCGCTAGGGAAGTGGCGTGAAGTTTAGTTAGTTAGATAGTGAGTTTTGACTATGTGTGCTAGCTACTTGTTACCTTTCTTCAAAGGAGCAAATTGAGTACACTTGGACTCGATTTGCCCCTTTCGGGGAATTCGCCCGTGATGTCGCCCGTGATGTATACTTATATGTGGTGTAAATATTAGAATTTTATCGGTTTATAACTTTATTTGAAATATAAGTAGTAAAGTTTTTATTTGATATAAGTTAATTATATAATAAAAAAAAGAAAAATTACACAAGTCAGCAAATACTTCAAATTCCTATTTATACAATCTAAGAAATTATGATCTGAATTTATTATTATTGTATCTATAGTCATCATCTTCCTAACGTTATGTCCCGCGCTTAGACGGGGTCCGCTTCGGCCGTGATCCAGGATTTAGCGAGTCTGGTAATTACATTGAAGCGACTGCCGATCTGACCTGCGTAACCCTAAGATAGGGGAACCAGACAATTTTTGGATCATGGTTATTATTGTATCTATAGTACAACTAATAAATTTGACAGAATTGTCTGATTGACAATCTATTACACAAGCGACGGCACCGAAACAGCAAACAATACTATCAATTTCTCTCAATTAAAAATAAATCGTTCGCGTATCGCAAATAGCTGCGCAGACGTCTGATGCTCCGTAAGGTTAACGCATGGTCGGGCCCTGACTTTAAATAGCGGACAACGGGTGCGCCGGCGCACTCCGACTGATTCATCGGTTGGCGTCGCACCGCTGGGACTTGCCACACAATTTGAATATATTTCTATGTATATTTATAATAAATCCATACTTACATAAACAATCATTACGCCCGTAATCCCCGAAGGGGTAGGCAGAGTCAAAAGGGGAGGTAGCCTCCTCAACCACATTTAGCAAAAAATAATACAGGTCTGGATTAGATGGAAAAAGTTGAGAAAATTGGCTATCGCGTCGCGTACACAATCGCATATCCAAAACCCGATAGTACCAATAGTCGCCTTTTACGACATGCTAAAACACTGTTAAAAAAAATATGTACACATGAAAAAATAGAGTACCTAGTTGATAGAACCGGCCAATTGACTTAGTTTTTGAATTGTCAAGACGTTTTGCTTCCATATAAAATGTTAGCAGGTGACGTCACTTTTGTGCAAACATCGGCAAACAGTTGGCTCATTCTTTAGAAGTCCCAGACCAACCATGTGACAATTAATTTATCAGCCAATAAATAAAAACTACTATGACACTGAATTCTTGAAAAGGAAATTAATGAGTTCAATAGCGAAAATAACTACCTATAATTTAACACTAAATTTGTGTACGGTTGCATTATCACTATTGTCGAAACCCACATCAATATATTCCCGTCTTAACAAATTTCAAAATTCTAAAACGATTTCAGATTAGGTACTTCCGCAATACATTATTGCTTTCAACTCTCGTAAAGCAAAGTAAATGGCTAGAATGATCAAACACATCTAACATTGCTGTTCATTTGTCTCCCTAATACTCGAAAACGGCTGGGCCAATTTGTAATATTTGTAATCTTCCAGAGATGGTTTGTACGGTAAGAAAATATGGAAACATTGCAAGGAAAATAAAAAAAGAAAATCAGAAACGGAGTGTTACGAAGTGCGCCGGGTTAGCTAGCCTTACATATAAAAATCTCGTATCACGATGTTTATTGTCAAACGGCTCGACGGATTTAAAAAAATTTTTGTATGTACATTTGGTAGGTATAATAATATGTCGTAAAGTATTTTCCCCCCTTCTACTATCACCCCCCTTTTTTTCCTCGAGAATGGGGCGACACGGAGTTCGCTGTGACTATCTGTCCCGGCCTACTGTTAGCGTTGTTATATTTCTGGGAACCACAGCTGTGGCAGCCGAGTTGGCTGCGCGCGCTCCGTTTCCTGGTTCTATCGCTGGGTTACTTGGCAGATTGGGAGACGAATAGTTGGAATGCCAACTATATGAGTTTGGAGGGAAAAGGGAGAAGAGAACTGGCTCTAAACTGTCAATACAATGAGTCAGGTGGAAAATGTATGCGAGCTAACCCAAAAACTCCAGTATAACTTCTTAAAAAGAAGTGCTGGATAGTTTGATGATCATTTAGTCCCATGCAATGGATAAAAAAGCCTGGAGTAGTACAGAACTTTAGTTGTTGAGATAATTTTTGACAAAGCAATGAAACTGCGTTATTTCTCTTAACCGGGCTGTATTTTCTTTTCATTCAGGTTAGCAATTGGCAATTGCAATTGGCTTCAGCCATAAATTACAATATTATAATTGGCTGAATAGCTTAAACGTCTTCACTGAAAAAAGATGAACTCAATATTGTTTTTGCAATATTAGTAACTATACCTAAGATTTCACTTCAAAGCAATCAAGTCAAAATTATCCAACATGGACAAGAGATTCCCTTAAACATTTAGACAGCCAAACAATTTAGAAAGGATGAACGCAATTCAGAGAATTCGATCCGGGAATCTGTGAAATGCCGGCGCTGACATTTTAAAAGTTCTCAAATACACGCCTTCACTGCCCCCGTAAGTACACCACACTGATTTTACTAGGGCGTAAATACCAGCCCAGTGACTCAAATACAACAAATTTAGCCGGTTCGCATCTCGGCAAGGCACACCCACAAAACTTTTGTCCTTCCCTCTTCGCTAAATTTAGGTCACGCTACTAAATTGGGCAAGTATTCTGATCTCCGTTTGTCATGAGTCTGACGTCACGGTGTGGTATAATTAGAAGAGAAACGTTCTCGGCTGTTCTATTGTGGACTTTGGTGCGTTGTAATAAGGGGTACAGTTCGGGTTAGATGAATCATTTTGGGTTAGTTTTACCTGACGATGGGTAAGAGTGGTCTATTTAGCTTTTAGAATTAGGAAGGTAGGAAAATATTTATTAGATGCACGCCAAAAGGGAACGGTAGTGACTGTAAAATAAATATATTTAGCTTCAAAGGCTAGACCAGCCAAATAAAAAAACTTGATAAATAGGTTGCTAATCTTTACGCTAAAACTATTAAACTAGTATTTAGGTACACTTGAAGTAATTAATATGGTTGGACTTAGAACAACATCATTGTCATCTTTGTCTAGACATATCTAGTTAAGGTATAAATCATCCAACTAAGGTAGGGTCCGCTTGGACCGTGATCATAGATTAACTAAGTTTACATTGAAGCGACTGTGGCGACTTTGTTACCTGTAAATAAGACAAGTTGGATTGAAGATTCAGCCTAAAGTTCTTACGGACAGACGCTTTTCAGTCCAAATATTACTTTCAGCCCATTTCAAATTTTCAGTAAACAAATAATATTTTGTCGAAAATAATTCCAAAATGGAAAATCTTTTAAAATAATTATTTTAATAACTAGCATGGCATATTTTTTTTATTTATAAATAGATTGTGTCAATTGGCATTTATGTGTCAGTGCATAGGTTATTGTCATTTATTTTCAAAATGTAACACTTTATTATGAATATGTTTTTGAATTGTAGGTAAAAGTTAAAAATATGGAATGAGGTCAGTAGAGTTAGATCTAACGTTTGAAGATACGCATATTTTCAGTTCATGTTTAGGCAAAACTGGGCACAAAGCAATTTTAAACTCTAAAGCTTAAACATTAAATTACAAAATCGCAGCTTTTGTTGTAATGAAAATTAATTTTCATAATTTTTGACGCAAGCAACGTCTCGATGGATATTTTCCAATATTTTTAGTTAGTCTGCAGTTTATTGTGCATTATTTATATCTATTAATTTATAGCTAGCTCGAAAACATTCGTCTGGGTTATCTTATTAACATTCTTAAAAAATGACTCGATATTTTTAATACTGGGAAAAAATTATGATTTGAAGGAAATCAGAGATGAGTACGTTAGTTTCCTGATCTTCCATTTCGGAGTATGACCCAGTTACCCAATAATATTGCAGATTGAATGTTACACTAACCCAGTAAATCTTGTTTATGACTGAAAACGGTTGAGGATCATATTGCTACCCGATATGATCTTGCCAACCCCTTCAGGGATCACGGGTGATTCAAATGCATAATTCAATACAAGCGCAGACGTGGGAGCGATCTAGTACGTAGATAATAACACGAATCGTTTCTCAAAGCGGCCAAGCACTGCTGAGCTATGAAAATAAACACATCACGCCGAACGCGATTGCCGAGGATAGAAGATTTCCGCTCTCCGACATAATCGCTCGTTTCCTATTCAAAATATAGACTAGCGGTTGCACCCGCATTTACATTCTTCCGGTAGTACATTTAAGTGACTGTGCGCTATCCCTGTACAAAGTTTCTTGTATTGCAACTCCTAATTGACCCCCCTTAAGGGTTGAATATTTTAAAACTCCTTCTTAGTGTTTACTTACAGTAACTAAACTTCTGATCAAAGCAACCATTCCATTTTGGTCAGAGTGGTCCTTCAAAACAGAGACAACAGGGAGTCCCACATGCCACTCACTTCTCTCAACAGTACCATATTTCGTCCCTGATACCACAGAGTCATAATATACATACAAAGCCTTTTAACAGACGGACTGACAGACAGCCGGAAGCTATCCAATGAGGTTATATTTTTGTGAACGGAAAAACATGTTGGTCTGGGACTTGGCCCATGTCGATCTGGAACAAAAAAAAGAATGTGCCAACTGTGGTTCTTGCCTAGCATGTCGTAAAAGGCGACTAATGGTTTACGGGGTTATGGGTATGTGACTGAGTAGGCGACGAGCTAGCTACTTGTCACTCCTTTTTCACAACTTTCCATTTAACCCAATTCACTGTCCCATGTTGGTCTGGGACTTAAAAAGAATATGCCAACTGTGGTTCTTGCCTAGCATGTCGTAAAAGGCGACTAATGGTATATCGGGTTTTGGGTGTGTGATTGTGTAGGCGACAGGTTAGCCGCTTGTCACTGGTTTTCCACAGTTTCTCATCTGAACCAGCCCGGCTTTATTTTTGGCTGAATGTGGTTAAAGGGGCTTGCTGCCCTTTCGACTCTGCCTACCCCTTCGGGAATTATGGGCGTGATGTTATGTATGTATGTAATAAAAACATAATCAATATAAATAATTTATTATTCAAATTTTTATTAAAATAATTTATTTGTCCAATATATGTTATATTGGACAAATAAATTATTTTTTAAGAAATAAGTTTTAGTGATATTGTAGTCTAATGAGGGTCGTGGTTTTTGGTAATAGACTTCGGTGTTTAAATCCGGTTCAATATAACTTCACAGTTCATCTTATCATCTCGGCCGAAAGGCATCCAAATATTATAGGTAAATTGGCAATCTTTAAAATTCATTTAATTTCAATAAAAATACTTACACTAATTCATTTACTTTTGCTTAATTAGCTAGATTACTTTAATTATTTAATAAAATATAGGAACATAATGCAATAAATATACCTACTATTAAGCCGGGATAAAGAAGGACTCCGCGCCACTAAGTAGTCGTTTAGCTGCGGAGCTCCAACTTGACACGCAATTTACATCACAAATTGACATAAGCGCTCCAAATTTCCAATAGCTGGTATCCCTACGTCTCACGCACACATGCATAAGGGTGGCTTCACGCTGTAGTATGACAACGCGGAGTCCTTCTTTTTTTACTAGTCCACGTGATACGATCAAGAGACTTCGGGGCATTAACAAATTAGTAGCAGACTCTTAATCGTCACTACTAAATATGGACTTATTTAATAATTGTTTTTCAAATTCAACTTATTAGAACTGTAATCCTGATTATGAATGATGTTTTCGGGAGCGGCTGGATCCTCGTTTTGTCCTTCTTTGGACCTCGATACTTTGATGTTGGGCATGATGAAGAGAGACCAGAACTTGGCGATGATAGACATCAGGCTTATCACCGACAGGCCTAGAAGGAAACCCTGGGAACAAAAATGTCAAACAGATTTAGGAAGTTAGGACATTAGTATGTATGCTCATGTGGTCTGTTACAAATGTTCCCTGTCAAACCTATATAAATTTTTTTAAAGTTTTAAATTAAGCAGAGGCGAAATTTCATCGCAATCAGTAAAATAATTTATATGTGAATATATAACAGATAGACAGGCAGATACTTTCGCAATATAAGTAAAGATAGCGACATTTCCAAATGTTAGTACCAAGATTCTTGACTTGAACTTGCCGATATAGAAAAGTACCTACATTATTTAAAACGTTCAGCGTTATATAAACGATCAATATTTCAACGTCTTTATATATTTCTTATTAATTGTAGCGTGGTGCACATATTGAACCGGATTTAAACACCGAAGTCTATTACCAAATAAATAAACTGTGCGCCTGCCAAATTCCCGCCAAAAACTGATGCCAAAAATTACAAATAATAATAAACCAATCACATTAGGATTTAGTATGTGATATTTTGTTGGTTAATTTACATGAAAGGGTATTTTCCGTAGAATGACCTCGACAGCGCGTTGTAAATTATATGGCATGATGACGACGTCACAAGCCAATCAACGCCATCTGTTGACTTGTTTATTATATCTACGGACTACATAATTATTTGTTAATTATAAAACATAGATATATAGATAGCACTACATAATTATTTGTTAATTATAAAACATATCGAATAAAATTATAATTGAAATGTATGAAATTTCAACGCACAAAAGTTAGAACCATAAGAAGGGCATATGCTACTTTTTATCCCGAAAGATAATCCGAACTGCACGCAAATTGAATCACATGTTAAAACCAGTCCTTTATAATGATAAATATAATGTAAAATTATTGCTTAATTAGAAAGAAAGAAGAAAGAAAGAAATAACATTTATTGGACGCACAATTGTTAATACATATATACAGGAAAACGAAATTTGACACAGGACAAAATAGTACAAAAAAAGGAAAACCAGTAAAAAAAAAAAGAAAAAAGAAAGCAGATTGGCGCCAATTGAGTCCCTGCCTCAGCATTATGCTACTGCGGCGTCAAACTAACACCGCAGGAGCGCTGGTATTCTGGCGGGAATTACTTACGATACTTCCTCCAAGATCAGAAAGAAATAAGTTCCAATCGTAATTGTAGCGCTCCTCGTAAACTGACACCATCATGCTGTTGAAGTAGACGAATAGCTGGAAATATAAACCTAAATTAGTTTTTTTTAATGCGGTTCATATGTGTGCGAGACTACCTGGGGTCACTGTCTCCGATGCATTATACATACATAACACCATAATGAATTGAAAATGGGTAGGCAGAGTCAAAAGGACAGCAGACCCTTTTAACCACATTCAGCCATAAATAAAACTGGGCTGGGTTAGATAGAAAATTGTGAAAAATTAAAAACTACACTTGTCGCCTACACAATCACATACCCAAAAACCCCAAATACTTTTAGTCGCCTTTTACGAGATGATAGGCAAGAAACGCAGTTGACACTTTCTTTTTAACTCCCAGACCAATATGGGACAATGGGCTGGGTTAGATGGAAAATTATGAAAAAGTGGCTAGGTCGTCGCCTACACAATTACATACCCAAAACCCCATATACCATTAGACGCCTTTTACGACATGCTGGGCAAGAAACACAGTTGGCACATTCATTTTAGGTCTCAGACCAACATGGGGGTATATACCTTTTAATTTTACCTCTACAAGCTCCGCAGAACTTCTCATCACCCGAGTAAATATGGTATTGAAATTTTTGCAGCTACAACACCTTCGAAGGAAAAAATTGTTGAGCCGACCACGCCAGGTTGGTACAATACGACATCTGTTTTTAACGGATAGGTATAAATATCTCTTATCAAAACTTATGTAGGTCATATCAGAGATATATACCGACGAGCACACATAAAAAAACTAATAAAACCTGAAATTATACGAAATGTAACGTTGCCATATTTGAACGGGAGCAACTAACTTAACCTCACGCCACTTGCCTAGCGGGGAAGGCAAAGAGAACCGAACACCATACGGCATCATGATCCTTACACACCTCACTTACTTATTCAACATTCATGATCCTTTTAATACAAGCTCTACGGTTTTTATGGCTCCTAACATTAATGTTAACACACGACCAATCTGGTCGGGGTAGTTGAACGGGAGCAAATGGAAGGTTATGGATCTTGGACGGTAAAAAGGTACAACTGTTTTGGTATAAGTATAAGTTATGTATTGTAGCTTTGTATTTGTTTGTATATACTATTTAATATTTACACAATTACGCAGTTGTATTTATGTTTGTATGTATAAGTATAATTATTTAAGTATTGTATCATCCTTTCTTTTGTATCCCTTTTATAATTATCAAAGTAATATGTTTACTGCACGGCCCTACCCCTCTCTTTTCGATAGCTTATTTTCCTCTACCTGAAGGTTGTCTGGAAGAGATTGCTTCTAGCGATAAGACTGCCTAAATTGTATTGTATTTGTTTGTATCCTTATTTCTGTATCTGTTTTTCGTGCAATAAAGAATATATCTATCTATCTATCTATCTAACTGTGTGTATAGTGATACATGTCGAAGTCCACAAGCTTGACAAACCCTGAAGCTGAGATCCAGCTTCAACCTCAATTCTGTGCTGATTAATCAAAATTTTGGGGTTTTCAGCGTTACCTGGGTCTGCAAAGTCGAGGGTCCATTTCTGGACAGCCATTGGTGCGACAGCGTGTCCCAGGCGAACGTGTGGCGGTCGGTGACGTAACCGTTGTACAGGTAGGAGTTGCAGAAGCGCGGGCAGACGCTGCAGTTGTGACCCTCGTACAACCTGAGAAGGAAGGTGGGTACAGCTTGCAATAAAGGAGTACAGATAATATCTGTAGTGCTGAGGCACCAGGGAGTCCCACATGCCACTCACTTCTCTCAAACGGTACCATATTTCGTCCCTGATACCACAGAGTAATAATATACATACAAAGCCTTTTGACAGACGGACTAATAGACAGTCAGAAGCGATCCAATGAGGTTATATTTTTTTTGTGTACGAAATTTTAAACAAGCAATAAAAACCAATATAACATATATTGAACTTATAAACTGTGATAACATATTAAATGATTCTATCGCCAGGAATGCTGTTCATCATCATCATACTATCACACACGCAATCCCTACAGGGCTAGGCGGAGCAGAAAGCTCCAATAACTTTATTGGGTCAGATCGTCACGGCAAAAAATACGGTATTTTACCGGAAATCAATTCTCATTAGACCTCCGCAAATCCAGCATACGAACAAGAGGGTTATTATGGCACATAGAAATGATAAGCTTATTATTAAGTCGAACAGCTCCGTCAGGGACGACGATCCACAATCTGCCTTATCACCTCCTTATTATCTAAAAACTTGCAGCGCCCCGCAGTTTCACCCGCATATGTTCCTGTAGGAATATGGGGATAAAATATAGCCTTTGTTACTTCCGGATAATGCAGCTTTCCAATGGTGAAAGAATTTTTGAAATGAGCACAGTAGTTTTTGAGTTTAATCATTACAAACATACACACACACACAAAAATACAAAAATACAAATCTTTCCTCTTTATAATATTAGTATAAAAGAAGACCTACCTGTCTTGGACCAAAATAGTCAGAATGTTTTTAACTTACGACATGTAAGCGACGATCAGATTCTTCATGGACTCGTAGTTGTCACACCTGGGCAGGTCGCTGCGCATCCAAGGTCCTGAGCACCCTGCTATGGCTTGCACTCTGTCCCATACAAACTGCGTAGTGCACTGCATAAGTGTGAGAAGATCGATAGTCTATTTTTAATTTAGTCAAAAAATACTTGTTTAAACATATACACTTGCAATCATCTTAGTAAAACCTATTAAATGCGAAAGTTTGTGTGGCTGGATGTATGGATGAAATGTGGCATAAAAATAGATTATTACAGACTGGAATACTTAGCACAAAGTCTATGTTTTATTGTTGTACCACGTAAGTGAAGCCGCAGGCAGAAGCTAGTTTTATTCAATACTAGCAGCGCCCCGCGGTTTCACCCGCGTAGTTCCCGTTCCCGTAAAAATACGGGGATAAAATATAACCTATGTTACTCGCTGATAAAGTAGCTTTCCAGTGGTGAAAGAATTTTTGAAATCAGCATAGTAGTTTTTGAGTTTATTCATTACAAATACACACAAAAATACAAATCTTTCCTCTTTATAATATTAGTATAGATATCAAATCAGCCATATATTAAAAAACTAGTTTTTTGGAAATCTTCATGCGATTCAATCATAACTTGATACTACTAGATAATCTATTATATAAATATACTATAGAGTATAGAAGTATAGAGTCTATTCCTAATATATATTAATTTTTTTGGTATATAGTTATCAAGGAAGGCCATTGGCTATACAACATTAACCAAAAACGCGAGTGAAACCGCGGGCACAACTAGTAGCAGAATAACTGTGATAAATTTACTCATAGTAGATGTAGTAGTAATAGTAGAATCATATAGCTTTACTTGCATTTGACGATTTATAAGTGTTTCATTGAAACCTATACAAAATAAAAAATATTTTGATTTTGACTTAACTTACAGTATTAGCGCTGTATTTGCCATCGTGGGTGCAAGGGTCGGAGTCCTCGCTGATCATGATGTACTGGTCCACCGACAGCTTCACATCGATCGTCTCCCCTAGGTTGCAGTACAGGTAGTCCACCAGCCCTCCATTGTACACTGCTACTTCTGTTAAAAAAGTATATCCCAATTCAAGGTAAGAAGAGGCATGCACCGGTGGTTCGGACATGTGGAAAGAATGGATGACGAAAGATTGACTAAACAGATATACAATGCGAAAGTGGGAGGATGTAAGAGCCGCGGAAGGCCCAGGCTCACCTATCACGACCAGATTAGTCATGTATAAATAGAAGGTGATGTTAGGAATCAGAAAAACCGTAGTGCTTGTATGAAAAGGATTATGAATGTTGAAGAGGCGAGTGGAGTGTGTAAGGATCGTGCCATATGGCGTTCGGTACTCTCTGCCTACCCCGCTAGGGAAGTGGCGTGGAGTTTAGTTAGTTGCTCTCGTTCAAATATTGCAACGTTACTTTCTTATAATTTCAGGTCTTATTAGTCTTTTTATATGTTCTCGTCAAAAATAGAACCAACAGAGATAGAACACCCATGAGACAGCAGACAGAATAGAAACAAGGAAGAATAGTGGCGCGTGCGCATTATATTTTACATTAGGTATATGTACTTATAATATGACCAATTTTAACTTTATGTAATACGAGGCTTCGTTTAAATTACCATGATCCAGGATTTAGCTAATCTGGTAATTACATTAAAGCGACTGCCGATCTGACCTTCGTAATCCTAAGATAGGGGAACTAGACAATTTTTGGATCATAGTTACAAATTCAAAGTTGTTTGTTCCCTCATCGCCGAGCTAGTGGTATAAATACATTTATAGATTTGAAAATATCCAGAGATACATGCTCGGGTTTAACCCGCACTCCTTAGTTATGAGGTCCTTACCATTGAGCTACCACCGCATCCCTTCACCTTATTATCAGTGTTTTTATATAAGAAGTTGATATAGGAAACGCTCGTAAATACTTTTATTGGTTTATAAAATATAAATGCCTACAGCCCAATTTTTTTTTATATACATATCAGACTACATCATGTACATTAATCTGACTACGAGGTAAGTAGCTTAAGCACTTGTTTTACGGATATCAGAATCAACAGTGGTATTACAATACATGCTTAAATATTTGATATTAACACACAGGCGCAGAACAAACACAAGTACTCATCACACGAATGTTTGTCCTGGGTGGGGATCGAACCCACAACTCTTGGCGCATGAGGCAGGGTCCCTACGAAATCCGCCATCGGACCAGTCAAAGTTAGATGACACCCATGGGATTTAGCTCTCATTGATCGTGCTTACCAGTAAATGGTTCCCTGGTATAATGCACATACGCGTGGTACCCCGGGGGGTGCTCGCTGATGGAATTGGCGATGTCCACCGCGTTATGCTGCAGCGTGATGGAGAAGCCTGAGTCCCTGGTGGCCTGCGTCATCAGGATCTTGGGTGAAAGTGTGTAGCAGCGCCCGTGGACAAAGCCAATGGTTTCTGTCACTTCCACATCTATTGGAGAACGTAATGTTTATTACAAATAACAGGTAGTTTCTTACACGTGACTTCGGCACTTGCGCAGAACCCTAATTCTTTTGTCTATCTGAAAGTAGCCAAAGTTACTTCTTGTAATGCCAGCTATTAGACAGTAAAATTCCCGTCAACATTGATTCTTGTGCTTCGGAGATTAGCTGGAATAAGCAGACTGACAGGCAAAAACTTAAAAAAAAAAAATTATTTATTATAAGTGCCAATATGGTTCCGAGTGGAAAATAATAGGATATACACAGAAAAACGCATTTTTATATGGACCTTACAAAAAATGATCTTTTAAGCGGCGCGCTAAGAAATTGCCAAGGTAAAGTTGACAGGCGGTTTGCACTCGCTGCATGTTAAATATTTATTTGCTTAAGCCGGCAGCTCAATCTAAATACATATATTCAAAATCAAGCCTAAGATAAATATAAATAAGGATGAAATCCACTGAGAATGTAACATATCATAGTTAGGTATCGTCAAACAGCTAATTACGATCAGCCGTTTATTAGTGATCAAGTAACAAACATCTACACAATTTCAAATTCCTAACATCAGCAGGAATTTAATAAATAAATAAATAAATTCTCCAGACTGACACACCGATTCCCTGGTCCCAAACTAAGCTTATAAGCGTGTGCTATACTAGGTAAACGGATAGACATCCTTAAATACGTTTATAAACATCCATGACTCGAGTACAAATGTCCATGTTTATTACACGAAACATTTGCCCCTAGCGGGATTCGAACCCGCGACCCTTGGTTTCGTGGCCAGGGTCTGACCACTTGACCAACGGGCCAGTCAACAAATTACATTTAACTTACTATACATCTCATGGTTCAACCCGAACTGAACGAAGATCTCATTGGCTTCGTAAGTGATGTCCTTCCAAAGCACATCCAGAGGTACAGAGAAATTGTAGTGTCGCCATTCTGACGTATACTGGGGATGAACAAATAACCCGTACTCCTGAAAATAGATTCATATATGAGTATACATACATACATACATGCATATCATCACGCCTGTAATCCCCAAAGAGGTAGGCCGAGTCGAAGGCGCAACAAGCCCCTTTAACCATAAATAGCTAAAAACTCAGTAAAACTAGGCTGGGTTAGATGGAAAATTGTGAAAAATAGTAACAAGTGTCTAACTCGTCGCCCACACAATTACACACCCGAAATCCGATATACCATTAGTCGCCTTTTACGACATGCTAGGCAATGAACACAGTTGGCATATTCTCTTCCAGTCCCAGACCAACATGGGACTGAATATTATGATTATCATATTGGGTTCTACACGACATAAGTACTTAAAGATGCCTCCGTGAGTAGTTAAGTTTATTATGGGTGATTGTAGATAGGCGAAATTTCATTAATTAAGCAAAAATATGGTATCTACTGAGTACTGCCATGAACTGTTAGTCAGTCTATTGGGCCATGTGGATGTCCCACATAACCATCCCTATTTAGGAATATAGGTATTCGTAGGTACCTAAATATAAAAAATCTAATTTGCCGTGGTATTTGTTTGTAAGAGACATTTTTGTATCCTATGTTATAATTATTTTTATCTGTACAGATCAGCAAAATTACAATAAAGACAATGTATACCTACTTACCTATCAATTACAGACGAAAATACTGTAAATTGTTTTCGTTTACAAGTTTTGATTTGGCAAAAGTAAACTGCTAAAATTATTCCTTACCAGCATCTTGTCATATTTGTACGGCGGCTCCCGGCAGAAGGTGATGCTGGGGTACACGAGGGTCTTATTGAAGTCGAAATGCGTGTAAGTCGTGATCGGGATGTCTATCAACTTCTTCACGCACGTTGTTATCTGTCAGGAATATCATCATCATAAAAAAAAGTTCTACACTGACACACTAATTCGAACCCACGACCTTTGGTTTCTGGCCAGGGTTTTTAACCACTCGACCAACGGGCTAGTCATTATAAAATTCATAGTAGGTAATATTCCCTTTGTTCGACCCGATTACTAATACCGTATTTACCTTAAGGATCACAATGACCCGTGTCCAGAGCCCCCATTCTCAAAAGGCCCCGAAGAACCGACAATTAGTCTGTTTTCCAAACGTTGAAGTTGCTACAAGAATATTCCTTTCCTTATTAGTTACTTATTGCAATGGAGAGTGGTAATTTTCGCACCTTAGGAGGATAAAAATGATTTGCGAATAACAATGCTACAGAGTAATATGTCAATTATGTAAATAAGAAGTGATATCCTTCAAAAAATGTACTGGGATCATACCAAAAGGGCACCACCAAATTGACGCATTCGTTAGTGACACTGCCCCATGCGCCAAGAGTTGTGGGTTCGATCCCCACCTAGGACAAACATTCGTGTGATGAATACTTGTGTTTGTTCTGTGTCTGGGTGTTAATATCCAATATTTAAATATATATTTGTAATACCACTGTTGTTTCTGATATCCATAACACAAGTGCTTAAGCTACTTACCTCGGATTCAGATCAATGTATATGATGTAGTCTGATATTTATATTTATATTACATTTATGTAAGACGCCCACGGGATCGGGCAAGCTCAACCACCGTGAACGCCTCAGCATCGGCCCGGCCATAGCTGGGCCTCCTGCGGCTAGGAGGAGACGACATGGCACACGGGAATTGTCACCCAGACAGGGGGAATCGTGCAATACGAGTGGGGGCCAGCCGCACGGCCCGAGTGGTAATGCCCTTCCCTTGGCGACTCACTTGGCACTACAGGAACTGGAATCGTCGGTCTCTCCAATCAGAGCTACAGGACCTCAGCTTTAACGGTATACTCATCGCACTGACCTGCTGCATCACAACCCCAAGGCACATAGCTACTATCAGCGTCTTTATGAGGTTTGAACCTTTGAAGCAATTCACACATGTCTCTCTAAGGGACACTACTGGCTCCTCCTAAAAAACGGTACAGTATACAATAAAAGTGCCAACGTATCTTTTAGCTTAACTATGAATACTATGAATACACACACACACATATAACATGCCCACTGGTCGAGTGGTCAGTAACCCTGGCCATGAAACCAAGGGTCGCGGGTTCGATTCCCGCTAGGGGCAAATGGTTCGTGTGATGTCGATGTCGGATGTTAATAAACGTATTTAAGTATTTCTATCCGTTCGCATAGTATCCATAACACAAGCTTTCGCTTAGTTTGGAACTAGGGAATTGTTGTGTCAGTCTGGATAATTTATTATTCTTATATAAAATCACGCCTGTAATTCCCGATGCGGTAAGAAGAGTCAAAGGGGCAGCTTGCCCCCTTAACCACATTTAGTTAAAAGATAACACTGCGCTGGGTTAGATGGAAAACTGTGAAAAAGTAGTGATAAGTGGCTAGCTCGTCGCGTACCTATTAACTATGAATACTGCTAGATATTGATTGAAATAAACTTTGCAGAAAAGTTTAACTGTTATGAACCAAAAAAAAAATTAGATAACAATTTTAAATTCTTCCAAACAGTTTGTTTTGTATTCATTGTGTTTTTAATTTAGTCTCAAATAAGTTTCGGAATTTAAATATTTCTGTCATTACCTTAGTGTTTTCCAACTTTTTACTCATTTTTAAAAGCAAATTGCTTTGAAAACTGAGTTTATTTTAAAATTTTCACTTTAACACAGCTTTGTTCACGTGTTTTTGTGTTTGTGAGACTAAACAGACTAAAACGCTTAACGTTCATAAAATTACGAACTCATATCATTATGAGAATCATAAAATGGTAAATTATGCAAAATGTTATCAGGTAATGTACATAATTTATTGCCACTATATACAGGAAATAAGCTTCGATAGTAACACATTGTATTAAGAGCGCGTTTATTTAATAAAAAAAATGTAATCAAAGACGTATTTTTTATGTCATTTGTATATATTCAAATAATTGTTTTAAGTTCCAAATCTATTCTTGTTTGTATTTTCTGTAAAATAAATAATGAACATTGTTTACATCAGTATTGGGTCTGATGAAGGAAAACCCAGGCCAAACTTTAATTTAAAAATTAAGAAAACTCAATTCACTAATCATCAGAAATTAAATTGCCAAGTTTTGACTGAATTTAGTTCAGCCCTCTAAAACTTGAGGCCATGGAAAGCTCAATTCCTTTCAAAATGTATTAAAAATACAATTTCGTTCGTAAAACACACGGACTAGTGAAAAAAGAAGGACTCCCCGCTGTCATACTATAGCGTGAAGCCACGTTTATGCATGTGTGAGTCAGACACATATGAATACCAGATATCGGATATCTGTCATTTGGAGCATTTATTATGTCATGTGTGACGTAAGTTGCGTGCCAAGTTGGAGCACCTGAGGAGCTTCAATTTCTAGTTATTGGCGCGGGGTCCTTTTTTTCATTTGTCCGTGGTAAAACAATATTATTTATCTCTTTGAGTGACCGGTAACATCACAGGCTGCTTATCGAGAAAATAACAATGACAAGATTTATGGGGGCAATAGGAGAATATTTTTCACCATGGGGAAATTTCATTTGAAGGTCGACGAAGATCCTGGTATCTTTGATATGTCCAGTGTCGCTTGCTGTGGATACGAAGTAATGAACAATTATTGAATTATCGCGCTATTGAAGGTAAGTTGAATAATCGAACTATATTTATATTAGAGGCGCGATAACCTAAAAAAATACTTATGGAGGTATATGAAAAGTGATACTTTAGACACAGAGGAGAAAAACGGAATTCCGTTTCTCTCTTCTGCGCTTCAGATATACTATACTAATACATAAAGCTGAAGAATTTGTTTGTTTGGTTGAACGCGCTAATTTCGGGAACTACTTACTTACTGGCCAGAATTAAAAAAAATATTTTTGTGTTAAAAAGTAAATTTATCGTAAAAGGCTATATGCTATATAACATCACGGTACGACACATTAACCATAAAGGCGGGTGAAACCGCAGGCACAGCTAGTTCAGTTCGTAAGCGTTCATAACAATTTTCATTGCATTGAAACTTTTTATAACTAACTAGCAACACCCCACGGTTTCTCGCGCGTAGTTCCCGTTCCCGTAGGAATATGGGGTTAAAATATAGCCGATGTTACTTCCGGATAGTGTAGCTTTCCAATGGAGAAAGAATTTTTGAAATCGGCACAGTAGTTTTTGAGTTTATTCATTACAAACATACACACACACAAATACAAATATGTCCTCTTTATTATATTAGTATAATCTAACTAAACTTCACGCCACTCAACAGCGGGGTAGGCAGAGAGAAACGAACTGGTTTTTTTATGTTAACTTGTAGCTTGTGTTATTTCTTAGAGTTCTAGCTCTTTCTTTCGTTTAATTAAAATCTGTTTAAACTGTCCTTAAGAGAGTTCTCTTAATCACTTCTGATGGATATTTCTATGGTAACCCACAAAATTATACATTTTACAACACAGGGTCACAATGGAATGCCGAGCATTTTTCTGTTGCCTTGTCTAAGTAGAAATTGGTGAAGAAATATCACCGAACCTCTACCACAAGTAATCTAGATTTGTGTAATGAAGCGAGAAAAAGAGCGTACCTAAGTATTTGGCACGGGCTAGTAAAAATAGAAGGACTCCGCGCCACTAACTAGAAGTTTTGGCATCTGCGAAGTTCCAACTTGACGCGCAACTTATATTGACATGAGCGCTCCAAATTTCCGATATCTGGTATCCTTAAGTCGCACTCACACATGCGTAAGGATAGCTTCACGCTGTAGTATAAAAGCACGGAGTCCTTCTTTTTTTACTAGTCCGTGGTATGTGGTAAATGTATGTTTATGTTTAGGATATAGGCTATCTTCCATTTCATACATTGTTTTAGATTGATTTCAGCTACATTACGTAGGTATGTAATGTAATATACAATTTGTATAGAATCCATGAAGTAGAGCTAGTGGTAGCCTAATGTGTCGTTATTATTTCTTATCGCACAAGAAAATGATTTACTGAATTATATTACAAGTAGGGAAGTAAATGGCCCGTTGGTCGAGTGGTCAAAGGCCCTGGCCACGAAACCGAGGGTCGCGGGTTCGAATCCCGCTAGGGGCAAATGTTTCGTGTGATGAACATGGATATTTGTAATCGAGCCATGGATGTTTGTTTATAAACGTATTTAAGTATGTCTATCCGTTCACCTAGTATCCATAGCATAAGCACAAGCTTAGTTTGGGACTAGGGAATTGGTGTGTCAGTCTGGAGATTTGTATTTTTGTGTGTGTGTATGTTTGTAATGAATAAACTCAAAAACTACTGCGCCGATTTCAAAAATTCTTACACCATTGGAAAGCAACATTATCCGGAAGTAACATAGGCTATATTTCATCCCCATATTCCTACAGGAACGGGAACTATGCGTGTGAAACCACGGGGCGCTGCTGGTTTATTTATAAAAAATGAAAAAGTCCATAAAAGCTTATAGCATTTTAATTACAACTACGATTAGATATGTACAAAGTAACACAAATAAGCTTACAATACGATATCACTTTTGTAAAGGCACATACACACAGTAAGTACGAAAAGACAAAAGGTTTTTTTAATCACAATAAATAAAGCGGTAACGTTTTTACGATCCCCTGGTGGCTCTGTAGAAAATGCAAACATCTTATTAAAAATAAAAATAAAAAAATATATATATACGGTCGAATTGAGAACCTCCTCCTTTTTTTGAAGTCGGTTGAAAACTCAACCAAGGTCTCTACGTATAGTCTCATTACACACAATTTAAAAACAGTTCCTCATTACTAGACCAGTATTTTTCAATCTTTTGGAATACGACCCCTCTACAGACTAAAAAAAATACGCGACCTCTTTAGGCCATAAACGGAAAAAAAATCAATAACTAGAAGTGTCTAGAACTATGCCTTTTTCCTTTTTCCGAGTAAGGCAACTGGGGGTCGCGACTTATAGATTAAAAAACACTGCACTAGACCAACTCGACTGTACCATAACATTGGACGATTAAACGATTTGATTTGACCTTATGTAGACTTAACAACAGAGTTTATAGCAATTGGTGAATGGTAATAACATAGGTACACAACCTTCTTGGATTTTATTTTAATAAAACAAATTCTTAACTTTTACATTTTGCTACATTCTGCGTGGTTTACTCTTTAATTTTACTGAAATAGGATTTGCACATCAGTGAAAATATTTTTTTTTTTTTTTTGGGATATGTTATACAGCGTTACTACGGTTCTTAAATATTGTGGACTGGATGGTGAATGGACTCGTTATAAGGCCCCATTTAACCTCCTTTCGGCTTTACGGGTAGTTTTGTAACACCCTCTATACATGAAAGCGCCATTAAGCTAAAGCAAGCGTGATCAAAAAATGTATGTATAAATATATTTTATATACTACAGCATTTTCCGACCATTACCATCGTCATTTAAAAGAAAAGGAAGTTAAGGTTTATAACCTGTCAATCCGCTATACCCGATACTTCATTTAGCCACACTAGGGGAAAATATTTGCATCACTTCAATGTCTACACATACTGTTAATAAATTAGACACTTCACCACAAAGCGAATGCCAACCAACTGGTTAATAACAAGCCAACAGTCACCACGGAAGATGACACGGAAACAGCATTATTCGGCTTGAAAGTCGAAGCAATCTTTTTCGTAATATTCAAAAACTTATTCTTATATTTATCCAAAATGTCCGATCTGGCCTTCACATCGCAAGCAGTGTGACTTATCGCGTCCAGAACCGGAGCAGAAAACACCCTAAAGTTCACTTCGTTAAGGTCCAGTTTGCTGTACATCCAAATCGGCATCCTGTTAGACAGTATCCAAATGTTATCATTGTAATCCACCTTGATGTCAGTAGGGTATACCATAGTTTCTTCGTTCATGTAAATCCTTCCTTGGTTTACCATATTGTAATCCTTGTTAGACGTTCTCCAACAAGCGACTGCGTTCAGATTCACCAATGAATAGAACAAGACACCAGTTTTAGGATGTACGAACGAAACACTAGATTGGGCATTAGGGCCTCTGCTTCCCAAATTCTTGAAGGCGTCAAAATTGCTGTCAGCAATGGATTGGTTTCTCAAGTATTCAGTTGAGACTGAGAACTCGTTGTAGCTGGCCATGGGATGGAAGTAGAGAGTGCTAAAATTGTCGGGATTAGGAGCAGAAAGGCCAATGCCGAAGATAGCATCAGTCCAAGTGAAGTTGTGTCCTTTGACGCTGAAATCGCATGCGAGAGGGTCAGGGTGGAAATAGTGGTGGGTAATGCGCCATGATTCGTTCTTCTCGTACGAGTAGACGACGAGACCAGGCTTGCCCAAATCACCAGCGTATGCGTAGGTCTTTGCGCAGTCGGCGTCTTCTACAGCAATGTTGGCGAAACCTGAGTCTTCTTTAACCTGATTGGCTGGGAAGACGTATTTTCTGATGAGGTTGTCGGTTTTCAAGTCGTAGATGATGAGAGAGGGTAGATATTTCTGGGTGCTGTTTTCCAAGTTTCCGATCTTTCCATTGTCGAGGACCCAGAGGCGTCCACATCGGTCAGCTCGGACGCGGAATGGGGAAATGATCTCAGCAGGCTTCCCGTCGAGGTCGGTAGAGTGCGCTGCCCAGCTCGGGTAAGGGATTAGCTTTGGTGACGTTGTAGAATTATCTGCAATTGAAACAGTTGTTTGTTTATTGTATGATGAACAACAAATAAGTTTCAGTCATTGTACCACTTTTTCACAATTTTCCATCTAACCCAGCCCAGTTTTGTTTTTGGCTGTATGTGGTTAAAAGGGCCTGCTGTCCTTTTGACTCTGCCTACCCCTTCGGGGATTATGGGCGTGATGTTATGTTATGTTATGTTATGTTATTGTACCGTAATAATGACAAAGATGTTACTTTCTTTTAACATACGAGAAAAGCGGAGATCATATTAGTCTTTCCAACCTTTATTGTGTTCATTGGTACTCTTAATATTAATTATCAATTCGCCCGATAAGCGCTTCCTAATATCCACGTCTAACACTGAACTACTGGTCATACTGCCGGGATATTACGAAGTAATTTACTTTAAAATTAACTAACTATACTTTACGCCACTTCCCTAGCGGGGTAGACAGAGAAAACCGAACGCCATATGGCACGGTCCTTACATACCTCCCCGCCTCTTCAACATTCGAGATTCTTTTCATACAAGCTTAATGGTTTTCATGACTTCTAACATCATTAAAAATGTTTTTTTTAAATTTAAATTAAGTGTTACATTTATTCTTACTCACCACTTATTTATATATTTAGATTTATATATGTCCAAAAACGGACATTGACTGGCCCGTTGGTCGAGTGGTCTGAGACCCTGGCCACGAAATCAAGGGTCGCCGGTTCGAATCCCGCTAGGGGCAAATGTTTCGTGTGATGAACATGGACATTTGTACTCGAGTCATGGATGTTTATAAACGTATTTAAGTATGTCTATCCGTTCACCTATTATCAATAACACAAGCATAAGCTTAGTTTGGAACTAGGGATTTGATGTCAGTCTGGAAAATTTATATATCTGGAAAATTTACCAGGCAGCAATATATCCATATATAGGTATAGGAGCAGTAGGTCTTCAACAAGGCAATTCCATTAAACTAACATAGATTTGTAAGATCGCTGCCGTTAAACGCTTAATTGGTCAACACTCTTAAAACGGCATGTCGCTTAAAATCTAAAAGACCGTCAACTGTTGACTCAGGTCTTATAAGTAACAAACTTTCGTAATTCGATCCTTCGCTGGACGATGTAAGCTCGGAGCTAAAGTGACTCATTTTAAGATTTAATTTTGGAGTAAACACCATTTAACGACCATCTGTCTGACGGAAAACAAACTGAAAAATAATGTATATTTGTAACGTAAATAACTGTACAGGCATAATGATTTTGTTGTTTTGACTCGTATCCTTAGAGACACTTGCGTGCATAAGTGTTAGTCATTCTATTGTTGTGGATGTCAGTTTTATTAACCTCATCTTTATGCTAAGTTTATGCATAGGTACTTTGAGATTTACAGTATATCTGCTTTTAAGTATTTGCCATAAATTTATGGTATATAATACTAGCTTTTTCCGTGGTTCCGCCCGCGAGTTGAGTGGTTGGAAGTCTTAAAAATTCCACGGGAAGGAATCTGTAGGATATAAAAGAGCCTATGTCCTTTCATTCTTATGAACATTTTAACCTTATTATTACTAGCCGGAGACACGTTTCAACTGATGTATCATGTATCGCATGCTTAACTAATAGTAAAGTGACCGTATTCAACATTTGTTGTTTAAATATATTAATATAATATAAGAAAAATGAAACGTAATTTTTCTTTTTTTAAACATGACGCCCATGATCCCCGAAGGGGTAGGCAGAGTTAAAGGGGCAGCAAGCCCCTTTAACCATATTCAGCCTGATAGAAAATTGTGAAAAAGTAATGACATGTGGCTAGCTAGTCGCCTACACAATCACATACCAAAAACCCGATATACCATTAGTCGCCATGTATAACATGCTAGGCAAGAAACACCGTTGGCACATTATTTTATAAGTCCCAGACCAACACGGGACAACGTTAATATTACGTGTTAAAACATTTAGGTTAATTTTCCATCACCAGCATATTAAGAGTTAGGTCACTTTACTACTTAGCATGCGAATGTGCATTCAAATTAAATTTTTAAGGGTAAAAAAGTGACGTCAGCATTTAATAAAACCACAAATTGTATACGGAATTGAATAGTTTTGACTTGACAAAAAGGAAACCTATGACTAAGCTGGAACAGTACCTGTTATTATGTAACTTTGACCTATTATGTTGGCAAACCGATATTTGATACACTATTATTTACCAAGCAGATACTGTCTCCTAAATTTCCACTAGAACTATGACGTCACAAAGTGAACCCTTCGCAGACAAATTGAGCTAGCATCAGATGATGATGATGACATAAGCCTTAATCATACGTGATGATGAAATGTTCTGTGGCAACTAAGACCACGCTGAGATTACGTAGACGATATTAAAATGACACTTAACATTACGTGAGACCCAAGACTAGGGTCAAACAATGTTGAATCACTGGTGCATGCGGTTGTGACCATGTCCTATGTGCTATGAGTTCGATTCCCACTCGGGACCAACATTGGTATGGTGAATACGTCTTGTGTTTGTTTTATGTCTCGGTGTTAATATAATGTAATGTATAATATTTATATTTAAGTATATATGAATATGAATATGTACGCCCACCTACTTATTAATTTAGCGGTGGTAGCTCAATGGTAAGGACACGCGCCTCTTAACCGAGGAGTGCGGGTTCAAATCCGGCACGTACCTCTGGATTTTTCAAATCTATGTACGTATTTATACCACTAGTTTGGCGGTGAGGGAAAACATCGCGATAAAACCTGCAAATTCAAACAACTTTGGATTTGTACCATGATCCAAAAATTGTCTGGTTCCCCTATCTTAGGGTTACGAAGGTCAGATCGGCAGTCGCATCAATGTAATTACCAGACTCTCTAAATCCTGGATCATGGTCTAAGCGGACTCCGTCTAAAACACGGGACATAACGCTAGGATGATGATGATGTACGCCCACCTATACTAGGGGAAAATACTAAGATGAATAAACATGATTATCGCACTTCGGTAATTTCTCTTAAGTCAATACGTTTTTACTTTTAAATGAACGGCGAAAGTGTTTGTTATGCTGACACTTAATATTACGTGAGACCCAAGACTAGGGTCAAACAATGTCTGAATCACTGGTGCATGCGGTTGTGACCATGTCCTATGTGCTATGAGTTCGATTTCCACTCGGGACTAACATTGGCATGGTGAATACTTGTATTTGTTTTGTGTTTCGGTGATAATATAATATAATGTATAATATTTATATTTAAGTATATATTTGGAAGAGTACTTGAAAAATACTACCTACTACTAAAATTTTTCTGATATTTTCCGATATTTGTCCGTAACACAAGTGCTTAAGCTACTTAACTCGTAATCAGATCAATGTATGTGATGTTCTCTGATATTTATTTATACATACATATATACATAACATCACGCCCGTAATCCCCAAAGGGGTAGGCAGAGTCAAAGCAGTAGGCCCCTTTAACCACATTCAGCCAAAAACAAAAATGGGCTGGGTTAGATGGAAAATTGTGAAAAAGTAGTGACAAGTGGCTAGCTCGTCGCCTACACAATCACATACCCAAAACCCCATATACCATCAGTAGCCTTTTACGACATGCTAGGCAAGAACCAAAGTTGGCAAATTTTTTTAAGTCCCAGACCATCATCGGACAAATATTTATTTATAATTTAAATTTACCTTTCAAATTAATATAGTTTAAGCTTGACGGCACTCCAGATCTCCACCTGGGTACAGTGATGAACAGTCTATCCTCATACACTTCCAAGCCCATGGGTATATTGTTCTCTGGGATGAAAGTCTTGGAGTCTATGGCTTGCTGCCGGGCCTCAGGGCTGGGGAACTGGTAGTCCAGCTGCTTCCATTCGTAGACGATGTGCAGCTGGTCCATGCAAGTGCTGAAGTAGACCAGCTGGAGGAGGATGAGGGTTTTGAAGCCCCCCATTTTTGGGAATCTGGAAAAGACGAATTAGGAAATAAATTTCAATTGTTTTTAAAAATATTTGTTTTATTGGTCTCACAGACCATAGTTGAAATTGCTCTCCTCATATGTGAGAGGTGATGGTTCAGGAGTATTGAATCCAGATTTATTTGATCAGGGCGTGACTCCAGCTTTTAAAAAACCCTAAGTACCTACCCTTGAATTTATATAATTAAGCAGTGGGAGAAAACGAAAAACCGCCTATTGATATAAAAAAGTGTAATTTTCCTGGTCCCACTGCCTAAAAGTATCGGAAATAATAATTGATTCAATGTCTAAAATTCATGCTCGCTAAATAAATAAATAAATTCTTTAGACTGACACACAATTCCCTAGTTCCAAACTAAGCTTGTGCTTGTGCCATGGATCCTATGTGAACGAATAGACATACTTAAATAAGTTTATAAACATCCATGATTCGAGTATAAATGTCCATGTTCGTCACCCTTAGCGGGATTCGAATCCACGATCGTTGGTTTCGTCGCCAGTGTCTCTAACCACTAGACCAACGGGTCAGTCAAATATCATAAGATCATCGCAAAAAGCTTGAAAGCTTTTATTCGGGTAGGTACGTGACAATTTTTTTAAAATTTAATGGTACTTATGATATTTCGCGCTTTGACTGCAAGCAAACAGGTCTGATATAATTAAATATTGATATTACTTAACAACACGCCTTCAGGAAGTGCGCTACATTTAAAGCGTTACATAATTACAAGACATTAATGCCAACTGTCAATGTCAAACGCCATCCGCTTGTCGGTCAATCGGAGCCGGGTTAATGACCTTGGGGTGCAGTTTCGGAGGTCGCAAGCGCAGGTACGCGCCGGAACAGGCCGAACGATTACCATGAATTATGGACCCTTTTCGAGAGCGCTCGAGGTTGGAATGGGTAACAGCAAAATCGTTGCGGCAAGATTATGAATCTCAAACACGGCTCTCAATAAGTGTTACCAGGTCTAGTGAGTTTGATCTTGGGACGGTTATTAAAAGTCGTTGAGACTCTAGGTACAGCAACAATGATTTAAAAAGAAAAAAACAGACAATTTTTCTGCCAACATGATCATATAAAAAACAACTGTCTGACAACTAAGGAGGTAAATGTCCAATCTACCGTTGGGACAGTTGGCATCCTAAGTGAGTCAAAATATCCCGCTCATTGAGGAGAATTGGCACAATTTTGGGATACAACGTGATACATGTTTAGAACAGCTCAAACGAATAACATGCATTTTATTAACATTTTTTTTTCTGGCGCGTGGTCAGACGAAATGCAAAGAATGTTGCGTGTTTTTGACTAATTTCGGAAGTAGGTAGAACCGATGATTAAGCCGTCGGGCGACGTTAAATGCTAACCACCAGAAAGACCCTAAATATTTAGCAGAAAAACCAAAGTCGTTGTTCTGGGACTCAAATATTTTGACAACAATGTTCCTTGCCTAGTATGTCGTAAAAGGCGATTAACAGTGTTTTGGTTAATGGGTTTGTGGTTACATAGGCGACGAGCTAGCCACTAGTCATTACTTTTTCACAATTTTCCATCTAGCTAAACTCAATCTTACATACATACGTATCCAAATTCAAAAGGACGCAAGCCTCATTAACCACATCCAGCCATAAATAAAACTGGGGTGGGTTAGATGGAAAATTGGAAAAATGTAGTTTCAAGTGGCTAGCTCATCGTCTACACACTCACAGAACCATGCTAGGCAAGAAATACAGGTGACACATTCTTCTGTAGGTCCCAGATAAACATGGGACTTAATTTTAATATTGACTAAATGTGATTCAAGGAGCTTACACACCTTGGACTCTGGCTATCTCTTCCAGGAGTCTGAGCGTAATGGTATATATGTATGTTTTTCAAGATGCTTAGGTGTAGCTTGGTCTACCAACCCCTTCGGGGATTACCGGCGTAACAGTAGGTACGTACTAAAGATAACTCAGGTTGTGCGGTTTGGCAGAAAAGGAGCGAGAGCGAGACCTGAACTCCCAGCCCATGCGCCGCAGTAGGCCCGGTCGGCGTCGTGCGCATTTCACGGCACGCATGCCGCCTTAGCCTGCGCTAGCTAGTGATGGATTCACTCAGGATGGGTCCATCACCGACATCCTAGCTAGACGTAACCGCCCCTTGTGTTCCGGGGCGTCTAGTCGAAGTATAGCTCGATGGAGCAATGTTAAAGTCGTGATCGCAAGAGCGACCGCAGGTGGGAGGGGTTCGTTGGTAGGAATAGCGTTCCCAGGGCTCCTCTCCAGAAGCGATGCAGTGGAACACCCCGGTGTTTTAGTCAGTAGGAGTCTGACATACTCCCGCAGTTCCCCCGAGCCGTGGGGGATCCAAGACGGATTTCACGCGGGAAAAAAATTATTTATCCACTGCATCAATCATATTTCTTATTAATAATATTTTTTTCTGCCATTCCACTTGTCCACTTCCTGTTTGCGGCGGCTGATCGGAAATTCTGCCGCTGACCTTGCCCAAGGTCTCAGGCGACTTTCGCTTCGCTCGTAATTACAACACAAATGTTATATGTAATCGCCATGTGTAACCACTGGTATGAAATTTATTTTATACTAGCAGCGCCCCGCGGTTTCACCCGCGTAGTTCCCGTTCCGGTGGGAATAAGGGGATAAAATATAGCCTATGTTACTTGCTGATAAATTGGCTTTTCATGGGTAAAAGAATTATTCATATCGGTCTAGTAGTTTCGGAGTCTATTGGATACAAACAAACAATCAAATCTTTCCTCTTAATAATATAATTATAGACAAGCGTCCGAAACTTTAACAATTCTTATTACATTTAATTAGGCATCAATTAATTGCATGAGAAGATTTTGACGATTGATCAAGAACATTTTTTTTTATTTTTAAACAATTTCTGACGACTTAGTTAAAAAAAATATTTTCCATTTTCTTTTAATTCGGTCAAAAGTTACCTATTAATTACCTAATTACGTAGTGGTTTTCCCTCTAGCAACATCTTAATCCGTTAGTTGTCACTATAATCCTACATAGGTATTCTAAGTATCAGTTGTAATTAGAACTGCTATTACAAACCGGTAATACTATTTAATGTCCTTTTAATATTCTCAGTTACGACATACACGCAATCAGTGCGACAAAGACATTAATTGTCTTCTAAACGCTATCTATTGAACGCTATAGAAGTCACAAGTAATGACATAACACCTGTATGTTATACTCAAATGTATGGAGTATATTCGTCTCATACGCTTCAAGAATTTCTTACACGGCCATCATTGTTATATAAGTCAATTCAATTCCGACTGTGCGACCTTCAAAATAGAGTGTAGAATCATGTGAAGTAGTAAAAATGTAAACTATGCGCACACGCACGCACTGCGCTATCGTTCCGATTTTTGATTAAACTGCTAGATTTGAATTAATGAATTGTTGCGGCTATCTGATTCATTATATTAATTGTACTGTGAATAAAATTAGAATTGATGTGATTTCATTTATGAGGTTTTGGTTTATTCAAAATGGTCGACGCGATATAAGAGAAGACTGGTCGGGTAAATAATATTTCAATTCAAAATTTCTTATAAACATAAAATATAAAAATATGTGAAAGTTATAAATTTGTTTGTCACTCAACCGCACTTTACCGCACAGAGAGGAATTATCTAAAATAAAATGACACAAACAATATAATATGAATACGTTTAGATACAAACTTTCACGTCCATAAAGTTAATAAGATAATCTTTTATTATACATACATACATACATAACATCACGCCATAATCCCCGAAGGAGTAGGCTGAGTCAAAGGGGCAGCAGGCCCTTTGGACTCTTCTAATCTATACTTATAATAAATCTGTAGAGAGGTCAATTCTGTACATGAAATATATTTTTAAAATAACTATCAGGGGGTGATTAGTGATCGATACTGATGCCAAAAATGCAATCAGTAAAATTTTTGTCGGTCTGTCTGTCTGTCTGTCTGTATGTTCCTTATAGAAACAAAAACTAATCGACAGATTTTAACAAAACTTGATACAATTATTCTTCATACTTCTGGGCAGGTTATAGTATACTTTTCATCACGCTACAATAAATAGGAGCGAATAAATAAAGCGGAAGAAGTTACTCCATTTTTTAAGCTTCCGTCGCGTGTGCAGCCTTAATGGTTAAAGTTACATAGAAATCATGTATGACGGAAATAGTCTTTATAATATTAACCATAAACGCGGGTGACACCGCTGGCACAGCTAGTATGTAATAAATTATTCCTACATACCACTTGACCACCATATTGATTGGCTTAGCTTATTTTATTAACAAAGGTAAATAGTATTCCGTGTGTTCTTCATAGAAAATGTCAATCACGGCAATAATCATTATACAAGACTATTTAACTAGTAAATAAAATAACATATTAACAACATGTTTACGTACTTCAGAGATTTATAGCAAAACGCATTGTAGCAAAAATAAATAATACACGTTTTACATGACAAAAGAACGCAAATCATTGTCTGTCTGTCGGTCATCTTGTATGTCGCAGTGATGTTCACGATATGTTATGTCTCAGTCTGTTGTAAAATCCCCATGAAGTTAGGTACCTATTGAATGTCTAAGAACCTCATTCTTTTACCACTTGAACGAACAGCGACTTTAGCGACGCTTTAAAGCAATTTACAACATTATGGGTAAATTTACTTACCTATATTTATTTACTTATTTAAATTATTATACCTCCATTCCAAACTGCCTCAAAAGCCAAAACATTTTCTAGGTTAAAGCTAAATAATAATTATACTAAAATAAATGAAATATATCGACAAGCCCGTAGGTCAAGTGGTTAGAGACTCTAGCCACGAAACCAAGGGTCGCGGGTTCGAGTCCCGCTAGGGGCAAATGTTTCGTGTGATCAACATGGACATTTGTACTCGAGTCATGGATGTTTATAAACGTATTTAAGTATGTCTAACCGTTCACCTAGTATCCAAAGTGCAACCATAAGCTTATTTTGGAACTAGGGAATTGGTGTGTTAGCCTGATAAATTTATTTATTTATGTAATTAACTATAAAATACGGAAGAAAGGAGGATAACTAATCCTTTACAAACATTTTTCAACTTCCAGTCAAACAATAAAACTTCCAATAGTTATTGACAATAATACTAATTAGGAAACCAAGCGTAACATCAAAAGGAAATTAGGATTAATTAGACAATAAAATTGATTGTCCTTGAATGAGCAATGAGCTCTAACCAGATGAGCAAAGGAGCAGAGATGACGGACCAGCAATTGACGATAAATAGTTTTAAAAAGACAATGCCGCCATACCTTCAAGGCTAGACATCTAAGAATTCACCATCAGATTAGTTTTAAGAGGCAATAAAAAATACGACTTAATAAAAAAATCTGATGGAGGATGTACGTCGTATTTTATACTACTAGCTGTGCCCGCGGTTTGACTCGCGTTTATGGTTTATGTTATACAGCTTTCCTTGATAAATGGGCTTTAAAACACTTTTTTTCAAATGGGACCAGTAGTTCCTGAGATTACTGCGTTCAAGCAAACAAACTTTCATAACGTTTTTCTTATATTAAGGTAAGTCTTAAACAATCGTTATCTACGAAGGACTTCGCTGCTTGGTTGAGCGTTCGTGGAACTACGCAAATTGGTTTCGTCCTAAATATCACGACCTTTGCACTTAATAATTAATAACTTACTTAATAATATAAAAAATTACTTAATAATATAAAGAGGAACTTATTTAGTACGTTAAACGTAAATAGAAACGTAAATATTATAATAAACGTAAATAGTATTTATGATATATATATATCAGACTACATCACATACATTGATCTGACTCCGAGGTTTAGCTTAAGCACTTGTGTTACGGATATCAGAATCAACAGTGATATTACAAATATATACTCAAATATTGGACATAAACACCCAGACACAGAATAAACACAAGTATCCATCACACGAATGTTTGTCCTGAGTGGGGATCGAACTCATAACTCTTGGCGCATGTGACAGGGTCACTTTCTAATGAGCCATCGAGCTTGTGAATTTATTATTATTGTATTGTACCCAAATTATTAAAAACTACTTAATAGTTCTAGATAAAATTGGGCACAGACCCACATTCTGTATTTAATGTGTAAGACAATAGCAGACTGTCACGAGGCCGTTGAAACTATACGATATAATCTATACGGACCAATACGGCGTTTGGTCGGATGGAATGGTAGATTTTGGTATGTTTTGCTAACAATTTCTATTAGTACATATAACAGGCCCGTTGGTTGAGTGGTCAGTGAGCCTGGCAACGTAACCAAGGGTCGTGGGTTCGAATCCCGCTAGGGGCAAATGTTTCGTGAGATGAATATGGACATTTGCACTCGAGTCATGGACGTTTATAAACGTATTTAAATATGTCTATCCATTCACCTAGTATCCATAGCACAAGCTTAAGCTTTGTTTGGAACTAGGAAATTGGTGTGTCAGTCTGGAAAATGTACCTATATCTGGTACCCTGGGCGATTCCTCTCATCACCTCAGAGGCTAGGAACAGGGTATATAATACGGAAACGAACACTTTTAGAATATTGAAACTTTTTTCCCTTTGACTCTGTCTATATCTTTGGGGATTACGGGCGTGGTGTTATGTATGTACCTATGTATTAGACAGGCAATTTTAGAATATTGAAACTTCGCCGATAAAAGTGATATTCTATGTACCAGCAAAAAACAGCTTCAAAGCCTAATTCTCTTTTCTAAGGATAATGAATGAAATAGCACAAAATGCTTGCGGAACTAACAACAAAAGTAGAACATGAATCCTTGATAATTTTATCCTCATTGATTATAATGATAGCAAAAAGGGCATTCACTTAGAAGTCCTGAACAATCGCCGGGCGCCAATTACTTGGTATTTAACATGTTATCACGGCAGTAGTGTAATCGTGTAATAAGGCTAATTGCCATCGCCAACACGAAGGGCTGTGATCTAACACCCAGTCGCAAACGCAATGGCTTGTAGCAAGTAATGAATAAAAAATAACTGTTGTTGTTATTCTTCGGTACAACTCCAGAGGACGGCAAAGACATTCAAATTCTAAATGCTTTTATTTATGGACGTCTCAAGAAAGCAGTTATGAATGAGGAATTTTTGAATTAAAACATCAGATAGATGGCGTAACTGTGACGTACGGTCTTGTCACCCTTCTCATTGGTAGGTTTTCAGAACAAACTGACATGCTGTCAACAAAGAGCCAATAGGGACAGAGATAAGACCACGAGACTCCCTCGTGGCATCTGGCGGCTTCTGTATTTTTGAAAACCCTCATTGTCGACTTCTAAAAACTCAAATGTGTCAGAAAAAATACCTGGTTTGGAATGTCGATTCTACCAAGAAACCAACGAGATGAAGTACTTACACTTTTCGACGTCAGTAACAAATATAGGTTTGACACAACAAACGCATGCAAGTGCATTAAATTGATGGCATTTGATGACAAGCAGGACGTATAACAATGTAACACCACCACCTCAGAAGTAATTGAGTATCCACTCAAAACTACCTCCAGAAGTTTCTATTCACTCAATTAAGTGTGGGTGGTCCCATTACTTATGTCTTGTAAGAGCATTTTTAGATTTATTTAAATTTTTCTAGATTAATCTACGTAGCATAGAAATCAGTGATGTTTCCACCAAACTTTAAAAGTGGTTAAGTCTTTGTGAAATTATGTAACACCAGTATAACATTTAACAGTGAGTGCATTATAATTATGATGTCTACACAGCAATGGACATTTAATTTAGTCGTTAATCTAGGTCAAGACAATTTTGTCACCCAAGTCTATCTAAATCTGTCCAGTCTATTACTTAATTGAGTCACAAACGTCCGAAACAGTCAAACTTTCATATTAACATACATTTTTAAAGGACATTGATGGCCACAAAAGTCATTTTGTAACGCCATACCTATCTCCCAAATAAACAGTAAAATAGGCGTAATATGGTATATCGGGTTTTGGGTGTATGATTGTGTAAGCGACAGGTTAGCCGCTTGCCACTGCTTTTTCATCTAACCCAGCCGGGCTTTATTTTTGGCTGAATGTGGTTAAAGGGGCATGCTGCCTCTGACTCTGCCTACCCCTTCGGAGATTATTGGCATGATGTTATGTATAGACGTAAAATTTTCACTAATTTGAATCATCATCTTCCTCGCTTTATTTCCCAAAGTCAAAGTCTAAGTCAAAATACTCTTTATTTATATAGGTTGGAAACAAACACTTATAAATCGTCAATTCAACAGGAAAATCAACTAATAATATGAATCTACTACTTTAGACCGCGTCGCGCGATTTAGTGAGTCTGGTAATTACATTGAAGTGTCTGCCGATCTGTCCTTCGTAACCCTAAGATAGGGGAACCAGACAATTTTTGGATCATGATTATAAAGTTGTTTGAATTTGCAGGTTTCATCACGATGATTCCTTCACCGACGAGCTAGTGGTATAAATACGTACATAGATTTGGAAAATCCACAGGTACGTGCTCGAGTTTGAACCCGCACCCCTCGGTTTTAAGGCGCATGTCCTTACCATTAAGCTACCACCGCTCACTAAATTGAATCCTCTACTTAAAATTCATGACACCTTGAAAACTGGCCGTTTGTAAAATACAACGAGTTTTTAAAACAATTTGTGCAAACTGAACTAGTTTAACGTGATATGATGTCGCAACCGCAGTCTCGGTACTAAGTGTTGCGAGTTAGACACAGCTAGCGAAGGGGTACCTCTAAAAAAAATATTTACATACATACATAGCATCACGCCCATAATCCCCGAAGGGGTAGGCAGAGTCAAAGGGGCAGCATGCCCCTTCAACCACATTCAGCCAAAAATAAAGCCGGGCTGGGTTAGATAGAAAATTGCGAAAAAGCAGTGACAAGCGGCTAACCTACACAATCACACACCAAAACCCGATATATCATTAGTCGCTTTTTACGACATGCTAGGCAAGAACCACAGTTGGCACATTCTTTTTTTTTTGTCCCAGATCAACATGGGCCAAGTCCCAGACCAACATGGGACTAAAATATTTCGGTAACAAAATAACTCAGACACTCATTGCATCGAGTGAGTTCACTCAAATTTGAGCAATGCCGCATCAGCGTAGCTAGATCCACGTAGGCGCCGCATCTGTATCAAATGTAAGCAGAAACTCTTTTTATAACTAACTAACTGCACTCGCGTTTATGGTTAATGTTATATAGCCTATAGCCTTCCTCACAAATGGGCTATCTAACACTGAAATAATTTTTCAAATCGGACCAGTTCCTGAGATTAGCGCGTTCAAGCAAACAAACAAACAAACTCTTCAGCTTTTTAGTATTAGTATAGATATATTAGTATAGCTATGTTATCGTGGACAATTGTGTGTATTTTAGCATACAAATGTTACGAGGCCCCTACCGTTCGGCGGCCCCTTATCTTTGATACGGCTGGTAAAGCGGTATATACGCCCTGCCCAGCAACAAAATGGGACTCGTCGACCGTTCGAATACACGTCCTTCGAATCCCGGTCCTGCGCTATGCGCCAAAGATTTTTAAAATGAGGTAACACACTTGGCGCAATCACCGGAGTTGGCGCAATTGCCCGACAGCGCAGTGTTACACAATATGTCTAGGGCTAATATTGCTAACGTAACGGCAAACTTTGGTTCAGCATTACATTTTGAGGCCCTGCCCTAGTAGCCTTGTTTTGTAATTGTTTCGGTAAAAATACTAGCTTCTGCCGGCGGCTTCGCTCGCGTGGTACATCGATGAAACATAGCCTATATGTTATTCGGGTGTTTGAGCTATATTATTCTAAAGTTTTATTAAAATCCATTCAGTAGTTTTTTTGTGAAAGAGTAACAAACATCCATCCATACAAACTTTCGTATTTATATTATTAGTAGGATTATATGTACTCATGAATAAAACATACCTTAGATACATCAAAGGCAGAGTGAAAGGAGCAACAATCCCTTTGAACCATTTTTGAGCAAAAATAAAAATAAATAAGTTAAAAAATTGTGAGAACCTAGCGACAAGCGGCTCGTAGCCTACCTACATAATCTTTGTGATTATGTAGGCTAAACACCTAATACACCATTAGTCGCCTTTTACGACATGTGAGGCAAGGAAAACAGTTGGCACATTATTTTGGAACATGGGACTATTAAAACGAATAACTTACGGTGGTACATATACACCAATATATGTTTGTTATACATAATCCAAATGTCCTTTGGAGCGCAAATCAAATCTGTGACCATTCGATTGCTCGTACGTGTTCTAATCTAAATCAGAGCGCTGCGCCGGAGTCGATCACCTTGTGTAGGACTTTTAGAGGTACACTTTTCGATACTTGAGACTTCTTAACGTGCTTTAAGATTAGAAACCGGAGTTGGTCTCAAGAGCAACAACCATCAAGTCCATACCAGTTCAGAAGTAAGAAACAGTCATCTATATAATTATAGATACGTGAAGGAAGAACTTTGTACCCCTTTTTATGAGAATTACGCGGACGGAGGAATGTGAGATTTGGCACAGTTTAAGACCCTGCCCCATGCGATAATAGTTGTGGGTAGTGTTGCCCAAATTCAGTCTTGGTCTTGCAGTCTTGGTCTTGTTCTTGCATTTTTGCAAGACCAAGACCAAGAACAAGACCGCGTATTTTTAGCAAGACCAAGACCAAGACTGACCGTGCAAGACTTGAGCAAGAACAAGACTAAGCCTGCAAGACTCTTGCGTCTTGCAGCTAGGACTTAGCGCTATTTCACAGAGTAGTTAGGTGTAACAGTTCAGTGTATAGGTACGCTTAGGAATTCTATGAGACGCAAAAAACTGTATCAAAGAATATGAAAAACTGGACCTATGCGCATTACGACTAATACCATAAACATACCTACATAGCGAATAAAAAAATATCCATTAAAATCAAACTGAGTGCATGCATAGTTATGTTTTAACCATCGGCACTTTGATAATGCGGCATCAAAGGTTTTGTACTTACTTCTCAAAGAAATTTGCCGCTTTTCGGAAGTACATGGTTATGATACACGCGCCGGCGGCTTCTTTTGAAATCATATACAACAATCGTTGCCGCCGCGCCGAAATCACAACATTTGACACTATTTGATTGCCGCCACAGGGCGTAGGTATACTCATGCAAAATAATTTCGAATTTTAAGAGTACCTACAGGTGTTCCAAAGAATAAATAAGTTTCAGAGTGCTAAGAATGAAAATGAATACATTATACTGATCACGCAAGTAGTATTATGATTAGGATAAAATGGTAAGGATAGGTAGTAGATGTCATAATAATTTATTCTAGTAAGTATATATTATAATATTGATTATATGGTTTTAAACTAATTACTTAGGTACTATTATTGTACATTTAGTCATTATATTTCTTAAGTTTTTACAAGAAAAAATAGCGAAAAAGTGTTCAAATATCACCCGTTTGATAAATATTGTAGCCACTTTTAAATATACTTGAAACGTGTAAAAAAATTCTACAAAACTAATAAAATAATATAAAAAGCGTAGGTACTTACCTACTAATAAAATAAAAAGCCTGCGATAAGAGTTTTGTATTGCTTACCAGCCCGAATATCTCTGAGAGAGATGATGAGAGTAAGTATTTACTAGCAGTGCCCACGACTTCGTCCACGAGGAATAGTAACTTTGGAGGTATAGTGACGTTCAGGATTTATTTATTTATTTTAAAACTTCTGTCATCAAACATATAAACAAACTCTTCAGCTTTATAATATTAGTATAGATTAGTATAGATGTACGCCAAAACATTCACTTATGTGTAAAGAATAGTGATTGGCACTAATTCTTTACATATATTTTATTCACGCGTCGCGTCTGTACAAGTAGGTAATAATCTGTGTTTGTACGCTGCACGCGGCATCGTTTGATTTGCGGCGGCATCCTTTTAATAGAGCCGGCACGTGGCGAGGCGGCGCGGTAGAAAGCAAGGAAACGTACTATAAACAAAGGAATTATTTTAATTCCAGTCATTTCCAATTGAGCTGTGCTTCGAGTCTAACTTAATAATTGTTTTTACTAATTCTTGTTGTTTTCTAAAAACGTATCACGTGTACAATTTAATATGAGTGACGAAGATTCAAATTATTCTAGTCCGAGTAACGAGAGTTTGAGTCACAGATCTAAAAGACCCAAAAGCAAATTTGAGGAGTTTTTCGAAATAATCCATGCATCCCAAACTGCCTTGTGTAAATTGTGCCAACATAAAAAGATTGAAATAAAAATGAAAAACAGAAACACTTCAGGCTTAAATAAACATCTAATATCTTTCCACAAAAAGGAATCACAAATATTTCTTCCTGTTAAACCGAAATTAAGTGGAGATATCACAAGCTTTTTAGTAACCGCTGGAAGAAGTAGACAGGTAAGAATATTTTTTTAACAATGGTCGAAGTTGTCGCTACGGGAATTTTAACTCCGCGTAGCTATTCATGCGACACTTTCAAAAACGCCATTAACTTACGTAAGTATTTTTGAGTTAGTGGTGTTTTCATCTAGGGGTGCGACATATTAAGTATGTAATTATCGTCTTAAATATTTTTTATAAACACCCATATTTTCATTTGTTTTCATAATCGGCCAGTAACAACTAAGTACTTTATTTTGGTAAATTACAGTACAGTGCAACCTTAATATAACAAATGTCAATTTAACGATTTTCTCGATTTAACAACAACAAACCTCCTTCTCCTAAACGCTCAAACCTAGAATTTTTATAATAATAACACAAGATTTATTGTTTTATTTCAGTCGGAAAACAGCAGTGACAACATCACGACAGCTACAGTTGATTGGGTGGTGAAAAATATCTTCCCTTCTCATTTTTCGATGACGAAGCTACACAAGTATATTTTCGACGTATTGGCCCTAATATGGTGTTTCCTAAAAGGTCTACACTTAGAAGGAAAGTCAAAGAGCGATTTGAAGAGCTCCAATTGAATCTCAAGGAACGACTTCAACAATTATCATCTAAAATGTCGTTTACCATTGATGGGTGGACATCAATTGCTGGTAGGAGTTACTACGGGGTTACTATGCATTATATAGACAACGAATGGAAGTATCGATCTGTAGTTCTTGATTTTATACCATCACGCGGTCGACATACTGGGGAAGATATTGCAACGATTTTCCATGAATGTTTATTGGAATATGACATAATTGATAAAATACAAGGTATCACGGTCGACAACGCAACTGCAAATACCAAATTTATGTATGAACTGGGCAAACAGCTGCCGCCACACTTTGATTCAGACAATCAACATTTCCGGTGCTTTGCTCACATTTTAAACCTTGGTGTACAAGATTTATTAAAGACCTTAGCATTACACTGTGAGTCTGACACTAACGCGCAAGATCAGCAGTATGAAGACTATGCAGACGAAACTGAGGATGAGGAAGATGAAGAATATGCACCAAATATTGCTGACTCGCGTACATCTGTAACAAAGTTACGCAGTATTTCCAGTAAAATAAATAGAAGTGAGATAGTGAAGAAGAAGTTTCAGTCTGCTTGTGAAGCAGCTGGCGTGCCATCAAATCTAAATGCCATTCTTGACTGTCCAACGAGATGGAATTCCACACATGATATGATTGGATTTGGTTTAAAAGTGAGAGCGGGCATTAACATATTGTGCAGTTCTGTCACCGAATTGAATGATTTTCAAATCACAGCTAGTGAATAGCAGGTACTCGAAAAATTACATAAATTTCTAATAAACTTGAAACTTTTAAGTTGGTGGAGACAAATATGTTACATTACCGCTAGTCATTGTATCATTCAATCTCTTGCTAGATAAAATTGAATCCATGGTAAAACAGTTAGATGAGAAACCTAATCGATCTGAAGTGGATGAAAGGCTCATTCTAGCTTTCCAAGCAGCTCGAGACAAAATGCTTAAACATTATAAGAAGAGCAACTGGATTTATTGTACTTCTTTAATTTTAGACCCAAGGCATAAGGCTCAGACTTTTGACCTGACAATGTGGGGGAAGCAACTTAAAACAGAAAGTCTGCGCAAGTTCAATGAACTTTATGAAGAATATAAAAGTCTACACTCACTGAACAAATCTCTGGAATTACCAAGAAAAGAAAATAAAGTATGTGATGAAGATGAAGACGTAATAGACTTTGATAAACTCTATGAATGTCCCTCGACGTCATCTGGATCTTGTCTTCAAGGCTTAGTGATAGACGAGTTGGAGGAGTACCTGAGAAAACCAAGAACTGCCAGCTCGGAAGACATTTTAGATTGGTGGAGGACGCATGAGACAGAGTATCCGACTTTATCGAAGATGGCCCGTGATTTTAGAGAGATTATTTTCTAAAGCATCATTAGTAATTAGAAAACATAGAAATAGGTTAAGTGATGAGTCAGCCAGATGGTTACTTTGTATTAATTCTTTGTCAAAAGAATTGATATAAAGTAACATAACCTAATGATAAAGCTGTTGTGTACTGTTATGTTTGATTTGTGTTGTATTTTATTTTTTATTGAAATAAATGATAAATCGTAAAACTCTTTTATTAAATTTCATATAAGTTGAGGGTTCAATCTCTTTCTAGACAGATATTGTTCTTTAAAGTACAGTCAAGTTATTGTAATTAATTTGTTTTTTTACATGTTTTAGCAAATGTAAGCTTAATCATAAATGTTTATTAAGAAACAGTTACTTCCATGGAAAACGACATATAGGTCAGTTGATTTTTCGAATTTCTTATCAAATCTTCAGTTATTTATTAATCTGATTGATCTTTACTATGGCTATGTTAATTCAAGCTCACAATGTTCCAATTCTAATACATTTTTCTAAGATTTAAAGTAAACTTTAATAAATAGCAATAGACTAATAGGTAATTGCAAGACTTGCAAGACTCTTGCTGCAAGACCAAGACCAAGACCAAGACTGGGAGCGCAAGACCAAGACCAAGACCAAGACCAGGTGTATTGGCGCAAGACCAAGACCAAGACTGGCTAAGTCTCGTCTTGGTCTTGCATTTGGGCAACACTAGTTGTGGGTTCGATCTCTAAGTATATATTTAAGTATATATTTGTAATACCACTGTTGATTCTGATATCCGTAACACAAGTGCTTCAGCTACCTCGGAGTCAGATCAATGTGTGTGATGTAGTCTGATATTTATTTATATATTTATCTTTAAATTCGTAAGTCCACAATCGACCACATACTAGTATCAAAAAATATTTGACAAACAACAACAATATTTGACTGATTTGCCCACAGCTAAGGTTAAACTGGAGGTTGCACACCTCAACAAGATAGAGAACTATTTAAATGTTAAGGAAAATATGGTTAGTTTTAGTATAGGATGTTCGTCTGCACTGCTGCATTGCTGAACACTGACGTCACTTTCGTATTGCCATATAAAATCTACGATAGTTATTTGACAGCCATTAAAAATATGTCAAAAATCTGATGGTGTAATTAAACCCTAACCCTAACCCTATAGTTTTAAAGTACATTTCAGTTTTACACAGTCATGTGTCTTCATACTTATCTTTCGCAAACAAGATTGAGAGCCCTTTAAACTTCAATGTCACAGCCTGTGACCCTAATGTAACAAGACAAGTACAAATAACCTTTCTACTACACCATGACGCATGCGAGGTCGAAAAGTACAAATCGATTTGCTAATCGATTATTCACCATTAATGATGTTTTTAACACAATCGAAATTAATTAAAACTATTGAATAATTGCATTATACCTATCATGTGAAATGAAATGAAATGAAATGAAATGAAATTGTCTTTATTTACGTAGGCTTAAAAAAAGCACTTATAAATCGTCAGAATAAGATCAATATCTACCGGTTCAAAAGTAGATTCTACCGAGAAGAAACCGGCAAGAAACTCGATAGGTACTCTTTTAAAATGCCAAGTCTATTATTACAATTTATACGTGAATGTAAATTTACAGTGCAGGCGAACAGCCTACACTGTTGTTTGTTGTTAATTATATTAACTTTGAAGCATTTTCCTTTCGGTTTTGAGCTGCAACCTAATAAATTCTTCTTTAATGGGTAATAAGTGGCCTTAGTTACAATTAATATCACCCACTATTCATGTAAAGTGAACATTTTAATGAATCATTTTGAACATTAGCCGGATCGATTACTCCGACTGTCTGCCTGGCCAAACAGACAGGATATACAAAATTGTGAAAACATATGGGTAATTTTTTGTTATAGTACTTACTTAATGTATAGATATCGTACTTACATAATATATAAGTAGGAATATGCATTTACTAAGAAGTTTAGCTTTACAAACAGACACTTCAATAGGGATGAAGCCTGCATTAAAAAACTACAATTATATTCAGTCCATCAGTTAGATTATACAAAAATACTAGACACATATTTTTGACTTTATCAAATTAACTAAACATCACAAAGCTAAAAAGCATCTAAGTTTTAAAGTGGGAGCTTGCAACTTCACCATTTAATAAAAAATTTACGGAAGTGTGACGTCACACACAACTTGAATGCATTGTATCTTCGTAAATGTTTGTTTGACAAATAAATAAAAAAATACGTGTTCAATATTTTTTTATAATGTAAGTAACTGACGGACTAAACAGATTTTTTTAGTCATCTTGCCAATTGTGTGTATCTGTATAGATGGTGTCAACATACGTACGTGTCACTTTAAGAAAGTAAGTAAGTATATTAAAGAAGCCTTTGGGTTCACTGAACTCTTCATGAAGTGCTTATATTATACAAGTAGCTCATCAGGTACAACTCTTTGTCACGTATGACGTCACGTTTCCCTGAAATTCGAGATGTACGATGTGTCTCTGGTGACTCATGACTGGGAATTTGCACGTATTTCGTCTGACGTCACTAATACGTGACTTCTAAATTCTGCGTGGACTTTTAACAGTAGGCTAGCAGAATGATCGCAAATTCTGAGTTCTTTTAAGACCCTTTATAATATTATTGGAAAACCCTTCGGGGATTACGCATGATGTTATGTCCTATGTATCCGTTTTCCTTAAACCTTAACCGGAATTACAGTAAAACAGTTCTCGTATATACTATATAAATGTAGTTTTAAATGCAATTCCCAGTATCCAGAATACAGGAAAATTTATATACCATTAGTCATAATTAAAAATAACCAAAGGGCACCACTTATTAAAAATAACTATTCAACTTACGAAGTCAATTGTGGTTTACCGGTGATAGGAGTAAATTTATAACAATAAGTTTATTTAAGAATATATTTACTTACTTATACATAAGTAATTGAGTATCTCCTTATTTCTTACTAATCTCATAAACGCGAAAGTTTGTATGGATATTTGTAACTCTTTTATGCAAAAAATACAGCATGAATTTTAATGAAACTTTATAACACATAAGCTATGTTTCATCGATGTACTACGCGAGCAACGCCACGGGCAGAAGCTAGTATCTTCATATATAAAACGGCTTTATAATACTACCCCATGTTTGTCAAAAGAATGAACCAATTGTTATACCTACTTACTTATAGGTATATAATTAGTATACTGAGTATCTTATCTGCATATATAAAACGGCTATGCTATTGAATATACGCAAATAATGAACCAATTGTGTTCCCTGCATAGTATGAAAATGGCGAGTAGTGATGTATCATGTCATAGGTGTTGCTATGTGATGATTACGTATACGACGAGCTAGCCATTTGACATCATCTCCAGTATAAAGCGTCGATCTAGGAACGTCCTCCTAGATCCCGACGACGAAATCACGCAAGCCATGAGACGTCGGCTCAACAGCTCGCGACACAGCCCAACACTTCAAGTCGCCCGTCATTCCGTCCTCGTCGGCGAGGACTCGCGTCGCGCCGCCCTCGCTAGCCCCTTATTCGCATAACCGGCCCGCGTCCGGTCGCTTCTATCCCCAAACCTATGTGCGTCTGTCTCCCAGCAACGCATTAAGCCGAGGTTCGAGCCCCGCTAGGGGGCGCCCTCAGGCTGTTGCCAAAATTTTTAGGGATGAGAGCTTCCCGCTCCCTCGCCAGTCCGGTAGGTAATAAAGGCCGCCTTCGGCCAACTACCGATAGACCTCTCCAAAAATAAAAAATAAATTTTCACCATGCAACCCTATTTGGCTACTGTGGTTGGAGAATCTTACTGATCCTTGAACTTTCGCTGCCCACCCCTTCGGGGAATGCAGGCGTGATGATATACCTACACGTTATTTTAAGTATACGAAAACTGCAAAGGATCGTTATTAGAATCGATTGCAGCAGTTTTTATAGCATGTCATATCTAGCCCAAAAAATTGTTTAGGTACATAAAGTTACACCCTACTATAAACTTTAACTGAAAATCGGATTATTTTAATAAAACGTACGTTAAAACAAAACATACGTAAAATACTTACATTTCGTTAACAAAAAAATACGTTTTATTAATACATGAGATACGTACAATTGATACGTGAATTAAGCACGCAATGTATCATTCGCGCAAGAGGAAAGATGAGCCGCTGCGACATTTCGCCGGCGCGCGCGCAGCCGACCGCCGTGACCCACTCGTTCGGCCTACGCACTTAATGGCTCGCAATTAACGCGTCTAGTTAGCAAGTCTTTCCTTCTTTTGCTCGGCTACTACAATTAATTGAACATGTGAGAAGTTATTATGAAAACGTTTTTAAATGTATATGACCAATGTAATTACACCCATGCCATCTAACATTCAGCGACTCATTTTGACCTGTGTGTCTATTCTACTTTAATCAACACCAAGAGAATTGAATATAAATGTACGAACTGTGGACAATACGTATTAACTTCGTTCCTTGCCTAGATTGTTGTAAAAGGCAACAGGGACAATGACAGCATTAAAAAACTATAATTCTATTTAGTCCGTCAGTTAGATTATACAAAAATACTAGACACATATTTTTCGCTCTAACAAATTAACAAAAAATCACAAAGATAAAGAGCATCAAAATTTTGGAGTGGGGGCTTGCTAGCTTAAAAGGCAATCTCCGTAACAAAAAGGAGCTTTCCATTCCTTAGACTATGCCGACCCCTTCGGGGATTGCATATGAAGCAGTACCTCAGCAAGTATGTCTATAATGAACTCTATCATTTGATTTACCCGATCAAGAGCGGTAAAAATTAAATACATACATAACATCACCCCCATAAACCCCGAAGAGGTAGGCAGAGTTAAAGAGGCAGCAGGCCTCTTTAACCACATTCAGCCAAAAACAAAACACGGCTGGGTTAGATGGAAAATTGTGAAAAAGTAGTGACAAGTGGCTAGCCTGACGCCTACACAATCAAATACCCAAAACCCGATACACCATTAGTCATCTTTTACGACATGCTAGGCAAGAACCACAGTTGGCACATTATTTTTAAGTCTCAGACCGACATGGGACAATGGGCTGGGTTATATGGAAAAGTGTGAAAAGGTAGTGACAAGTGGCTAGCTCGTCGCCTACACAATCACATACCCAAAACCCGATATACCATTAGTCGCCTTTTACGACATGCTAGGCAAGAAACAGTTGGTACATTATTTTAAGTCCCCGACCAACATGGATAAAAACAAAATGCAAGGTCAATAAAGGCACATATTGTTGTAAGGCAATAAATTAATTGGGTACAAAACGTGACTCACTTTAACCACAGTTTGTTTATGCTTACATAACCAAAGCAAACATCGAGGAAAGTAAGCCAACTCCGCACAACAAGAATCTTTTATTAAACAAATGCACTCGATTTTGAGAAAACCTTCACACCGAATAACAAGACGTTTAGTAGGTAATTATATTATTTTGGGAACTTCCGCATTCCGCAATGTAAAAAAAGCTTTACTTCGAAATATAAACTCATTTGCGTATTGAGAAAGTACTAAATACGTTTGACATTCACATATAAAGTAAAAATTTTGGATTACTAAATATTTTGTTTTCTTTTCGTACTTTCTTTTCTGATAATTATAAAAAAAGTCATTGTGTAAATCGCTAATGATGCTCACATGCTCACGTGCAATGGTCCACATGGTCCATATGGTCGTACAATGGTAAGTGCGGAAACCATCCCCGTTAACATAGAACATCGCTAAATATGATTATGAACTCATTGACCGTATTTCTCAAAATATTTAATACAATGACGATGAATAAGTACTTCGTATTAGCATCTGGTCTTATTATCGCATATGTCTTGTGATATATTCAATCATTATTGTATGACATAATAAGAAAGAAGGATTCCAACAGTTATATTGTCTTGATTTTACTATGTCTCCACTATGACTACACGTTCGCCGACAAAGTTTGTTTTAAAACATTAATAATGGCACAGCTGAATGAACAATGGTGGACAATGGGAAATTATTTCAATGAACGATTTATGAAGTAAACTTCTGCTATTTATTAACCAATCCTATTAGCACAGTGGCTAAATTGCCATTGTTTTGTTGAACAGATAACAATTTTGCTCGAATTCCCATGTTATATTCGTCGAAACATCGAAAATATAAATACTGAGCGGAGACCATTTTGGTACCTACCCTTTTTGTGTTTAAGAAGTTCCTATTTTCTGTAAATTGTATTGTTATCTACTTCTTTTATTTCGTGTTTACATTCAGGGCCTGATCTACCATATGGCTTTTTGGGCTTCAGCCCAGGTAAGTCAATTCAAAGTCAAAAGTAGATAATGCGATAAAATTCATAATTTTATTAAATTAAACAGATCGTACGGTTTGCAGCCCTGCGAATCCTGCGATTAATCAAACCTATTCAATTTATTTAATTCAAGTCTACGTCTTATTACCTTGTGTAATTAGGTGGGCCCCTTAGTAGTATTATCCCAGGGCGCCCTAAAATCACGGTCCGGCCCTGTTCACATTGTATTTTTGGTACCAAATAAACTGTTATTTCTTTCATTCAAATATAAAGTTCGGTGAAGTTAGTTAGATAGAGAATTGTAAAAACGTAGTGATAAGTGGCTAGCCCGTCGCTTACATAAGCACAAATCTTACACACAACATATCGTTAGTCATTTTTACGACATACACACAGAACACAGTTAGTTCCAGGGCCGGACCGTGAGTTTAGGGAGCCCTGGGCTAATACTGCTTAGGGGCCCACCTAATTACTCAAAGTATAAGACGACTTAAATTAAATGAATTGAATAGGTTTGATTAAGCGCAGGATTCGCAGGGCTGCGAACCGTACGATCTGTTTAATTTAATAAAATTATGGACTTTTCTCATTTTCGTCTCTTTTTGACTTTGACTTGACTTAGCTGGCCCCTTGAATCCACGAGGCCCTGGGCTGAAGCTCAAAAAACCATATGGTAGATCCGGCAATGGTTAGTCTACCCTTTTCAAGACACAGACCAACATGGGACTTATATCTAGTCATGGGTAGCTTTGGTCCGTACGCATATACCTACCATTACATTAATAACATTGACACAAAAAAACACAATGACAATTCCAATTTCGAAAATCAACACACGCCAACGCATACATAACATGTTGTGTTGAGAGAACGACGTCGATCGTCGCAAGCGCAAGATCACGAGCGCTTCGTGTACGCGTTGCGTAAGAGCGGGCAGGGTGGGACCGACCGTGAACCGCCTACTAGAGTTTGTACGTGTAAAGGACGTTCAATTAGAACCTTTCGTGGTATGATTCCGGTCCTGAAGGTAGACTTACGGACGGTTGAGTATCAGAAGAATAAACGGAGTAAATAATTGACTGAAAGATACCTGTATCTTAGCTCAAGTTATTGAAACTAAAAATTTTACACTAGTTTTTGTAATCAGGCAAAAATATAACCCATATGGGTGAAAGTGGAGAACAAATTCTAACATATTATGAAATGTTCGTGCAATGAAAATAATAGTACCTTTATATTGGTTCAATGGTTTATATGTAGGTAGGTATATATTAGCAGCCCGGTACGTGCTTCGCTACGTATAAAGTGATAAATGAAGAACCGCTCTACCGATTTTGTGCAAACTTCACATAAACCATCTACTAAATAGTCCGAACAAAGCCTAAACATTTGGTTTAGATAGGTCAGCCGGTTCTTGAGTTATAAAATTACAACGAAAAGTGGCATTGATTTTTATATATATTGATAAAATACAACATGTTTATATATTCTTTAGTATCATAACATCCGCTTAGCTAGATACATATTGACGAATTCGTGAAATATGTTGCAACATCTACCTAATCATTTCAAACCTTAAATATCATCGTCACTCCTTTTCTTGGTCTCTTCTTAGTTAGGTAAAGATCTAAAAAGGCTTTCGCTGGCACTAAAACCAAAAAAAATCAAATACATGGGCCCCTTATCTCATACCTAGGGGCCGTTCAAGTATTACGTAAGCGCTATGGGGGGACGGGGGGGTCTTTGCTTTGCTTATTTTGGATGACATGGGGGGTAGGGGAGTCTAGATGATGATTACGTCATCGGTAGTTATTTACTTTTTTACACGATTGGCAACCCTCACATTGTCTTTGCTTGAATAAAATTATAATTATAACATTATAATTATAATATTAAACAAAAAATACATTAATTGAAAAATGTTTACGTAAGCATGGGGGGAGGGGTAAGAGCTATGCTTACTTTTGCTAACAAGGGGGATGGGGGGGTAAATAATTGTAATAAATCTGCTTACGTAATACTTGAACGGCCCCCTATAAATAAAGCACACCAAGACCATTCGGACGAAATACTGTACCGTATCGTATGCACAACGATCGGGTATGCAAATTATATCAAGTCTCAAGGCCCACATTTGGTTAACACTGCAATAACTCATGTTCACGGTAACACTAAATGCATTCGAACGTGTTTCGTGCAATTAGACTAATTGATCAATAAAGTCGTTAAATGAATGCTCGAATTAGAGACATTTGTTTCAGTTATATGTGGTCTTATGGTTTGGTCAAGCGTTTTCTTATGGGATGGGCACTGGCGTGACTGACTACAGCGTTTGAGGTTATGGAATTATTGTACCCGTATTCGATATAAATTATAAATAGGGCCCCCTATCTTATGGTTTTGGGTATGTGATCGTGTAGGCGACGAGCAACATGTGGTTATGGCACTTTTTCACAGTTTTCCTTGTAACCCAGCCCAGTTTAATTTTTGGCTGAATGTGGTTAAAGAGGCCTGCTGTCATTTTGATTCTGCCTACCCCTTAGGGGATTTCGGGCGTTAAGTTACGTCACCTGTTATCACGGGCTTACAGGGTATCTTATGGGTAGGGCTTCTTAACGTTTTTTCCATTCATTTACCATATTGCAACGCTATTAGGTATAGACTTTTTATATTTGTATTCTCTTAAGTATGTACTTAAGAGGAACATGTATATACCTACTAACTATTATATTTTACTTATGCATCTTAATGAAGTGCAAAGATGCATAGATCCATATGTTAAATGCATACATGTTGCAATGCCAAGTGATGTCTTCACGTGATTGGAAATTGTTTGCATATATCACTGAGTCCATAAGTCGTAATTAATGAAATCAGCAGTTCATCCATACACATAAATGTTCGTGTCTCGAAATACATAGTTTTTAAGCATGAGACCATTTTATCACATAGTTTAGAATACCTAGTTCCTCTCCGTTAAAACCATAAGATTCTAGAAGCTAAGCTAAGCATTCCATAAATATAAGACTCAGACAACTCCACATACATTGATCTGACTCTAAGGTAAGTAGCTTGAGTACTTGTGTTATGGATATGAGAATCAACAATGGTATTACAAATATATACACGATATTAACACCCAGACACAGAACGAACACAAGTATTCATCACACGAATGTCACCACAACGCTTGGTGCATAGTTCAGGATCACTACCGAATGCGCCATCGAGCCAGTTATACCTATCACTAAATTGCATACCAAAACATTTATTACATTGTATCCTAGTGTGCGTGTAAGTTTGCCAGGGTAATGAAAAAAAGTCTCACTGTTTTTTGTGTTTAATGCTCGAGTAATATAATATTGGTTGGTATTGTAACATGTATTTAATTATTTATATTTTACATTAAAATAAATATCTAAAATTTTTTTTTTTGAAATATGAAACATGCAACCTTAGCAGCCTTTATTTTGCACCAATTTCTTGAAATATTGCCTTTTGGCATCTATACATGAGACTCATACTAGCAGCACCCCGCGGTTTTACTCGTGTATTTCCCGTTCGTGGGAATAAGGGGTTAAGATGTCTAGTAGTTTATTCGTTACATACATACATACAAATAATCTTTCATCTTTATTATAATAGTGTAGATTACGAGCATTTTCATATTACCTTTACTTCAAGGAAAATATTTCAATGTAACCTAGCAACACTACCTAAATTTCATTGAAGTTTTGTGTTCCAAGAAATGAAAAACAAATAACACGGAAATATAATATCAAAATATTTAGATAATTATTACTTAACTATGCAAAGCTACTCCGTTTTCTCGTTTTAATTTTTGGAACCATTTTTACAATGTTTAAACACACAAGACGGCATTTTTAAGAATTAATTTAAAACACAGATGTGACGTTCTGTCAACGCAACGCTTTGTTTCGAACTGTCTTGGGTTTGTATTTGCTTTCGATTTTGTATTTTCTTTCGATTTTGTATTTGCTTTGCCGGCCGCACTCTCATGCCTGTGACGGGTCTATCTGCCTTTTGTTCTGTAATCTGAGACATTTTCTATAGAATAAAGTTTAACTTCTAAACATTTATTATAAGAAAAGAAAAATACTTTTTTTTTTACTTATTCTCGGGGGTGTGTTAAAAAAACTTTCACAGGTCGCTTTTAAATCTTTCAAAGTAACATAAATAAAAAATTAAGAATTTTACCTCAAAATTCATAATTTAAGGGCCTATTTTTTTGGAGTGTTAGCTTGCAACGAGACAGACTGTTAGTAAAGAGATATTAAACACGAGATTTTAAATCACATGATAAGATGTGTTGCTTCAACCAATAACGACATATAATTTACACCATTTAGCTAAGTCTAACAATATCTATTTGGTCAATCTATTTCATTATCACCTACGGCTGTTTACGACGGTTTACGTTATGCACTGATGTCAAGACTATTCTCGTGTTTATTCAATGTAGGTAAGGAGGAAACCTTAATATATTGTCCAGATTAATAACTGTCCTTACCATTGAGCTACCACCGCTATTTAAATTTATATTTTTACATATTTATTAAATAATTGTAATACATATTCTTGTCACCGTAATAATTGGTTAATCATCATGGAAAATCGACATTCATTGCGCACCAAAAAGCCAATCATATTAACGTAGCCTACTATCGTAGTAGGTTTTAGTTTTAATTGGGTAACTAAATTGCTTTAACTGATTGCTCATTCAAGACTAGGGATTGCAATGCTGAATTCAGCAAACTAGATGGGTCCAGCACAATTTTAGCTCTGCTGGTTCCAGCGACATGTGCTGGTACAATCCCATTGGATTTCAATCTTGACTAAAGATTGGAATACTGCATTAAGCAGTCCAGCTTGGTCTAGCACAATTTAAGCTCTGCTGTATCTAGCGTTTGTATTTAGTCGATCCAGCAAAATCTTCTTCCTAGCGTTATGTCCCGTGTTTAGACGGGGTCCGCTTAGACCATGACCCAGGATTTAGCGAGTCTGGTAATCACATTGAAGCAACTGCCGGTCTGACCTTCGTAACCCTAAGATAGAGGAACCAGACAATTTTTTTGGATCATGGTTACAAATCCAAAGTTGTTTGAATTTGCAAGTTTCATCACGATGTTTTCCTTCACCGTCGAGCTAGTGGTATAAATACGTACATATACTTGAAAAATCCAAAGGTACGTGCCCGGATTTGAACCCGCACTCCTCGGTTTAGAGGCGCGTGTCCTTACCATTGAGCTACCACCGCTCGAACCAGCAAAATATTTTAACCAACCTACCTCTCACACTAAAATCCTGGATCCGCTACTAATAAGCAAGACAAAAACATGAACGTAGCCTCCAAAATTTCCAACAGGTCTGCATTTAAATTGAAACATTGACAGTAGGTCAGAGGTCATTGTCATCAAGGGGCTTTTAAAACGACCATATCGACTGGCTCTATGGCGCATTCGGTAGTGACCCTGCCCCATGCGCCAAGAGTTGTGAGTTCGATCCCCACCCATGACAAACATTCGTGTGATGAATACTTGTGTTTGTTCTGTGCCTGGGTGTTAATACCCAATATTTAAGTATATATTTGTAATAGTACTGTTGTTTCTGATATCCGTAACACAAGTGCTTAAGCTACTTACCTCGGAGTCAGATCAATGTATGTGATGTTGTCGGATATTTATTATATTATTATGTCGCAACATGGTTATGTAATGGTACGCTAATTCATGTGATTGTTAGAAGTGGTCCAGTTAGCATTTCATTATCGACTGCAAAGCTCTGAACAACAAGTTTATGACGCGCTTATCAAGTAGCCGTTATCAAAACTAGAACAAACTGCGGACTGCAGAAAAGGATTTAACCTAGGTTCTATAAAGTTAGTGCGTATTATTAGGACCTAGTAGGAACCTGGCTTTAATATCTTTGATATCGTATTAATTTGACTGGCCCGTTGGTCGAGTGGTCAGAGACCCTGGCCACGAAACCAAGCGTCGGGTTCGAATCCCACTAAGGGCTGTTTCGTGTGATAGACATGGACATTTGTACTCGAGTCAGACGTGAAAAAGTAGTGACAAGTGGCTAGATTGTCGCCTACACAATCACATACCCAAAACCCCATGAACCATTAGTTGCCTTTTACGACATGCTAGGCAAGAAAAATAGTTGGCACATTATTTTTAAGTCCCAGACTAACATTTAAAAAATATGTAGAACCAACAGGACACACGATAGAGCTAATTAAATAGAGGCTAATGAATTAATAAAAGTGAGTACTTACATACTTATTAAGAAATGAGACTTTTGTACAATGGAAAATGTATGTAGCTGAACTATTTTAATCTTTATTCTTTAGTACATAAGAATAAATATTCATCTATGTACTTCTGTTATTATAAGTCCTTTTTAATCTACTTCTTAATCTAAATACATTGGTTTAATACCTACTGTTTAAAATCGAAGTTTACTACTAAAGACGACTATTTAAAATGTATTAACACACATGTTGTACATGAGAATTTAACAATGATTAATAGGTACAATATATATATATATATACATAAATAATGTCACTCCTTTTTCCCATGGGGGTAGGCAGAGATCACGTTTCGATTTGCTACGATTCTGACATACACCTTTCGCTTCTTTTACATTCGTAAGTCTTAGGTAAGGTACAATATCGAAATATTATTACGTGAAGCAAAAACTTTGTACCCCTTTTTATGAAAATTACGCGGACGGAGGCGTGTGAGATTTGGCACAGTAAAAGTAGTACAGTAGTATATGGAGAAGGAGTGCAGAAAACTAATATTTAAATAAATACTGCATGAAAAATACTTTAAATGAATAAAAAAATAAACTAATCGAATCGAATTTCGACCGGTGGACGATCACTAGTTATTTTTGATAGACAAGCCTTTAGGCCTTTTGTCAGTTTTGGTAGAGTAAACCAAAATTTGTTACGAAGTTGCTAGAGAAGGAGATAAATAATTCATATTTACTAAAGATTTACAAAAATGTAACTGAATTTTAAAAAGTACCTACTCACTGAAACTTATGTTTTATGTAAAAAGTATAAAAAGAAAGAAAAATAATGCACTTTAACAAACGTAATTTTAGCAAGTATGTAAGTAGGTATACAAAAAATAAAATAAATAATAAAATAAACTAAATAATTACATCTGCTAACGCACTACCTAACTAAGTGTACCTAGGTAAAATGATTTTATTTAAATGAGTACATAATTAATGTACATACACTAAGCTCTGAGTAATTAATAGTTATCATCCTAATAAATAACAATACAGTTACAATAATGATCGTGGCGCGGGAACTAAACACTTTTGCCTTATAAGATTGTCTTCTTAATTTGCCTAATAAGATTGTCTTCTTAATTCAGAAATTACTAAAAATATGTAACAAAAAAGTTTTCTCAATATGCTATATCAACAATAGAGAGAGTTACATGTTATTTTATATCAACGCATACTAATATTTACAACAAAATATAACAATAAACATACATTCTAAGATCTAGATGTAACCCAAGTGTCTTAAAACCTCCTTCTTTCGATATAAAAAACCTTACGCCGTCCCGCGCAAACGTAACTCCGGAAAAGAAAAAAAAACAATACGAACCTTAGGAATTGTCCCTGGAATGCCTAACACGTCGTCTGTTGACTGAACTATCACCTTTTTTATTTGTAAAGGTTACGTTACGTTTATACACGCGTACCAAGTAGTATGTGCAGGAGTAAACTGAGGTAACCGGCTTCGGGCCTGTTGATTGCCTTTCTGATCAACGGTCCTACCAGTCGAGTACTCACTTGCTTCTCGCTCTAAAGTAGTGGCGTCCTCCTCTCAAGTGAACGGATAGAGAGGGACAGATGTTGAATGACTCGATGGCGATAATTTAATGAGATGTGAAGCGTGGTAATTCCGCAGGTCGCATGCCATTTGGCTCGTGTGGCCAAGATTCAGAAATTTTCAGAATACGACCAAAAAAAATGTGTACCCACAAAACAATATTTATTATCAATCAACTCGCTCGTGCGCTCGCGTGTAAAACACATATGTAGGTATTTTTCTTCCGGCCATCTATGTAGCTTTATGAGATATCGTATTTTTCCAAGGCACACCAACTTATGACTATGGTAGGTACACCAGTGTGCCGCACATACTTTGCGTAATACTGGTCTAAATGGTATTTAAGTCAGCAAGGACTTAACGAATCAAAATAATGCATATCAAAGAACCAACTCTTTTCTAGTGCTTACGTAATAATTGAATGACCTACCCCCAGATTCCGAAACATTCCTGCATAGCACAAATGTCACAAAGATAGGAAAGTCCTACATCGCATCAGCAGTGTGGTCACTCTAGTCGGCTTCGGTCGTCAATGACTCAAGGTGTAGCTGGAGGCAGCCTGCGCTAGAGGTCACAGCACGCACCGAACACGCGCCAAAACACATTTTGTTTTTGAAATTCGACATAGATCACGGACATGGGCGCCTGATATTCAAAGTGCATTTTAATTAAATAAATAAATAAAATAAAAGTCTATTTTCTCTTCACAAAGGTCGTTTCACTTACATTAATTTACATTTGTTTGGTTACACTAACTCTGAGAGAGAGAGAGTGAGTGAGAGACTGGGTGTCCATACTTATTCCCTGTGTGAAGGATCACCAGGCCCTCACCCTCCGATTAGGAAAAAATAAAAAAGTATATATGTATAAGCATGTATGCGTACATGCGTGCGTGCGTGTGTAATATTATATTCGCTGATAATAAATAAATAAAATAAAATAAACTCAAATTTTAAATTACAAGTTTAGAGTCGCCCCAGGAAGTAATAAATACTTGTGCTGAGGATGTCTCGCTCTTTCCAAATTTGTTATTATAATATGAGATTTAAAGTAAACATTTTAAATTTAACAATCTAATTTATTAATAAGAAAACAAAAACATTAACATTTTATTCTGAATTTTATGATGTGTGTGTGTAGATAATAGTGCCATGTTGGTCTGAGACATAAAAAGGCAGTACCTACCAATAGAGTTCCTTGTCTGACATCAGTGAAAAGCGACTAAACGGTGGGTAGGTATTGGGTATAACATTAGTGATTTTTTTTACCACTTGTGTATGGCTATTTCACAGTCTTCCGTAAACTAAACACATTATTTTAATGTTACTAATATTTGTTTTGCATTGAATAGGCTCCGAAATTACTTACTAGACCGATTTGAAAAATTAATTTCTTTTCTTTCTTTCTTCCTCTTATTCTTAATCTTTTTTTTCATATTTGTTTTTGGCTGAATGTGGTTAAATTTATGTGACAAGTAGGTATGGGGAGTTTCATTACCTACCAAGATATAGGGTTCGCTTTTTGAAGTCCGAAATTAAATTAAGTTAAATATGTAGATATATAAATAAGTACATACTTAAGTTAACAAAATGTCGAACGCGCCGCGTTCGTTTTTGAAAGAATACACTATAAAGTTACCTAAAATTTTTTTGGCGCCTGAAATGTGGCGGGCTGCGTCACGCGCCGCCTGTCCATGAACGGCCGTTCATGGACAGGCGAACGCCCGACGCCCCGCGACATGCGCCGCGCGCCGCGCCGCCTAACGCCCCGCGTCTCTTTGGACGAGACCTTACTGGCCTTACATTTCCAAGTTCGATTGACAGTAATGGTTTACATTCCTACAAACTACCTATATGTTTCTATTACACACTATAATTTCTATTACACATTTAAAAACCATAGGTAAACTCATGTACTTGGCACATTTTTAATACAATAAGCCATATTATATTAGTGACAATAAACCTAAATATTGACACAATTCATTTATATTGTACCTACCTATTTTTATTATTATTCGAGAACGCTTGTTGTACATACAAGTTTTGATATCATCAACTTTTAAAAGAAGTTTAAAAACCTTTGCATAGTGGTAAAAAGAAGGCGTAACGCCTTTACGTGATTAATATATTTTTTTAGTTCGTGATATGTTCTTAGAGGTTTTTTTTTTTTTTTTTTTTTTTTTTTTTTGGCTCTGCACGATTTGTGCATTGGCCACGGACAGTTGGTAGTGATGCGAGGACAAAAGGTAAGGAAACGGAGGGAAAAAATAATTGAATTTAATACTAGGATCAGGTAAGTAGGTAAGTATATAATAAGTGTTATAATTTTATATTGTTTAGAGTTATATAAGTGGATAGAATATCATATATATCAATATTATTTAAAGATAAAAGAATATTTATAGACGTCGGGAAAGGGATACGGAGTGATATGAGGGATGCTAGGAAAGAGGATCGATCAAAGGCAGGACAAGCAAAGAAAATGTGGTTTAAATCTCCCACAGCACCACATTCACATAAGTCATTATTTTTTATTTTAATTCTTGATAGGTGTGCAGGAGTGCATGTGTGTCCAAGTCTCATACGAACAATGCTAGAAGTTGACCTTTTATTCAATTTAATTTTAAAGAACCACGGTTTTCTGGGTAACGATGGTTGGATGTTTCTGTAATGAGTACCTTTATTAGGGTTATTGCTTGACCAGTCTTCTTCCCAGGAGTTTCGGAGAAAAATCTTGGGGAGACAGACCAAATCGTAGGGAAATGTTTTATACGGAAACATGTCTCCGGAATGTATTGCGTCTTTTGCTAATTCATCAGCTTTTAGATTTCCTAATATATTATTATGTCCAGGAACCCATATGAAGTGAACAATCATACCTTTTAATGATATTTTGTAAAGTAAGTTTCTGCAATCTAAAATGACTACGTTATTCGAGTTACATATAAATGGGAGTTTATTTAATGCCTGTAAAGCGCTCTTTGAATCTGTGAATACAACCGTTTTTTTTAGGTTCATAATTAATACGTACTCCAAAGATTTTAAAAGGCCGAAGCATTCTCCAGTGTAAACAGATGTTTCTGGAGGAAGCTTGACTTTTTGAGTTATCCTGTATTGCTGATGGTATACACCTACACCAACATGGCCCGAAAGGGAGTGTTTAGATGCGTCACTAAAGATATAATGCCAATTGTTCCAATCTTTTTCAAGAACATTGCACAATGAGGCGTTGGCATTGACATCATTTTTTAAATTATCTAGGAGATCAAGATAAACAGTAGGAGAAAGGACTAAAGATTCAAACTTATGGCAAAATATCGGTAGGTATTGAGATCTGTGGATGGGGGCTTGGAGTGACGAGAACTTGCGAAAACTTACAATGAGGCACGGGGTTTTCTTATGGGACCAATATGGAGACGTTTCAATGAAGTTCGAAAGTAATTTCAATCTGTCTTCAAGGGGATGATTTGTAAGTTGTAGGGCACGAAATAAAAACTTATCACATAGATATTGTCTTCGGAGAGACAGAGGGGGATCACAGCATTCAACCAGCAATGCATTAATTGGACTAGATCTCATGGCGCCTGTCACTATTCGTAAGGCTTTTGATTGCACCTTATTAAGAAAACTCAACCCCATGGTGCTGCAGGGTTCAAGTAAGAATGTCCCGTAATCAAGAATACTTCGGATTAGGGCATTGTAAAGTAATTTAAGGGAGAAGGGATGAGCTCCCCACCAGACACCGGAAAGACATCTTAAGATATTTATATATCGTTCACATTTTGCAGTAAGGTAGTAGCAATGAGGGAGTCCAGACATTTTTGAGTCCAATATGACACCTAAAAATTTGGCTTCTTTATTAGAAGGAATTTGTCTACCATCGAATAAAACAGAAATAGGAGGAGGAAGACGCATCCTCGAGAACAAAACGGCAGAACTCTTGCTTACAGATAAGCTTAACCCGTTATAATCTAGCCAAGTTTTCAAAAGTTTGAGGGATGAAGACAAAGATGAACATAATTTCTGAATATTATTGCCTGAGACATAAAATAGTAAATCATCTGCATATTGTAAAATATTAAAATTTTCTATACCTATTATGGATGATTCTAGATCGTAAGTGTAAATGTTATATAGTAGCGGACTTAAAACAGAACCTTGAGGAAGCCCCTTCCACAACATTCTCGATGTAGTAGTCGAATCACCTTTGAGAACATGTACAGATCTACCGGACAATAGGTTTATAATAAAATTTATAAATAATGGGGGAATTTGGAGTTTAAGAAGTTTATTTTTTAGGATTGGCAACACTACATTGTCATAAGCTGCTGATATGTCCAAGAAGACGGCTAATAAAGAGTAATTTTTGGAAAAAGCTAAACGAATATCAGTCGAAAAAATGGAAATGCTGTCCATACAACTTTTTCCTTTTCTGAATCCGTATTGGGTAGGTGACAGCAAGCCTTCATTTTCGATGTACCATTCTAACCTATTTTTGACAAGATGTTCAGCTAATTTAGCTATTACTGGAGATAATGCAATAGGGCGGTATGAGGTAGCATCAGAAGGTGATTTATTCGGTTTTAAAATCGGTATCACCTCTTGGGATTTCCAAAATGATGGGATAATTCCACAGTGGAAGACAGAGTTGATAAGTTCGAGAAGGTAACAAAGAGTGGGATCACTAAGATGAGAGAAAAAGGAGTAAGGAATGCCATCAGGGCCAGGAGCTGAATCCTTTACTCTGGACAAGACACCCTTTAACTCATAGAGGCTAAAAGGACTAGTGATACTAGATTGTTTTAAGTTTAAAGAATTTAAAGGAACATTACAGAATAAATCATTTTGAGGTACAAAAGGGGGAGCTAAAATGTCCATAAATTTTTCTAGAGTTGGATCATGTAGAAACCTCGGTTTGGATTCTCTAAATGCAGATCTGAATCTTCGAATATTGTTCCAAACATCTTTTGCTGGAACATCAGGTGATAAGGAAGAACAAAATTGTTTCCAGCTTTCCCATTTTTTCTTTTTTAGGAGTTTACGGGTAGATTTTATACTTTCAGCCAAAATATCAAAGTTTGCAGCAGTTGAACAAATTTTATATGTATGCTCAGCTTGTTTTCTTTTTTTAATTGCAGCAGAGCATTCTTTATCCCACCATGGGGGAGATGGGATCCCTTTAAGGGAGCTATTTTTTATGGGAAAAATATTATCAGCAACCTTTAATAATAATGCAGCTAGTGCTTCTGCACATAAATAATTGTTATTTCCATGTATATTAGGAAGGGATGATAAATTTTGATTTACTTGGTCCTTGTATAAAGACCAATTTGTATTGGAGTTAAGTTTATATTTAAGCCGAGGTGTATGCTTAATAATATTTTTGTTAAAATTAGTAGTAAAGGTGATTAATATAGGGAAATGGTCACTACCACAGCTGGAAGACAATGTAGACCAATTTACAGCAGAAGACAAGTTTGGAGTAGAGATAGTTAAATCAGGAGCACTCAAGCCCTCATGAGGTTGAGTCCTACGGGTTGGTTCACCAGAGTTAAGTAAACATAAATTTTCAGTGTCAATAATGTCTAAAATTCTTGAACCATAATAATTTGAACGGGAACTTCCCCAGGATACATGTTGTGCATTAAAATCTCCCATTAGTAAATAAGGTTTAGGTATATCATAAAGAATATTTTCTATCTCATCAAAAATAGAGGTTGATGGGTGAGGAATATAAATAGATATAAAACAAATACCATTTATACTTACAGCAATAATAGAAAAGTCACTACTATGCTGAGGGATTGGAATATGTTTGAAGGGAGTTGCATGGCTAATGAGAATGGCTACGCCTCCATAACCATCACTTCTGTCCTCCCTTATTGAAGAATAGCCAGATATTTTAAAATTAGAGTTAGGCTTAAGCCATGTCTCTTGAAGAGAGACTATAAAAGGACAAAATTTATTGATTAAATATATCAAGTCAGTTTTTTTACTATAAACACTACGGCAATTCCACTGAATGGCTATGGACCTTCCGTCCGTCTTTGTTATTCAAATTATTAGTAACCACATTCTTCATTAGGATGGCAGCGTTGGACGGTGAAGACATTATATTATTATCATAATCATTCAGAGAGTTAATTAAAGTCAGAATTAATTCTTTTAAAGATAAATTTGATAGGAAGCTGTTATTATTACTATTTATGAGGGCACATCCATTATCGGGAGAGGGACCGTCATAGTCTTTTATTAAAGAGTTATGGGCCTCACGGTCATAACCTTTTTCAAGTTGACGAGGAGTACTTGGTTTTTTGAAAATCGTCTTTTTATAAGATAGTATATCAGGAGATTTTTTAGAAGAAAAGGCAGTTGGATTGGCGTTTGATCTAGAAGAGGGACTCGATATCAGTACGTCAGCATAGGATTTTGACACTGGGGGATGTAATTTTAAGGCTTCAGCATAGGATATACATTTTTTAGCCATTGTTTCCTTAATGGATTTCTGTCTAAGAAATTCAGGACATTTTCTGTTGTTGGCGAAATGAGATCCTGTACAAAGGCAACAATATCCGTCTTCGGGATCCACAGAACAAGTCTCGCCTGAATGGGATTGGCCACATTTATAACACCTAGGAGTAGATCTGCATTGTGTTTTTATATGCCCATATCGACAGCAGTTAAAACATTGGACAGTGGGGTAGATATACAGATCAACTGGGATGGAATTATAGCACACATAGATGCGAGGGGGTAAGAGTTGACCATCAAACGTGATCACAACTGTTTCAATTGGAATAAACTCTGTTTTACCATTAACTACAGTTTTTTTTCTGAGCCGTCTTACCTTTATTATTTTTCCACAGCCCAGAGGGACTGTGATGTTATTTATTATTTCTTCATCGGTCCATTCGGATGGTAAGCCTCTAACCACTCCCATTCGGGTCACGTTGAAAATAGGGACAAAGGCACGGTATTTGTGGGATTTTAAAGTATTGCTTGATATAAATGAATTTGCAGCATCAAAATTAGAAAAAGATATACTAATTCTGTTTCGACCTATTTTTTTAACACTTCCGTCTATGATGTGTTTGAAATTATTTTTTTTTAAAAAGAAGCCAAATCCGATAGAATTCATAAAAGGATTCTCATCAGGGGAGGATTGTTCCCTCTGAACATGTATTACATAAGGGGCTGTATCCGTGGCTTGGTAAAAAATTCTGCCAGATTGGCGAGTGACCTCCTGCACACCTATATTTGTTGTATCGGATATTGGAACAGAAGGTTCCACTTCATTTATTTGCCTAATGTCTGTATGTGAAGAATGCATTTCGCATTGACAGTCTACTTCGGAAATTTGATCTGTTGTGGTTATCTTGTTTTGCCTCCTTTTTTTTTTATTACAATGTTTACAAATTTTTTTAGCTGATGTTCTACGCCGTTTAACGTTTTTGTTATTTGTAGAGCAATCAGTATCTCCCAATGATTCCTCAGTATCCATACCCGAATGTATAGTAACATAATTACTTACCTGGGGGACTGTGCCCCCAGGATCGTGTGGCTCATTCATACAATTACTTAAATATTAAAAACTTACCAATATACCGCCAGAAAAGGAAAACTATCTAATAATAATAATAAATATACACTAATATTTAAAAAAAAAACTATGATTTACAACTTAACTGATCCACTATATAAAAAAATTAATATTTAAGAAGCGAAATCGAAATTAGTCAACCGGTCGGTTTAACGTTTCCCGCGCTTTTTTTTCTCTTAGAGGTTTAAAAACATGAAAACAAAATTAATCAAAATTTTATTACAAAATTGTAATTTATTACTATGTAACATTTCTGATTTTTTTTTTAGGTTTTCCGTATTATTTGGTGTTAAAAAGGATACATAGTCCTTCTAAAAAGTATAGAAACTAAATTTATTATTAGGAAGACTTCCAAATTACATACCATGTGTGAGAAATGGCTGTATATTAATCGACTTACTCGTCATGCTTTATACGTCACTGTCAAAACTGACATACCACTCAGCAATCGATTTTACATTCCTCGTCTGTGCAATCAATTAGTGATCCAGTTTAACCAAAACATTCCGATCTAGTATATTTATTGTTATTCTATCGATTTAATAGCTTTTCTGTAAGAGATTAAAAGGAAATGAAAGGAAATATATGCTTTGAGTAAGTTTTGTGATTCGTCATGGCCGGTTTTCATTCAACAACGTTCGGAAAATTCTACTTATTGTATTTGTTTTTTAACACTGGTGTTTTTGCAAAAGATGCTTGTGATTTTCACGTAAAAGTGAAACAAATTCTCCTCAATAAAGGGTTTCATCGGTAAGTATCAATTCCAAAATTGCAATTTCTATTTCAGGCTTCTTATTTTATAAAAAGGGCATTATTTTATTAAAGTATAATACTTGATTTACAAAGAAACTTAAAACAGTTTTAAAGTTTCATAACTTGATATTAAATAATTCAATGTCAGTTTATTAATGCCAAGTACATTGTGATGTAAGTATATTATTTCTTAATTTAATAAATAGTAATAATGTCCTCCTAACCAATATCGGTCACGGCGGCCAATCTCAACGAGGATTAGCAATCTGCCCAGGAGATATTATAGTGCACTAGTGTGTGCGCAAAGAGGAGAGAAGAGGAGGGGTGATTATACTGCCAACTTCTGACTCCAGACCGTTACTGAGTAATTTCAATATTGAAATAAAAACCAGCCACAAAGCCTGAGATTGAACCTGGGACCTCTTGGTCCTTAGGCGGCGCATGCTACCACTAGACCAACAGGGCAGTCAATAATAATAAATAGCAGAGTATTTGGTGGTTCGTTTATTTTTTAAATATAATTTCTAACAATAATGTATTGCAATGATCGTAATACATAATAAGCAAGAAAATGGAACAATTTTGTTGTTGAATTTTATTTATGACAAATTATACAATTTTGTGTTCCAGAAATATAACCTATGGAATAGTGTTCAGCGGTGACGAAGAAGATGATTGGCTGTTTAAGAACTGTGTGGTCGGGCTGGATCAGGGGCTGCCGTCTGGGGTGTATGTGAATGCCAATGAATTAGATGAACTTAAGAGAACTCGGAGGGTATGTGTCTCATAATAGATTATATTTAACTTATATTTAATTTTGAAATATCAATTATTTAAAATTAAGTATTGTAGTATGTTGTAAAACCTTATTGATTTAAAATTATATTGATTCTATGATTAAAATTTTACAAAAACTGCTTAATATTTAGTCAGTTAACTATACAAACAAGTGACATCATAAACAGACAAGCCTATACAAAATTGCTTTTGAAGAGTATCTCAATTGCCAGTCAACATCCCTATTTGTAGATAACTTAAAACAATGATCTTGTCTTTTAATTGTTTAATTACTTAACAAAATCTAACATATAAAACTTCTTGTGTCGCGGTGTTTGTTCCCAAACTCCACCGAACGGTTGAACCGATTTTGATAAAATTTTGTGTGCTTTTCGGGTAAATCTGAGAATCGGCCAACATCTATTTTTCAACCCCTAAATGTTAAGGGTGGTCCACCCCAAAGCTATAACTTGAGAACGGCTTTTCCGGTTTCGCTAATTCTTTTTTAGTTGTGTTTTATAAGAACCTTTACTTGACAAAAGTAAAGGTTCTTATAAAAAAAATACATAAAAAAGTATAAACGGTAAATTAAACAAAATGGGTATTGAAAATCCGAGAACGGGGCGTTACGAAGTGCGCCGGGTCAGCTATGTAATCTAATGAAATAGAAGAAATTATGTAGACCTATAAAAATTTAAATATTGCCAAAATAGAAACTAAATCACCCAATCAATGCAATCTTTGCTTCCAGTTGAAAGCGATGACAAAGAGGAAGATCAACATTGAACTCCCAGCGGAGGAGTCCCAGCCGATGAGCGTGTACGTGGTAGGAAGAGTGACCGAAAACAAGGTGTCTCTGTGGTTGCCGGTGCATGCTCGCTACCATCGTTCACAGCCAGGTGGAGGGTTAGTATTAATACCATTGAAGCACTTAAAACCGCTCTCCAAATTTTTTCAAGGCCTTAGGTATCGTTAATATATCGCATTTATGAAAGAAAAGAGTATGTAAATATCTATGTAATGAATAAACTGAAAAACTATTAGACCGATTTAAAAAAATCTTTCACCATCAGCATTCTACATTATCCCTGATTAACATAGGCTATAGAATATTTTGGAAAAAGTTTGGTAAGAAAATAACGTACCGTGTTGGTCTGAGAATTAAAAAGAATGTGCCAACTGTGTTTTTTGCCTAGCATGTCGTAAAAGGCGACTAATGGTATATCAGGTTTTGGGTATGTGATTGTGTAGGCGACGAGCTAGCCACTTGTCACTACTTTTTCACAATTTTCTATCTAACCCAGTCCAGTTTTTTTGGGTGAATGTGGTTAAAGGAGCCTGCTGCCCCTTCGACTCTGCCTACCCCTTCGGGGATTATGGGCGTGATCTATGTACAGATAGCTCGCGAGTTGAATGCAGAGCTCAGTTATGTCTTGTCTCAGGCCCCGACTGCATTCAACCCGCGCGCTATCTGTATGTATGTATGTTAGAAAATAAATTTCCATCCAGGGCGGGCCGCTAGTGTGCTATAAAGATAAAGTTCTATTGATAAAATTTTCAGCACTGCTCGTAACACGATAATGCCGCCGAAGCTCTTCCTGCGCTGCCCGGATCAACGGTTGGACCTCTGCGAAGGGACTGTTCCGCCAGCCGTCTCGTTCCTGTGCAACGGAGCCCCCAAGGACAAATGCAGCGTGAAAGAGATACCTTATACAGTGGTGAGAACAAAAATACTTAATTTATTAAATTTTTAAGCAAGCACTATTCAATCCCTAGCTGTAATGGACTAAGTGAATATCTACCATACATACATACATAACATCACGCCCATAAACCCCCAAGGGGGGGGCAGGCAGAGTCAAAGGGCCAGCAGGATATTCGTAACACAAGTGCTTTAGCTACTTACCACGGAATCAGATCAGAATGTGTGTGATGTAGTTGGATATTTATTTATTTACTTATTTATCCTAAGCACAATATGGAAATTACCCACGAATAATTTCTCCCTATTCCAGATGACTGACACGCTGACATGGGACGTTCCCGTTGGAGACCTGGAGCACTACTACGCTGTGGCTTTCGGCACCAGCCTCGCCGTGATGTCCGGGTCCTTGTACCTGCTCCGGGCTATTCACGAGGCCAAGATGCACCTGAGGAACCGGCTGAGGAGGTCTTAAGTCAACCATCATATATACCTAAGCCAGATGTAAGCCTCCTCCTTACGTGCCAGTATAACCACAAACATAAGTTACTTTACTTTACAGTTGTTAAGTTACTTTACATAACAAGATCTGGCTCATTCGGTAGTGACCCTGCTCCATGCGCCAAGAGTTGTGGGTTTGATCCTGACCCAGGACAAACATTTGTTACTTATCGATTTGCGTTAATTTTTGTAAAATAATATTATATAAAAAATCTTCGGATGTATTACTTTTGTTGAATAAAAAGACCAGTGGAAATGGCTTTAAACATAACTTTAACTTACTTTTTAAGTTCGAATCTAAATTCGAAAATTCATTTAAAACTGTATTTAATTAGGGTATTTTAATTAAAACATCCAAAAGATGTCGTGACTGTGACGTCCGGTCTTGTCACTCTACTCATTGGTAGGTTTTCAGAACAAACTGACATACGTATCGCATTATGAAGGGTGCTGTCAACAAAGGGCCAATTGTGACAGTGATAAGATCACAAGACTTCCTGGTGCCACCTGGCGGTTTTTGTTTTTTGAAAACCCTCATTAAAATAATGATATAACGTAATGCATCTAACCTAATTTCAACTAACTCGTCTTCCATTATTCCTTATTTCAGGACCTAGGGCCCCCTAGTTCTAGATTACTAATGGATTATCTAGATTTGTTACCTGCAAACATATGAATTTACCTATGTGCCCAGGGCCTCCATTACATCCTAATACTGTACATCTTAAGTTACAACTTAATCTTATAATACCTACTACATTTAAGTGTAATTTATAGATAAGTTGCACAAGTTTGACTCTAAGAAAATAACTTATATATGTGGTAATACTGTACTCGTACTCAAAATTTATGATACCAGGAATTAAATTACGAAGGGTCAGGTAAACAGATTGAATACTTTTACCTTAATATTTAGATAAAAATTTGCATTTGCATACAATTAATCGAAATAGTGTAAATGTCTCAATTTCAATAGGGATATTGACTGCTGTTTGCCAACACTTCTTAACCATACGGGGAAGTATAAATTGACTTATAATATTATGATAGTCATCATCTTACTAATATTATAAAGCTGAAGAGTTTGTTAGTTTGTTTGATTGGACGCGCTAATCTCAGGAACTACTGGTCTGATTTAAAAAATTATTTCAGTGTTAGATAGCCCATTTATCGAGGAAGGCTATAGGCTATATAACATTAGCCATAAACGCAGGTGAAACCGCTGGCACAGCTAGTGCTATATATTCTACATCGCACTGACGAAACATTCCCACCGCTACATATACAATCGAGATGCTATTTAGGACCACAGATTCTGATCACACGACACGTCGGAAGAAATACTTCTTCTTCTTTTCTGTGTCTTTGCTGTGAACATGAACATTCTTACTGTTGACAAGAAGAGAACCAGTTTAGTGTTATAAAAAATCACGGCAAGTGTCATGTATGGCAAGGTTTTATTGAACATCGTATTTTTATCTAGTCAACTGTAATTCTAAAGTCACGGACTAGTAAAAAAAGAAGGACTTCGCGCCACTAACTAGACATTGAAGCTCCTCAGGTGCTCCACCTTGACACGCAACTTACGTCACACATTGACTTAAGTGCTCCCACTGACAGATATCCGATATCTGGTATCCATAAGTATCTCACTTACACATGCATAAACGTGACTTCACGCTATAGTATGACAGCGTGGAGTCCTTCTTTTTTTACTAGTCCGTGTCTAAAGTTAAGGTTTTTGAACATCACAATCTATGCGGCATTGATCTATCAAAACAAATGTCAATATACCTATTGTAGTTTCTCTGTAGTAAATGTAGACACAATGTAACTGTAACATATACATAGCTATAGATTCAGATCCCATAGTTTTCCAATACTCCTACAGGGACCTATGCTATCCCACCGAACCCAGGTCCAACCAACTGCCACTTTAATGTCAAATATTAATCACCCGTTGGAGTCCGTTTTGAAACAATTTCAAATTATAATTTTAACAAATAATCCAAGTGATCGTTTTAAAATGTACTTAATTAATATTACTATAATGATTGTAAAGTTTTCATTACAATTTTTGATATTGTAATCATATCACTGCATCTATTATAATATTTAATTGGTTGTTTTGCTAAGAATACTTGGCAATATAAAAATGACAAAATATATCTCCCTACCCCACTAGGGAAGTTTAGTTAGTTAGTTATATTGGACGTCAAGGGAACACAAATGTGTCTCATCAATCAAAAGCCCCTTCATAAGATTTCATGTATTCATGCAACGAATTATGTTGACAGCTTCAGTTCTTGTCACAGATCTATTTGACCAGTCCGTTGGCAGGTGACTGTTTTCCCACAGAAAACTGACATCCGATAACACATGGCCCAATCATAAAATACAAAAATCCGAGAGATTGTTTAAATATCGTTGTATATTGTAAATTAAGCAATCTTTCGGATCAACACGTCAACGAATATTGTTCGATTTTATAAACCTTTAAAAAAATATATTTTTTTAATTATCGTTTTGGAACGGGCTCCGTTTTATAATAGATATCGTAGCATTTTGTGTCCGTAATAAAAGTAGTTGATAGACGAAGTCTGTTTAAGAACGTATTCTTACTAGCACTACCAAATGTTTCTGGTCTTGTAGGATTATTGTCCTGACAACTTTGTAACTTCGCCCAGTATTTGGGTTGGGTAATGCGTCTGTTGGTGGTGTTAGTATGCGTAGTAAAGGAAATGGAGTTATACAGGAGAGAGGCTCGACAATGGCCTAAACTGACCGGAAGATTATTTCCGAAAGAAAAATGATATGGCATATTTAGTAAGTGAGGTGTTTATTTTATGAATTACCAAAAGAAATTGTCCCTTTAATTTTTATTCATTGTCATTCCGACTGAATAAAATCCGAATAATGTAAGCTTTGCTTTCATTCTACTTTGTCTTATGACTATTGACTGTAATGAAAAGTAATGTAGTCTCTTTGACTGCTAATTATTTTCAAACAAACAATATCTACACTTTTGTGGTGGAGTCATGGCGTCCTGATATTTGTATAAGATTCTTACATTAAAAAATTGTATGTACTTATTGACTATTTACTATTACACACAGTGATTACTAGTTCAATGTCCAAGTATGCCTCTTTAGTTTTCTTACGGAAAAATCACTAAATGCGATAACCTCGAGTGCAGTAAATATTCATATATAACAAATATTTCATTTCATCCGCACTCCTGCAGTCGTATGCAGTATAAGGGGGATTTTTTGCTTTTTTTATATTACAGCATTTACTACTGTTCTAGCAATTATAATATTAATACATACAATATATCATGCGAATGAATAACCGCCTGGCCTGGATAAGGTCGCAACCCGGTGTACTCGTAAAAATTAAAACCTAAATGCACACACGGTTTTAATGAAAGGTTCTATTTACAAAAACACCTTAGGCTTTAAATGAGTCAGAAAAAACGTTTTGCTTGCGCGATTTAAAATACATGCAGCGCCATCTATTGACAGCGCTGCGAAACTATATTAACTATGATATGAATAAAAAGCAAAGAATCGCCTCGGTACAGGGATATACAAATAAGGCCAAAGACAATTGAGGAACAGACTGAAGTGATTTAGCTTAAGTATGTATGTGTTAATTAATCAATGTGATATTTTAAAGTGAATAAAATTCAATCATACTAGTAAAGAAATTGTTTTTTTTATACCTTAAACCAACCAACCCAGCCAAGATAATGTTGTGAATCACGGATATTTATTAACTACTAGCTGTACGTATTATTAACGCTGATATGTGTGACTGCGGCATTGATGTGGGAGACCTCAACCACATCTTTTTTGCTTGCGATAAATATGACCATTCTTCTATGTTTGCTTCTCTGAAATCCCTCCGTATTCCATTTCCAACATCTATTCCTACTCTTTTATCGTCGAATGACATGTACATTTATAATATTTTGTCATTATTTATGTTCGAAAATAATATTAAATTATAAGTATGTAGTTACAATATCCATAATTTATTTTTATCTTAATAACTCATCCTATTACTTCACTTATTATATTATTTCTTTATCACTCCTTGCTTTACTGATCCTATCCTATTTTCTTATCCGATCCGTAATATATAAATATTATTAGCACCCTTTCCCTAACTTTGTTGTTTGTGGCTAAAGCACAAACCGTGCAAAGCCAAGAAAAAAAAAAAAAAAAAAACTACTAGCTGAGCCGGTGAACTTTTTACCGCCACATTCTCGATTTTTTCTTTCCCTGTAACTTAAATAAAGTATAAATTAAAGGTCAGGTAAGAGCAGCCTTAACCGACGAGCGCGTATGAAAGGACTTATGAATGTAGAAGAAGCGAAAGGTGTGTGTCAGGATCGTAGCAAATGGAAGGATGTGATCTTTGCCTACCCCCATGGGGAAAAGGCGTGACATTATGCATGTATGGATGTAGTATGTAACATAAGCCTTTTGCTAAGTGACCCTATCAGAGCTGATCATTTGCAATGTCCTTTTGGAATTTCGTTTTAAAAAACTTGGGACGTTGTCTGTATTGCATTCTTCATTCGCATCCAAATTTAAACTGCTGTGGTACAGCCTATATTTGGATTATAACGTAGGATATATAGGTACTTAACTAACTAACTAAACTTCACGCCACTTCCCTAGCGGGAACGCCATATGGCACGATCCTTACACACAGCAATCGCCTCTTTACCATGCATGATCCTTTTCATACAAGCTCTACTGTTTTTATGACTCTTAACATGTCTGTTAATACACGACCAATCTGGTCGTGGTAGGAGAGCCTGGGCCTTCTGCGGCTCCTAAATCCTTCTACTTTCGCATTTTATATCTGTTTAGTCAATCTTTCGTCATTCATTCTTTCCTCATGTCCGAACCACCGGAGCATGCCTCTTCTTACCTTGACTCCGACGCTGTCTTTCAGACAGACTCTCTTTCTTACATCATCATTCCCAACACAATCTGTGAGCGATACACCGCAGATTTTCCGCAGCGCACGCATCTCGTTCGCGATTACTTTGGTACCTTTTCCTGCGAAAATCCATATATTCCATGGAATACAGAGTATACTTACATACTTTTATCAGACAAAGACCGATGTCCTTGATGAAGAATTCGCGCCTTGATGAAGAATTCGCGGCAAAAACCATCCACAAGCCATCAAATCCGTACATCTATCTAATTCATGACAATATATTTGTACCCTGCATTAGTATCAAAGTTGATTAAATAAAATCTGCAACGTATCTCAGAATATACAGACCCAAATAAACTGTTCCATGTTAGCGCTTTGTGTGAATAATTAATTCTCGCGCTCAACGCAACCGGTTCGAACCTGCGACCTTTCGCGTCTGTACCAAGGCTTAAACGACTGCGCTGTTATAGATCACGAATTCAAATTCATCCATTTACAATTTCTTGAGTCGATCCGACATCGTATAAAAACCAATGTAAATTTAGAATACTATCAGAGAATTTTTTACTTAATTTATATGATTTTCTTTGGTGAAGATATCAATACCGTATCAGACACAAAACAATTCTGTATCGCGTGATACTGATTTAGTAGATGCTCAATAGTGCCTAAAGTTATCGATTCGGTTCCTAATCATGATAGTTGATTTAATAGTCGACTAGTTTTTAACCGTCGGTCGTTTTATTCTGCAATTCTTAAGTATCGATACATTTTAAGAAACTTTCTGAGAAAACGCCATCTACAAGTCTGCGAACTTGATACTCCTAGACAGTAGCGCCACCTGGACGCCTGCTCGAGAACCACGCAAGTACCGACTTGTTGCTCAGAAAGCCTGTAAGATGCCATTACTGTACGTTATTGATCTCGGGGAACTAAGAAAGTGTCTTACTTGTTGCCTCCTCCCAGCAAACTATACATATATTAGGAGTAGATTCGGCGCGAAAGCTTTCTAAGAGCGCTGTACTAATAATAACATAGCTGTTTCCTTTATAAAATACTGGTTTATTACTATACCAGGGTATCTATGTACGTGCGTATGAAATGGGGATGTCATGTAAGTCTATGCCATTTTGGGAAATTAATTCCGGCATTGTTTGACGCCGTCCCCTCGAGCGGCGAGCCGGCGCACTATATCCGTGCGCTTGTCGCGTTATTAGCGCGAAACGCTCACCGGACCGCAAAGCGCAGACGGGAGGCCGACGGGGCCGAGGGGCGATCTCGCGGCGCATCACGTCCATGCCAATCATTATCGGGAGCGAAGCACCGCAGGCACGGAAGCGAGCGAGCCCCGGGGGCGTGCCGGGCCGCGGGTGACGACACCGGGCCCGGCGCTCCGCAGATATGGATTCGAGATTAACGAGGGCGAGGGGCGCGGGGGGCCCGTGTTTACATGCGGGTGCAGGCGGCGGGTGCAGCGGGCGGCGATCGATGCTGGGCGGGGCGCGCGGGCGGCAGGGGCGGGGCGAGCGCCGCGCGCCGCGCCCGGCCTCAGTCCGCCTCGGGGCCGCGTCCGCGCGGTCGTCGCCTGTCGCCTGTCCGCGGTGCGGCACGCCGGAGTGTCTCCGCGTCCGCGGGCGCCCGGCGGCGGCGGCGAGCCTCGCGCCGCCCGCCCCCGCGCACATGCCGCTGCCGCCCGCAGCCGCAGCGCACCCCCGCGACCCGCCCCCGCGCCCGCCCGGCGCCGCGCGCGCAGCCTGGCCGCCACCCGCCCGCCCGAGCCCGCGCGAGCGCCTGTCCCACGCCTGCGGCCCGTCTTCCTGTGGGCCGCCAGCTCGACGGCACAGTCCAGGAGGTCCGCTGCGAGGACTACGACCCGAAGAACCGCATTCGAATAGCGCGCACCCCCAACGGCTGGTGCGTCATCCCGCGCACCGAGATCTACAACTCGATCAGAGTCCCGCCGCCGCCGCCGCGCGAGCGCAAGGACCGCCGCCGCCGCCGACGCTCGGGCCGGTCCCGCCGCAGGCGCGAGCGCGCGCGCCCTGAGCCCGCGCCGGCGCCCGTGTGGGCGCCCCGACCTGGAGTCGCACATCCCGTCGCACACCATTGCGGTGCCGCGCGCGCCGCCGCGGGTGCCGTCGCCGTCGCCGCCGCCGCCCGCGCACGCTGAGCCCACGCCGCTCGACAACCTGTTGGCGGTCGCGGAGCTCGAGTTCAACCAGCAGCGCGGCGAGGAGCTCGAGCTGGAGCTGCAGGCCGGCGCCGGCGCCCCGTACCCCTTCCTGCCTGACGAGGAGGTGGCGCGTGACGTGATGTCCTTCGAGCTCGGCGAACCCAAGCCGGACGAAATGTTCTTCGACCGCAAGCCGCACGCACCGGAGCGCGCGGCCGAGGAGGACGCATTTCAGAACGATATGGTTGTGCACAAGGATCTGTTCGAGACCATTAGCGAGGCGCACTACCTGCCGGAGCTCGGTGGCCCCCACGACGAGGAGCTGCTGGAGTCGCTAGTGGAGAAGGGGTGCGAGGATAACCAAATACTTGGGCAGGCGCTCGACAAGTTCGCACACTTAGTGCACGCCTCCGGCGATTACGTGGAGGAGGAGGAGGACATACTATTGAGTGGCGCGCCAGTGGCCGACATTATTGACAGGCTAGAGCAGTCTCTAGAGTCGCCCGGTCGGAGTAGCATCACCGCTGCGCAAGGCCTCCTACACCTACATCACATAGGAGACCATATGCCCCCCACTTCGGAACATCAACAAACCGTGGAACAGAGTTACATATCCAATGAAGTGTTTGGCCAAGAACCGACGGTGGAATGTGCGATGGATACACTAAACGCCGCCCCGGAGCTGCAGGAACCCAGTGAAGTTAACCATTTAGAGTTCGACGAAGACGCCGAGAAGAGGCTACAAAATGACGTCGCTGCCACCGACGTGATGTATACGGAATCTGTACCTGAAACTCAAAAGACTTATGAAGAAAATTCATTCGAACAACAGCAATCACAGGCACTGCCTGATCAAAGTGAATTAGCGGTGCCAACTGAAACGCCAAACGAGGAGCTTCAGAGTGATAATTGTGAGCCGGCTGAAGTGAAGATGGATCACGACGAATGCGAGGAGACCGAACAGTCGCCGTCTAGGCAACCAGAGGTCGAATTTGGCAAAGAGCTTGAGGAAACGTCCAATAGTGACGAGATGGTGCCGACAGATTTGAGTATAAAGCATGTAGATAACAACGTGACCCCTCTAGTCGTTGCGAGCGTAGCGGAGACTACCAATCACACCGAAGATAGTCTGTCGGATAAGAGCGATGATCAACCTAAAGATTTGAGCGTGCATCGGCGGCTGCCCACCCCGCATGCGTCGCCGCGGCGAATAGACATACCGCGGGCGCCGTCGAGGGAGTCAGATGCGATGCAGTCACCCCAGCCGAGCGGCATCCCCGCCGTGCCGTCGTCGCCCGAAATATTCACTATGCCTCTAACGAAGAGCAAACAAACACTGTTTTTGGAAACGCTCCTATCTTCGCCCTCGCCAAAAATGTATACGTCCGAAGTTACTATTTCGAAGCAGCAATGTGAACCGTTAAATTTAGGTAAACATAGGAAGTCCGCGAGTCCAACAGTTTCTAGTTGTTCGGATGAAATAAGAAAGATGAATAAGGAGTTTGGTGAGCCGCAAGAAAAGAAAATCAAAAAGGAGACATCGGAGGATTTAGCTAAAATTAGTAAAGTGTTTAATAAATGCAGTGAAGATCAATTATCCGATCCTAAACATAAGAAGCCGGAGAAACCACCTCAGAAGTCGAATGACGAAGCGAGTCCACTAAAACAATTGCAAGCTCTAAAGACAAGTCCAGATTTTAACATTCCAGATCCTTTATTAGTACCAAAAGACAAACTTAATCATATCTTAGCCAGCCCGGCGAAGGAAATTCCGGCTCTACTTATACAGAGACCTGAATTGCGATTGCCCGAGGCCTTCGCATATCCCGCTGTCTTACAAGACCCTGACATACTCGTGATATCATTGTCACAGATTGAAAATATTTTGGAACACAAGAGTAAAGCAAAGGATATGATGTCTCCGAAGCCGAAAGAAAAGCCGGCGGCAACTAGGACTAGCGCGACAAGCTCAGAGCCGGCTAACTGCACGCCGCAGCCAGATCAAACTGGTCAGCCGAAACCGATACCCTCGATGGACGCGCTGGCCGGGGACATCGACGCCGCGACGTCGGCCGCTCTCAACCAAATGCTCTGGCTCCCGTATTTGAGCCAGCTAGAAGCGATGGCCGCATGTTCACAAAATATGGATTTCTTAAAAGCTCTCAATTCGTCCGGGTACACCGGGTCGAACTACCCCGACCTAACTCAGATGTTCGGGCCGTCTGCTGCGCGATTCATGGGCCCCACCGGCTTCCCGATGATGCCGCCCATGGACTACGACAACCGGTTGCAGTTCGCGATGTGGCAGGAAGCCATGAATCACGCGAACGCGACAGCGTCCCAAAGATCAAAACCTGCCAGCATGGAATCCCAAATGAAAGATCTCGCGTCTAAATCTAGTGACGTTCAAAATCCTTACGTGCATTCGACTAAAAATACCCAAAGCAAATCGCACACGTCAGCTCGCACGAGCCCGATCGTGCACAGCTACAACAGCAACCAGCGGTCGATGACCCATAATCCGTTCCTGCAGGGAATGTACCCGGGCATGAACCCGAACATGCGACCGAACATGCCGCTCCCTGGGCTGCAGATTCCGTATTTCAACCCGAACATGATGGGTAGCCAGAGATCGCCGCGGACGGGACAGCAAAAAAGTCCGACGTCGCCGTACTACCCGAATAACAACTACCTTCAGTCGGTGAAGCATCAGGAGAACCAGCCTCACCAGCGGAGTAGCAGCACGAGCTCGCAGGAGTCCCCGCGGCCGCGGATCAGTGTGAAGTCGCTGCAGAACCTTCTGGAGCCAACGGCGGCGGCAGCGTCTGGCGTGGGCGCTTCAGCGAGAAGGGGCTCGAATCCCGTGGCGTCCATGAGCCGGCGGAGGGACGAGCCGGAGGTGGGCAGCACCACGCCGCTGGGCGAGCCGCCGCCGCACATGCCGCCGCATCCCCACGACCCCTCGTCGTTCCACTTGTGGCATCCATTGTTTGGCAAGTAAGTGCATTGTTATTTTAATTGGGTGGCGGAACTGGCAAAATGCAGGGGCCCGACAATAATAAACATAAGACTGCTCAATGGGGCTATTATCAATGCCATAATGACATGTTTATGCAATAAATGTTCGGAATTATACGTAATTGCATTTTGAGTAGCTATGTCTGTTTTTTGCCAGAACGATCCCCATTTTATTGTTAGATAACTAGTTTTGTTAAAACAGAAAGATTTTTTATTTTATAAATTCATGCACTAATAAGAAATTTTGTAATAATATGTACACATTTAATCGTTACATTGTAATAGGAATCTAAACTTTTTGTGTTGCTAATTTGGTTAACTATTACCTACTCCAGTTTTTTTAAGAAATGATAACACACGTCGACCTTGTTCAACGTACAAATTCGTAATCGTCATTCGTTTTCTTTACAACATTTGTCCCGTTCAATTGTTTATCTTGTAGTACGAGTTTCCGAGAGCGGTCTCGCGTTATGGCAAACTGTTGTTTGACCACCGATTCACAATGTCGCCGCGTGTAGCCGGTATAGCACGTCGGGAAAATAAATAAAACCGGCCAATTGCGAGTCGGACCAGTTACGAAAGGTTCCGTACCAATATCGAGCAAAAATCGGCAAACCCTTAAATATTGATTTTAATTTAAATTCATTATTTATTTTTAAAGTGAATATACAACTTAATATTCTGCGAATATTTAAAGCGTCTACCTGTTACCGTTATTAATATCGGGCAAAAAAGGCAAAAAAAAAACACGTTTGTTGTATGGGAGCCCCACTTAAATACTTATGTTATTCTGTTTTTTAGTATTTGTTGTTATAGTAACAACAGAAATACATCATTTGTAAAAAAATCAACTGTCTACCTATCACGTTCATGAGATACAACCTGGTGACAGACAGACGGACGGACAGCAAAGTCCCGTTTTTACGGGACCCTATTACTAAGACTAACTTACTAAGACCCTATTACTATACCCTTTGGGTACAGAACCCTAAAAACAGATGTCCCTTATCGCACGGTAGCACAGCTGAGGACGAAACAACGCCAACTATAAAAAGTTCTATTATTTACGGACTGGTATAAATAGACATTCCTGCAAAGTGCAGCTATTCATCTTGTTGCTATTTTAATAAGGTCTGCATTGCAAACTGTTATAATGGACGTTATTCTCAATTTTCTCTCTTTAACTTTCCACTGGTTGGTTCTGAAACCTCTTACCTATTTTATAGAAATTCATCGAGGAACTTTGCATTTTTGTCGGCAAGATGTAGTCATTGGATCGACATGGAAATTTTTACACAATATTGCCTTTTCTTTGGAATGTATTATTTTATTACCCATTTATAGTGAAATGGGACATACCTAACAATTAATGTTGACTTAAGATATCGTGGCAGGGGCTTGCTTAAAGATACTATTAAACAATAAGTTTCATATTATGTCCAATCTATAATAATATTATAAAGAGGAAAGAGATAGATGCAACATTCCGAACCGGTGGTAGAATCATTATCTCTTTCAACTGTTTTTGACGATTTATAAGTGTTTCTTTGAAACCTATATAAATAAAGAATATTTTGACTTTGACTTTGACTTTGAAAGATTTGTATTTTTGTGTGTGTGTGTGTATGTTTGTAATGAATAAACTCAAAAACTACTATGCCGATTTCAAAAATTCTTTCACCATTGGAAAGCTACATTATCCGGAAGTAACATAGGCTATATTTTATCCCCATATTCCTACAGGAACGGGAACTATGCGGGTAAAACCGTGGGGCGCTGCTAGTATGTTATAAAAGTAATATGTTAAAGAGTCTTAGAACACGTGTTCCAAAATGCATAGTTTTGAAGATAATGTAATTCTATCATAATTCAATTTGGCTGTCATGTTGGTACAATCAGTCAGATAAATCGTTCCGGTCAAACGCGTGATGTAACTGGTATTTGTCTCGGGTCTGGGTTTGCTGTTTGTTTCTTGTATTTGCGTTTGTTCTGATTTCCATAACAGAAGTGCTTGACCTAATTAATCTAGAATCACATCAACGTATGTTGTGTTTTCTAGTTTTTTTTTTTTTTTTTTTCATTCCGTTCTGTATCATGCGATCAGTCATGTTGACTATAAGCAGATGCGGTGAAGTCATAAAGGTTTTTAAGGTGTTACTCCCAGCAGAGTCACCTCTTCATTTTTATAGTCAGACTTCAGAGTGACTATTATTGGTCAAAGATATCTCGCCGCTTCTTCAGTCGGCGAATAGTTTCCGGAATTGTCAGCTGTCCTGCAAGCCGGTTAGGGTGTCCCTGCAAGCGTGACTTGTACCTGCCAGTGTGGCTGGTAATCACGTCTTTAATCATAGGCAGGTTAAGAATCTCATGGATTTCTTTTGTTTTGATAAACCATGGCGCATTCGAAATTTGTTTAAGGATGTGATTTTGCGCCCTCTGAATCATCATAATATTGGAGTTACATGCTGAGCCCCACAGCTCGATTCCATAGGTCCAAATTGGCTTCAGCATGGTGTTGTGTAAGAGGATCTTATTGTCAATTGCCAGTTTTGAATTTCTTGCCATTAGCCAGTGGAGATTTTTGTACTTTATGTTAATCTCATCCCGTTTTCTAGTTAGTATACTTTTTTCCTAATTACTTAGTTCATAAATTGGGTTATTACTCATGTGACGAGTCGTTAATTTGGCGACGATGCCAACTTTACACATTAATACAGTAAAGTAGAGCAACTTGTGAATAATATTTGCGAGGGAAAATGCGACGTTGTCATAATTCACATGACATTGTTTATCTATTAGTATATTAATACGTGAAGCAAAAACTTTGTACCCATTTTTATAAGAATTACGCCGACGGAGGAGTATGAGATTTGGCACAGTTAAAGTTTATATAGAGAAACAGTGCAGAAAGCTAATATTTCAATATCAATCGATTGGCCCGTTGGTCGAGTGGTCAGAGACCCTGGCCATGAAACCGAGTTTTCGAATCCCGCTAGGGGCAAATGTGTCGTGTGATGAACATGGACATTTGTACCCGAGTCATGGATATTTGAATGTCTATCCGTTCGCCTAGTATCCATCGTACAAGCATAAGCTTAGTTTGGAACTAGGGAATTGGTGTGTCAGTCTAGAGAATTTATTATTTAATAAATAATGTATTATCAATACTTTAAATAAATAAATAAAAAATAGTTGTGACTGTTGAATTCTTTTGTATGAAATGTGAAAACTAAGAAATCACATCTCATCACACAAGTTCACATAATCATATATTTTTATACACAGTCTAAATGATAATATTTTACTAACTCTTTCAAGTATTTATGTACCTATTAAAAGTATAATCCCAGTATAATAATTCAAGAGAAAGTTGATTAGTTTTATTATGCAACTTCTGAATAACATAATTAATACCATGGATTTCTTATCGCGTATTAAAAAAATTATTTATTAATTTAATTAGAACGCACAGGAAAGAAAATATTATGCAAACTCTTATCAAGTCCCGTTACTACGTGCAAAGTTTTAAAAACAACGTTATAGATGTCAAAACAAACAAATAATGAAAGTTTATGAATAAAGAGCGCTTAATGTGTAACCTACTAGGTATTGAAGTTGTGATTATGTAGGCGACTATCAATCTAGCCACTTGTCACTCCTATTTCACGATTGTCTATTTTATACAGCTGAATTGTTTTTGGTTAAATGTGGCCCAATCAGCAAGCTTAGCGCTTGCTATCTGTTTATCCCTTGAGGTTTGCGGGTGTAATGGTGTGCAACAATAACAAAGAATTTAACTAACAGGAAGATATAGTATAATATGTACCTTCTATATTCTTTATTTTTATATTAAGCTATTCTATATATAAAGTTGAACATTTTGTTTGTTTGTGGTTGAACTCGCTTATCTCAAGACCTACTGGTCCGAATACAAAAATTATAAATATTATTACAAGCTATGTATATACCATCACGCTGCAATACATTATCCTTAGACGCGGGTGACACAACTAGTTTTTCATAAAGTGTCTGTTACGTTTTTCGGACGAAACCATTCAGCCTATTGTGACGAAATGTTGCTATCTAACAATTTTAAACTATAAATATAATTATTAAATAAAATTTCCATCCAAGTTTTCAAGCGCCCCATTCTCTCAAGAAGGGATTTTACAGCAGCGACCATAGATTACATTTATCCAAAAAAAAACGTCTTTGTAACAGATCTATCGCCTCGCGAACAAAGATGAAGATAAAGCTGTATAAAATAAATAAAAAAGTAGATAATATATACTATAAAATATGGAAGATTTTCAGCAGCTTCTTTATAATTCTGAATCGACGTACGTTATACATTTATTTAAATACGTATTATATTTTCATGTCAATAATTGTAAATGTAGCTGTATTTTAGCGCTTAAACATTCAAGGTCGGAATAAGTTAATTAACGAAACCTAACCGGAAATACCGAAAAGCGTAATCAAACTCTTATCGCAGTTTACAACTGAATAAAAAATGCGTCAGCCATACAGTATAGCAACTATTATATACAATCATATAGTGGCTATGGACTGGCTCGATGGCTCATTCGGTAGTGACCCTGCCCCGTGCGTCAAAGAGTTGTGAGTTCGATCCCCACCCAAGACAAAACATTCGTATGATGAATACTTGTGTTTGTTCTGTGTCTGGGTGTTATATCTAATATTTAAGTATATATTTGTAATACCACTGCAGTTTCTGATATCCGTAACACAAGTGCTTAAGCTACTTACCTCGGAGTCAGATCAACGTATGTGATGTAGTCTGATATTGTTGCATCACGTACATTTACATCAGTAGCACTTATTCAATATGAGTTAGCGTTTCAGCTCAAAGCGCATTTCTAGTAAGCAGGAGATTCCGTCCAATGTTGGTCTGTGACTTAAAAAGAATGTGGCAACTGTGTTCCTTTCCTAGCATGTCGTTATTTAGGCGACGAGCTAGCCACTCGTCATTTCTGTATCACAATTGTCCATCTATCTCAGCCCAGTTTGATTTGACTGAAAGTCCCCTTCAGGGATTGTAGGCAAGATGTTATGTTATGTAACGAAATAAAATTTTCGAGTTAGGTAATGCAAATCCGGCTTGATTTATTTTTTGACGCAAATATTTTCGCAGAGTTACTGACTAACTAACTACTGACTTACTGACGATATGTTAAATGTATTTAAATAGAATTGCGTTGCCATGTCATGACCTACACACAGCGTCATGTTTACAAATAACAAATTATTCTATTTGTGTTCATGAGTTTATTGAAAGCGACAAATAATGACTAGGTATCTACGTGACGAAATTGACACAATGTATTATGCAATTCCGGGAAACATTTAAAGTAAAATACTGATTCTTCTTTGCGGTGAGCGGTGGTAGCTCAATGGTAAGGACACGCGCCTTTTAACCGAGGAGTGCGGGTTCAAACCCGGCACGTACCTCTGGATTTTTCAAATCTATGTACGTATTTATACCACTAGCTCGGTGGTGAGGGAAAACATCGTGATGAAACCTAATTCAAACAACTTTGGATTTGTAACCATGATCCAAAAATTGTCTGGTTCCCCTATCTTAGGGTTACGAAGGTCAGATCGGCAGTCGCTTCAATGTAATTACAAGACTTGCTAAATCCTGGATCATGGCTAAGCGGACCCCGTCTAAACACGGGACATAACGCTAGGAAGATGATGACTGATTCTTCTTTGCCTTTTTAGTGGAGTTTTAAGTTATTAGATATCCGTTTTAGTTATTAATGATACATGCACTTTAAGGAACATAAAGAAATGTCCTCTTATTTTACTAGATCTTACTTCAAATGCATAATGATGTACCACATTTTTATTAAATCACCGACTAAACATGTTATTGATTGACAGAACACGGAACCCTTAAAAATCACACACAGATTAACCCTCTTTGTTCAGAATGGGCGCCTGAAAACTTTTAAGCTTTGAATTATTAAAAAGCTGACAAAGCAAAGAAGGTATTTATAACAGCAGACAGTTTTGTGCAGGCTTATATCGAATAGTTTATTTGGTCAGTAGACGAGTTTAACACTGCGCTGCGCCAAGAAATAACACCAACTCAGTACACTGGGCCAAGTAGTAACTGTAAACTCACTTCATTAAAATATGTCGGTGCATAGCGCAGAACTGGGATATCGACGATGAAGTGACAATACCTCCTAACTGTAGATATGCTTATTTTACAGGAGAATGAAAAAACGATCCAATTTTTAGGTTTTGATCATAAGACTTTCATATAACTTTTAATGTAATGTTTTCAGGATGACTTTATTATTTGATGATAAACAAGAAAAAAAAAATCCACGCGAAATTGAATTTTAAGGCTACTGCATTAAAAAAGTCGATTCCTAAAAAAATATTAATTAGGAGGTATTGTCACTTCATCGTCGATATGCTGCTCTCACCATCTCACGGCTCAGCGTGTTCCATATTTGCGAGTTAAAGCGCAATTTTGAGTTAAATTTAAAAAGCTGCCTGAGTTACTCAGTTAACGCACCTTTTTTCTGAGTCCCCAACCTCTTTGGGTCAGACAGTCTGCGATCGGGAATATCAATAGCGCCCAAAATAGCACCTTAGGGGGTCACATGTTTGCGGAATAGAAACCGCCCCAGACGAACCGCGTACATTTGGCTGTGGACTAAAATAAATCAGTCTGGAAAATATGGACGGGTCACCGCCAGCATTGATCGTATTCAGTCCGTTCCGATTGGATCCGTTTAACTTGAATTCGGAAGACTTTCTAGTTTGACAGATGTGAGTGACAACGGAATACTGACGAAGCGTTTAACTTTCTTCAGATTCCTGATGTATATCTGCAATTTTCTATTGTAGTTTCGCTGATTTCTGATCGGCAGCGTTAATTTAATGATTCAATCAGTTAACTATTCATAAGTTAATCAATAAGTTATAAATAAAATAAATATCAGACTACATCTCATACATTAAATCTGACTCCGAGGTAAATAGCTTAAGCACTTGTGTTACGGATATCAGAATCAACAATGGTATTACAAATATATACTTAAATATTCAATACCCAGACATAGAACAAACACAAGTATTCATCATACGAATGTTTGTTTTGGGTGGGGATCGAACCCACAACTATTGGTGCATGGGGCAGGGTTACTTACTACCGAATGAGCCATCAAGCCACTGGTGATCCTGATATCCGTAACACAAGTGCTTAAGCTACTTACCTCGGAGTCAGATCAATATGTTACATTGATTTTAATTAAGATATGATGTCATCGGATATTTATTATAATCAATCGATTCCAACTCCTATATTTTTGGCTTAAAGTGGTTAATGGAGTTTACTGTGACTCTGCCTATGCCTTGATGATAACGAGCATAATAGTATGTATGTAAAAGTTAATTAATCAACAAAGAGGATAACGCCCTCCCATCCAAAGGTTATGAAGTCATGTGTATTGTGTGGGAACGCAAATATTAACACCGTTTATTACGTGCAAATAAACCACGGTGTGCTCACGTAAGTACGTAATTATTTGGATGACCTCGTCGCCTGCGATAATTCTTGTCTAGTTCAGGCGGTTGGGTCAATTAAGACAACAGACGGTTCTGGATTAATGCTTTTATGAGGCCTGGTACAAATAGAGTGTGATGACGTCACTAATCAGATAGGAAAGCTAAAGATAATGCTAGAAACTAATCAATATTGTGATAGTGATGAAATGTCCAACGGCCGCGGCGACTGCTTGCCGTCATTGACGAGCATCCATGAAGGATTAGGAATTCTAGAATTAGCTAACTAAACTAAACTGGCAAATGTGGTCAAACATTGCGACTACTGTCATCAGATTTTCATAACTCAATGCAAATCATTATTGCCCTGAAATAATCATGCGACTGGCTCGATGGCGCAATCGGTAGTGACCCTGCCCAATGCTCCTAGAGTCGTGGGTTCGATCCCCACCCAGGACAAACATTCGTATGATAAATACTTTTGTTTGTTCTGTGTCTGGGTGTTAATATCCAATATTTTTATTTAAGTATATACCTATTTGTAATACCACTGTTGTTTCTGATATCCGTAACACAAGTGCTTAAGCTACTTACCTCGGTCGGAGTCAGATCAATGTATGGGATACATACATACATACAAAACATGACGCCTATAATCCCCGAATGTATGTGATGTAGTCGGGTATTTGAATATCTTCCGGTACGGATTTTTCACACAGAAGTCAGTGCCATACATCCATGCTTAGCCTTTGGAAATTTTAGAAGGAACTACTAAGATCTTATTTTGAACACAACCCTCGCATGTTATGTTGCGTCTTTCGCAATGTTACGTTAAAACATTAGGTTCAATGTTAAACCTTGACGTTTACATTTTAGAATAGTCAGTCCCTATAGATACTCTCTATATATACATATGAGGGTATGAGTTCAGCCGTCGGTTACATTCGTAAGTGCTTTACCCGAATGTTTTAGCTGTGTTCACCGGCCCGTAGCTGAAGCTGACTAAAAGGGGGGATAGGGGGGTGTGAATGTTGATTTGCCTAACAGCTTTTATGACCCTCGCAGTGGTCTCAAATCTTTACCATTAATACAACAGGTTTCTAAATCGAGCCTATTTATTGGACATTTTTATACAAGTTTTTGCTTGAGGTTCCGCCAGCTTAAAATTCGGTATTAGATAGAGACTCTATGGTGCAGTCTACGGAATCTATAATTTTTCCCGGGATATATCCTAACCTGAGGTTCCAACTTTTAGCGAACCAAATTAAGCGTTTCAAGCATGAAGAGCCCCCCCCCCCCCCATGTTAAAGCTATAGTTGCGCCCATGCTAATTCTAAAAAACAGAAGCCACCATGAAAATACATTCGATCACAAAACGAAACACAAGACAACGAATCAAATGGGAACTTTCCATGTGAAACGATCGGTGTATGCAAATAGGCCAATTGTACATTGGCAGTAAAACTAATTTCACAAAACGCTAGCTGTTATTACTGCATTTTAAGTATAGGTGACCTGAATACACAAAGAGCACTAGTGGTGTGCGAGGATGTGTGAAGTATCGGAAAAACGTCGATGTTTTGTCGACATAGTTTTACGGTTTGAAAAAACGATGTTGTATTTTTAAGGAACTGACTTAGTTCATTTCCAACCGACCGATTCCAATTCCAACTGTTACGTGATGCTTTTTCGACATCACAAAGTTGTCATAAAATTCATAAATAGGTACTGATTTATTCATAACAACCTGCTTGATATGCGTAAATTTACATTTAAAGAAAAAATACATTTTCTGCTTGCTTTGGTTATTTTTCTAAATTATTTTTTTCCATAAAATGTTTGAAGCTTCTCATTTTAGTACATAAATAAACTAAAAATATATCTATGAGCTATTCGGCATAATGGATCTTTTTAGCAGTATAATCGATTATCTCAAAGAAATAGAACAATGAATACAAATTTATGGACAAAAAAAATAAGTTTGACGAACAAGCGATCGTTAAATCATATTAAATAAAAAATAATTAATTTATAAATTCATACATAAACCAGTTACTTCCAACAGATAATAAAATGTTTAAGGCCAATATTTAAAAAAGACCTTTGCTTTAACAGGAGTATTTATAGAGCTTTGAATAATAAAAATAAGTAGAATTATATTTTCGATATTTAAATATTCCGAAGTGTCTCGCCTCTCGATAAACATATCGATAACGTAATCAACATCGATATTTCGTTCACATTAGAATAACGTCCCTACAGACGGCTAGATAAGTGCTGGTGTCGTATGTAGGTCGCAAATTAGGAAGAATATTTTATGATGAGAAGGAGCCTTTTGTTCCAGACAAAAATAGCAGTTTGATTCGCCGGTAACGCGAAATCGATTTAATGAAGATTACGCCGTTTACGTGAATACCGAATGAGTTTCTTTGTGGTTGCGGCTATACTTATTGCGGTGTCTGACGTCCATCATCATTATAGGACGTCAAATGTCACATTATTGAATCGTCTAGCTGGCGACTAGTGTCTGCATATTTAATAGAGTTAGGTGCAAACTGAATACTCTAATTACAGTCGTTGAAATTAAGGAGTCTAATTATTAACGTTTATGTTAAACTCAAACACTGGACTGGCTTGATGGCGCATTCGGTAGTGACCCTGCCCCATGCGCCAAGAGTTGTGGGTTCGATCCTCACCCAGGACATACATTCGTATAATAAATACTTGTGTTTGTTTTATGTCTGGGTGTTAATATTGATTTTTTAAGTATATATTTGTAATACTACTGTTGATCTGATATCCGTAACACAAGTGCTTAAGCTACTTACTTCGGAGTCAGATCAATGTATGTGATGTCGTCAGATATTTATTTATTTATTATTATTATAATAATATAAACTCAATCTCAAAATATATTTCTTTACGTAGGCCTCAAAAAATCACTTGTAAATCGTCAAGTAATAGGTACAAAATAGAACAATCTGAATCTACCACTGGTTTAGAATGTCGCATCTACCGAGAAGAAACCGGCAAGGAACTCGGTAGTTACTCTTTTCAATGCCAGGTTGAATATAGAAATTGAAATTTACAGATTAAATTGATATTTATACCAAGTCATACAGTTAATGTTCGTTGAAGATTCAGCCAAGTATTACAAGTAAAAGGTAAACCAGAGCAGACCAGCCTCTGAAGGTGGCCATTGTTCACAAGTAGGACGTATGTGTCAGCAGTTACGTATTAAGGTAGGCATTTTCACGTGGATTGAAGATTCTGATATAAATATTTTAGTCATAGAAGTTTAGTTAGTTAGTTAGTTAACTAGTCTTAGAATTCTTCAAGCAGTTAATGATACACCTGCGAGGTCGGAACGAACGATACGTTTGGTGTTGGAAATACTAGGCAACGGTGACCGCAGCTACGCCAGGGTAGCATTTAAAAAAATATATAGTTTATTTGACAAAAACACAGAAGCCAGTTTAGGTGTAATTGACGTGTTATTCCGTTCAAAGAGATATATGTAGGAGTATCTCATGTCCTATCTTAGGCTTCAAACTTTTCGCTTATGTAATTTCAGTACAACATTAAATAAATAAATAATAATAAATATCAGACTACATCACATACATTGATCTGACTCCGAGCTAGCTTAAGCACTTGTGTTACGGATATCAGAATAAATACCCAGACACAGAACAAACACAAGTATTCATCATACGAATGTTTATCCTTGGTGGGGATCGAACCCACAACTTTTGGCGCATGGGGCAGGGTCCCTACCGCGTACCGAATACGCCATCGAGCCAGTCAAAAGTCAAACATTGAAATTACCAAATTTTTTTAGGGTTAGAAAACGTGACAGACAGACGCAATATTTGTCAGAATTAAATGGCTACTATATTATAGTTAATACATTAACGGAGATTGGTTACCGCTACCCTAGTGACCTCTATTACAGAGTAACCCGCCATTTCCCCTCTTTGATAAAGGTACTTTGTCCGACAAAGACATATAATTATGGGAATATCTTACTCACATTGTTCTAGCGTGGCATTTTGTCTAGTATTTGAGTGTGCTATTAAGTCAAAGGGCAACTAGTCATCATCCTTCTAGCGTTATGTCCCGTGCTTAGACGAGGTCCGCTTAGACCATGATCCAGGATTTAGCGAGTCTGGTAAATTACATTGAAGCGACTGCCGATCTGACCTTCGTAACCCTAAGATAGGGGAACCAGACAATTTTTGGATGATGGTTACAAATCCAAAGTTGTTTGAATTTGCAGGTTTCATCACGATGTTTTCCTTCACCGTCGAGCTAGTGGTATAAATACGTACATAGACTTGAAAAATCCAGAGGTACGTGCCCGGGTTTGAACCCGCACTCCTCGGTTAAGAGGCGCGTGTCCTTACCATTGAGCTACCACCGCTACTCAAAGGGCAACTAGTCTAGAAAGCTAAATTGCACCGGCCCACATCGGGCCCTGATTGCACCATACGAGTTCCCTATTGAATATTTGATGACGAACTCATTATAATCTACGAAATGTTTCGTGTGTTGAACATGGACATTTGTACTCGAGTCATGGATGTTAATAATGTCCTCCTAACCGATATCGGTTACGGCGGCCAATCTCAACGAGGATTAGCCATCTGCGCAGGAGATATTATAGTGCACAAGTGTGTGCGCAAACACAGGTGCACTCTCTATTCCTTCACTCTCATAGTCCGGTGAGACGGCAATCCGACATGACCGGAGAGAGGTTAGGCGCAGGACCAAGGGCTTAACGTGCTTTCCGAGGCACGGGGGTGATTAAACCGCCAACTTCCTGACTCCGGGCTGTTACTGAGTAATTTGAATATTGAAATACCCAGCCATAAATTTTTGGCCCGATGTAATTATTGCCTGTGCCTTTCCCTTCTAAGCCTTCAGAAATGAGCCATAGATCAAAATAAAGATATTTCAAAATGTAGCTTATATGATAAGCTATCAATAGCTCATACAATAGATACCATAAATAGTATAAAAACGGTGAAAGTAACAAATATCTTATCATACAATTTTGTATTTAAGTTTATTCAAATATTTTTGTCATAATAAATAACGTTACGGGAGTAGTAATAATTATTTCTCGTTTGCTCTTACATATATATTTACATAACATCACGCCCATTATCCCCGAAGGGGTAGGCAGAGTCAAGAGTCTTTTAATCATACCAAGGTTTCAATGTCAATGTATATTTACTTATACTTTACCATCAAAAACAAAATGTCCACGGCGCCATATAACCCGGTTACCTCATAAAATATGCTGATACATAATTTTCTTTCTTCGAAAACCAAATTTACCCAGCACAGCAACACATAAATAATTCAATTTACCACCACCGACTTAATTGTGCCCTGTACTTAGGCCATCCTTGTATTTGTATAGCTAAGTAGTAGCGCCGTTGAGCCCTTCCGATCGACGTAGGCCGTTAATTAAGCCCCCACCCAAACATCAATTAGTCCATCCCTAATATGAGGCGGCTTGTTTCGCGTCGGACACGTCACTATTCACTATTCGATATGCGAAAGGGGGAAATTCAGTTACGGCTAGACGGGGTGGGTTTTATATAGGCTTTTCGGCTGTAGCAGAGCACGATAGATAAATGGCCTCCGTTGATAATATACGTAACTGTGAAAGAAAACGAGGATTTGATGCGCATTCGGTAGTGACCCTGCCCCATGCGCCAAGAGTTGTGGGTTCGATCCCCACACAGGAAAAACAATCGTGTGATGAATACTTGTGTTTGTTTTGTATCTGGGTGTTAATATCTAATATTTAAGTATATATTTGTAATACCACTGTTGATTCTGATATCCGTAACACAAGTGCTTTAGATACTTAGCTCGGAGTCAGACCAATGTATGTGATGTCGTCGGATATTTATATTTTATATATTTCTGGGTTTTTAGTAATACCTTCGTGGCGTAAAGTTTAGTTAGTTAGTAATACCTATCTTCAGTATATCGAATTTTTTTTTCGTATAACGCTTCGTTTATAAAAGAAAACCTATTTTCGGTTTCACGTAGACTAGGTCAAGACTTTCAGGATTTTAGGCTAATGTTTCACCTGGTAACCATAGTTACTACAAGTCCGAATACTAGAGTCTAGTAAGATAGTCGGTGACAGTATTCACCGACTATAGACTTAGACGTTGTTAGTATATTAACGGGCTTACAGAGGATTCTGGATAGGCCTCTAAGAATCGGGGCGATAGAGAAGACTGCGCAAGCGTACTTCTACGCCCTTCAGCGGCATAGAAGGAAGACCCGGGGGTTTTAGCCGGTAAGAGTCGGACAAAACACACCTCACTCCTCTGTGAGGTGTGTATCTACATACATATGAGGATTTTCCCTGGGCGAAAAAAAAGGGTACTTTAAGAATAAGAACTAATAAAAAAAAGCCTTACTGAACCGACTGCGCCCACGACTAGATCATGCTTCTCTATTGTCAATTTATGACAAAGAAATGCATACAGGCCGAATGCGTCTAAATGCAACTGCATCCAGACCAGACATGACTTGATGTGACAGCCAGTAAGGCCAGTCTACACGCCAAACTTCATTAAACTAAAAGCTCAAAAGCTTTCAAAACGTTCGTTTGTGATTCATCTGCACTTTCGAAAGCATTTTATCAAATGGAAAAGCACGTGATACTGTTAATAGTACTGCTGGATTCATTTCAAACTCTAATTTGAAATTACTAGTCATAGATCTGAAATCTAGTTTAAGTTCAACCATGTGATGAATGAAGCGTCAATCGATTCGGGGCGATTCAATATTAAGTGCGGTTTTATTAACATAGTTTACATTTTAATTGCTCCATCATGTTCAGAGCGCGATATGAATTTTAAAACACGTTTTCTTGGATCAAACGAAATGTCAAACTAATAATAAACTTTCCTACCCAATGAATCAAACGCGTCTTTGAGTCGCCAAAAAATTACTATAATTCGTCAATAATACTGTTACGGGCGAACGATCAAAGTAACGCGGCTCCCTCGTATCAAATTCACAAACGAACCCAGCTATTAACAAGAACCAACTCTTGAAACATTTATTCCGTTTGTGGCTTACACTTATTGGTTTTTGTACCACGTTTACCAAGAAGTAGTCCACGTTACATAATAACGTCCAGAGAACTAAGTATAGCACGAACCGCTGCTAAATTATTTACAAGGATCTAATAGCATAGGCTTTGTTGTGGCCTGACTGACATTTTCTATGTCGTACGCGAGTGACATTTTCCGTGGAATAATATGGATTCGCTTGTCAACTCGTCACGTCGTAGGCTACACTTAAGTCGGTTTTTGTTCTGCTTTCATAGAATAAGAGATGCTCCGTTTATTTACTTATTGTTTTGTGCTGATGCACATTTTAATTTGAATAGTTAGAAATGTGAGCTATGAGAATGTTAGCATCGAATTTTACGCGTTAGGTGCAGACATAAATGTATAGCTTGTATTAGATATGTTAATAAATAATTATAATTAACCGACTCTCGTCTCGGCTCCGAGAATGCCCGTTGTAGGTTTTGGACCGCTAACGCAGCATCATAAAAGACTATATAGCAACTTTTTGAGAATTACTAACTTAACTAAACTATATCTGCTTTAGCTACCAGAAACAGCTATCAGGTATTAGGTGGCTTGACAGTAAATTGTCACTAACGCTTGCCTTATATGACCATAGAAGCCATTAGCCGTATAAACCGTTTTATTATGTCAAAGGAATGGACATGTTTCATACAAAATTGACTCGGCAATTGCTTGAGTATTTCAAACGTCGTAATCGGTCGATCGGAACGCATTAGGATTTCCAAATAGTATCTTTGTTTAAGGCTGTTGTTCCTAATTTAGCGCTGCCTTCAACTAGATCGTTCGTTATAGGTGTTCGGAAATGTATAGTTCATATTTTGGCGTGTTTAAATATCTTAATGGATAAAGACAAGATCTCATAGCGGGTGTTTGTTTCTGCCAAAGATACTGTTTCGGGTGTCGCACGGTATTTTATGGAATAAAAACTAAATTTCCTTGCAATCGGTTAAGTAGTTTAGGTGTGAAGACATTATGAACAGATAGGACAGTGTACTTTACTACTTTTAAATAGGCAATATGACTCAAAACTTCTGTTTAATCCGTCAGTTAGATTATAAAAAAATATTGAATACGTATTTTTTTATTTATTTATCAAACAAACATTGACAAAGATACAATGCATCCAAGTTGCGCGTGACGTCACACTTTCGTAAAATTTTTACTAAATAGTGACGTCGCAAGCCCCCACTCCAAAATTTTGATGCTCTTTATCTTTGTGATTTTTTTGTTAATTTGATAAAGCGAAAAATATGTTTCTAGTATTTTTTTATAATCTAACTGACGGACTAAATAGAATTATAGTTTTTTAATGCAGTCATCATCGCTTTTTATAGGACATATTAGTACTGATTAATCTGGAGGATATTTTGTTACATAAAAGTACGTAACTGGATATAAATTCTCCATCGATTGTCATCTACTTATCAGTATTATGTTACGTACAAGAAACTGTAATCTCTTAGAGCACTTAAAAGCTCTGTCCATTACAGGGTCTGACGTAAGAGCCGCGCTCTGATTGGTTCACGTCATCCGCGCTCAACTTGGATTGGTCGATAAAAACTTATTCTTGGTCTTAATTGGCAGTTGGAAGTGCCGTGGCGCATCTTAAATTTAGTATCCTCTTTCTATATATATTTGGAGGAGCAATTCCGTAGATAACTTTACCGCTTTCTTTATCGTTGTGTAAATTAAAACAAGCATAATGCATTTACTAGAACCATCTCAGGACACCCTTATTTGAAGGTGTTTTCTAACCCGATAATCTAATACACACACATATAGACAGACACACACACAGCTACACTTTGTGTTCATGTACCCACATCAGAGAGTCATCAATGTCAACTTAACAATAAACATTTATTTCGGACTAGCTGTGCCAGCGGTGTCACCCGCGTTTATGGTTAATATTATAAAGACTATTTCCGTCACACATGATTTCTATGTAACTTTAACCATTAAGGCTGCACACGCGACGGAAGCTTAAAAAATTGAGTAACTTCTCCCGTTTTACCAACATTTTCCTTCACTACTCTGCTCCTATTGATTGTAGCGTGATGAAAAGTATACTATAACCTGCCTAGGAGTATGAAGAATAATTGTACCAAGTTTCGTTAAAATCCGTCGAGTAGTTTTTGTTTCTATAAGGAACATACAGACAGACAGACAGACAAAAATTTTACTGATTGTATTTTTGGCATCAGTATCGATCACTAATCACCCCCTGATAGTTATTTTGAAAATATATTTCATGTACAGAATTGACCTCTCTACAGATTTATTATAAGTATAGATATCTTTCCATATTACCACATTGTTTCAAATTACACAAGCCATACGTTTTCATATTCCGCAAAATATTACATTATCGAATTAATCATAACAAGAGCCTTTAACTTTTCCTACGGGACTACTTAGCTGATTGCTTGAAGACGTATTTACAATATATACCTACATATATAAGATTTATGTCATGAATAGGTGACCTTATTGATACGTGAAAGGCAAAGTTGTTCATTTGAACAAGTGGTTCAAGTGGTGATCAATTTAGTGATAAAAACATTTAACTGATGAATATTTTAGTATTGACACAAACAGTTCTACGTTATTTCTTTCATATACAACTTACATTATCATCATGCCAGCAACGTCCGAAGAGATAGACAGAGGCCGAGAATAATTCTTTCAATCACTTTCGGCCAAATATACATATATAACATCACGCCCATAATCCCCGAAGGGGTAGGCAGAGTCAAAGAGGCAGCAGGCTCCATTAATCACATTCAGCCAGAGGTAAAACTGGGCTGGGTTAGATGGGAAATTGTGAAAAAGTGGTAACAAGTGGCTAGCGTGTCGCCCACACAATCACAATCGGCCAAATACTTATAAAATGCAGTTAGATATAAAACCGTGGAAACTTAGTGACAATTTGGTTACTTACACAATTACTAGCTGTGCTCGCGGTTTCTCCCGCATTTATGGTTAATGGTATATAGCCTATAGCCTTGATAAATGGGCTATCTAACACTGAAATATTTTTTCAAATAGGACCACAGCAGTTTCTGAGATTAGCGCGTTCAAATAAAAAACAAACTCTCAGCTTTATAATATAATAGTCTAGATAAAACTAAAACCCAATACACCATTAGTCGCATTTTTCGACATCTTCAGCAAAAAACACAGTAGGCACATTATTTTTGAATTCCCGAAACAAATATTTAATATTTAAATATTATATTACATCACATACATTGATCTGACTCCGAGGTAAGTAGCTTAAGCACTTGTGTTACGGATATCAGAATCAACAGTGGTATTACAAATATATACTTAAATATTGGATATTGACACCCAGATTCAGAACAAACACAAGTATTCATCACACATGTGGGGATCGTACCCACAACTCTTGGGGCATGGGGCAGGGTCACTACCGAATGCGCCATTAAGCTTGTCAAACATGAGCCAACATAGGACAGACTAAGAAAAAATAATTCTACCACAATATACTCAGTTAAAATTGGTTGTATTCATCAGGCCATTTGATCTAGTGGTAAAAAAACGACCACGTCCCAATTTGTGACGATATTATACTTACATTTATTTATTCACCCACAACCCACTCGTGCACTCTGCACGTGAGTGGATTGTGGTGTTGTCTAATTACCGAGTTTAATTAAAAGCGAGCGTTACCTAGCAGTAAACTCTGTAACGCCCTAATAAAATTGGCTGTAACTTTGTCCCTCTTTTATATGTGAAAGCTATAATTTCCGTCTTTATTGCGCGGCCGTCACGTCTTTTATCGGTTTTGCTTACATTGATTTTTAGGAATGGGTGAGAATCGCGTATTTGTGTAGCGGAAGACAGAAGAGAAGTTATAAGGCTTTATAATAATATACTTAATCGACTGACTCGATGCCGCATTCGGTAGTGACCCTGCCCCATGCGCCAAGAGTTGTGGGTTCAATCGCCACCCAGGACAAACATTCGTGTGATGAATACTTGTGTTTGTTCTGTGTTTGGGTGTTAATATACAATATTTAAGTATATATTTGTAATACCACTGTTGAATCTGATATCTGTACTTGTGTTACGGATATCAGTTTAAGCCGACAATTAGCCTGTTTTCCAAACGTTGAAGTTCCTACAAGAATATTCCTTTTCCTATTGATTGATTGATAAGCCCGTTGGTCGAGTGGTCTGAGACCCCGGCCACGAAACCAAGGGTCGCGGGTTCAAATCCCGCTAGGGGCAAATGTTTCGTGTGATTAACATGGATATGTCAGTCTGGTGAATTTATTTATTTATTTTAAAAATAGTTTTAATAAATGCAAGTTTCCAAGTTGCAAGAACATTTTCCCTGCGCGAAACTAATTTAATTCTGAGGTTATCGTAAGATTCATGTTGATTTATTTGTTTCAAGTTCCTAATTTCAAAAACATAGTTGTATTCCCGAGAAAGAGATGCCTTTCCTTTCTAAAAGCAATGTTGTACTTGCATACATTTATTTATTGATTGGCAACTTCGAGCCATAATAATATTATGTTGCAACTTGCAACGCTTTAAGTACTTCCTTATGCAGTTCCACTATCCGATGTAACGCAGTTATTACATCTTTGGGCTATTTGTGCTTTTCTTACAAACAGCGTTGCCGAACTATCGATGTTTGACTATCGATAGTTCACTCAAACTCAATCTCAAACTTAAAATATGTTTATTTACGTAGGCCTCAAAAAAGCACTTGTAAATCATCAAGTAATAGGTACAAAATAGAACAATTTTAATCTACCACCGGTTCGGAATGTAGCATCTACTCTATAATAATCATCTATAATATCGATTGTTCCGTTAGTATTAATACTATCGTCAGACATCAATACTAACGATATTTTGGCGCTATCGATAGTAGGCTGTGATTCAATAGTTGAATTATGAACATTGATTGATCCATCACATTTAGGGCCAAACGACCGAAACATTTTGTATGACACGTCATGCATATGTTATGTATCGACTACCGATAGTATCGACACCATCGATGCTATTGGTTTGGTTTTGCATCAACTATCGATATGAATCGATAAACTATCGATAGTCCACTATCGGAACAGCAACACTACTTGCAATATTGCCAATAGCCTACAAAGTAATACATAATAAGTGAACGTTGATATTCTTTCGATGAAGTGTACATTTAGCTTTATAACAATTTGGTTTGGCCTCGTTCAGATTTGTATGACAGAAATCTGTAATTAGTTTTATTTGTTATTGTGTTTTTAATGGAACCTTCATTTATATTTCAAAATTGATTATAGGTTGTATTTAATGCCTAATTCCTTTTCCTACTAACCTGCAAGGCATAGTCATATGTGAAAGTTTGTTAAAATATATAACTTATACGGGTTGGTTACCTATTCTTTCATGCAGAAACTGCTAAACGGAATTAGCCGGGAACACACTGATGTGTGTAGATAAAAGTGATCTTTTATCCTATATATCTATTATAATACCTAATTTTTTATCCGGGATAATATTCATCAAAGTCAAAGTCAAAATATTCTTTATTTATATAGGTTTCAAAGAAATACTTATAACTCGTCAAAAACAGTTAAAGATATATGATTCTACCACCGATTCGGAATGTTGCGTCTACCGAGAAGAATCAGCTTTGGCTTAGCCCTAACTTCTACGAAAGATTTACACACTAGTAGTATAAATTATTTTTATAGAACTTAGTCATATTGCAAGGTTTTTTAAAGATCCGCCAGGGTTCGCACCGACGCCTCTTGCATGCGAGGCGTCTATCCTGGCCGATTGAGCCGCCAACGCCATCACGCAATATTTCACTTAACAGAGATTTCACGGACCATAATGAGGAAATGATAGACAACTCATTCATCAACGGGATAAGCAGATTAGGCGGTACAGCGATACATATACAGGGTCATTTGTAAAACATCAACAAACTCGCAGGATTATATTACTGACATTATAAAAAACAATATTTGTTTTAAGATTTTTCTTAAAACTACACAAGCTGTTTGGTCATTGGGAGCGGTGGTAGCTCAATGGTAAGGACACGCGCCTCTTAACCGAGGAGTGCGGGTTCAAGCCCGGCACGTACCTCTGGATTTTTCAAATCTATGTACGTATTTATACTACTAGCTCGGCGGTGAGGGAAAACATCGTGATGAAACCTGCAAATTCAAACAACTTTGGATTTGTAACCATGATCCAAAAATTGTCTGGTTGTATCTTATATATATTATATCTTAGGGTTGCGAAGGTCAGATCGGCAGTCGCTTCAATGTAATTACCAGACTCGCTAAATCCTGGATCATGGCTAAGCGGACCCCGTCTAAACACGGAACATAACGCTAGGAAGATGATGAAGCTGTTTGGTCATTTAGTATGGAAAGCCGTTTTTTTTGTCGATTTAAGTCGTTGAACAATTGTTATTGTTTATAATGTTATTAATGTACTCCTGCGAGGTTGTTGATGTTTTAGAAATGACCCTGTATAAAATAAATTAATTAATTAAGATATAGGGTAGTTTAAGCCATTTAGCCTTAGCCTAGCCTATCGTGACCCTAGCACTAAATTAAGCATGCTAGTCTATGGATAAATTTAGTGCTTGCACAGTCAAGGACTGGCCAACCATTATCTTACTAGTATCGATACTGAGTAACGAATAGACAATACATACTTAAATACGTTTTACTCATCATCCGCGACTGACGTACAAATCTTGATAAATTTCTTGATAAAAACATTTGCCCCTGGCGAGATTCAAAGTTGCGGCTTTTGGTTGCCCGTCTTTTAAAGAGACATAAGTAATTTAATTTCTTTTTAAAGAAAATAATTCTTAGTTTTTAAAGAATTTAGTTTTTTTATGTATGTGGACTATTTATAAGTGCTTTCTTGAAGCACATATACTTAAATAAAGATATTTTGAAGTTGAATTTGAATTTCTTAGTCTAATACACAGACTTCAAAATTCTAACCCTTCGGCTTCGAAGTCGGGTAAGGCTTTGTTCGTTTGTTTCGCAACAATGTAGGAAGCAGTCCGCGGAACGCGACAGATTGTCACGGTCGGGTGATCAGAAGACTGCGGGGGAATGCGTTAATGTGCGCGAGAAATGACATTTTTATTTTACTAAAAAGGTAAGGCAGTTGTCACGCATGTTCGGAATTAATGGCGTTTTATTTAGGCACCGTGAACAAGACTTGCTAGATTTACGAGTTAATGATAGTTCCCATCCTTTATCCTTTAATGGCCCTGCGGATCCAGTACGATAACGCCTTCAGGGCACTGTTGAAACAGCCACGTTTTTGTAGCGCCTCAGCTATGTTTGCACATGTAGAGGTAGACAGTTTTAGTGCCATCCTCCGTAAAAAAGCGAGGCAGCAACAACACAGTCCTGAGGGCGATAGCCGACAGCTGGGACTGTCCGTTTGTTGGCCATCTAAGTAAGATAACGATGTCACTTGACTGGCTCGATGGCTCATTCGGTAGTGACCCTGCCCGATGCGCCAAGAGTTGTGGGTTCGATCCCCACTTAGGACAAACATTCGTATGATGAAAACTTGTGTTTGTTCTGTGTCTGGGTGTTAATATCCATATTTAAGTATATATTTGTAATACCACTGTTGTTTCTGATATCCGTAACACAAGTGCTTAAGCTACTTACCTCGGAGTCAGATCAATGTATGTGATGTCGTCGGATATTTATTTATTTATAAACTTATTTATTTATAAAATTATAAACTTGTAGAATATAAGTACTAACACAACTAGATATAAGTTTACTAACAAAATATGGATCTTTTAGTTGTCCGCAAAATAAACATTTATATATTTTTTTTATTTATTTATTTATTTATAAATTGTTATGTTTATAAATTGGACAACCAACCAACCAACCAAGCAATGTTGCCAACAATCATGACTGGAGTACAAATGACCTTATTCAACACAAGAAACATTTGCGTCGAAGAAACTGCTATTTCGTTAAACGAGGCCATCAATGTAAGACAAATCACAAACATTTATTTTGTTTTCAATTACGTAAGCACTTGTATTACTGAAGTTAGAATCAACGAAAGTACCACAATCACACCTGAGTCATATACATTTTTCATCAACAACTATTTGGCAGGCTCGATATAATCGAACCTGCTTCCCTTACGACATAAAGTTACCAATAATTCGCATATAGCATAGAGCTTTCATAAGGCAAAGTCCCATGTTGATCTGGGACTCAAAAATAATAATAAATTCTCCAGGCTGACACACCAATTTCCTAGTTCCAAACTAAGCTTATGCTTTTGCTATGGATACTAGATGAACGGATAGACATACTTAAATACGTTTATAAACATCCATGACTCGAGTACAAATGCCCATGTTCATCACACGAAAATTTGCCCCTAGCGGGATTCGAACCTGCGACCCTCGGTTTCGTGGCCAAGGGTCTCTGACCAACGGGCGACTCAAAAATTAAGTGCCAGCAGTGTTATTCGCCTAGCATGTGGTAAAAGGCGACTTATGGTATGGGTGTTAGATTCGTGATTATGTAAGCGACGAACTAGCCACTGGTCACAAACCCAACTCAATCCTAGTTTTAACTTGATGTGGCTATAAGCCACATCAAGTGCCTTATACCTTATTGCTTTTTAGAGTTTGTATATGCGACGATTGCGAGCATGACAGTACGTATGTATGTTTGTATAAGGCAAAATCCTTGACGAAAACTATATCTAATACTTCGATCAGGAAAATTATTTGCAAACGCTTCTTAAAATAGCGAAAGATATTCACACCCAAACGGGATCTTTACAATTTCGCACAAAGAACCCGCAATCTCCGTCGATCTATTTGCTTGACTTTTTGAATGTCAATTAGAGTTTGTACATATTTATACTCCATCGATTTTGCTAATGACGTCAAGAATCCATTAAGACGGTCATACGGAGATAGCTTCGGGATTCTGTTAAACACACAAATGCGTTGGATAACAGCATTTTGTTTGGCGAGATCAGAAGCTTGCACTGATGTCGATGGTTGATCAAATACTCATTAGGCGCTGTGGTTAGTTTTCAAGCTCGGCTTTTATAAATTATGATGTAGAAAACCGAGAAGATATAACAATGAACTCATCATCTTCATCATCTTCCTTGCGCTATATCCCGTGCTAGACGGGGTCCGCTTAGACCATGATCCAGGATTTAGCGAGTCTGGTAATTAAATTGAAGCGACTGCAGATCTGACCTTCGTAACCCTAAGATAAATGAACCAGACAAATATTGGATCATAGTTACAAATCCAGAGTTATTTGAATTTGCAGGTTTCATCACGATGTTTTCCGTCACCGCCGAGCTAGTGGTATAAATACTTACATAAATTTAAAAAATCCGTAGGTAGGTACGTGCTCGGGTTTGGACCCACACCCTTCGGTTATGAGGCGCGTGTCCTTACCATTGAACTACCACCGCTCACCCCATAATGAACTCCGAAACAATAATTAATATTTTGACAATAATATCAACTATTTTAACTGTTATCTATAGATACTAATATTATAAAGAGGAAAGATTTGTATTTTTGTGTGTGTGTATGTTTGTAATGAATAAACTCAAAAACTACTATGCCGATTTCAAAAATTCTTTCACTATTGGAAAGCTACATTATCCGGAAGTAACATTGGCTCTATTATATCCCCATATTCCTACAGGAACGGGAACTATGCGGGTGAAACCGCGGAGCGCTGCTAGTAATTAATATTTTGACAGAAATATCAATAAATTTTATTGATTTTATTAGCAGGGCCAACTCCGCCTGCATGATATTCGTAATGCCACAGATACTCTATTATTGTATGTCATATGGAATGTATAATTTTTTTAAATAAAAATAAATAAATAAATTCTCCAGACTGACACACCAATTCCCTAGTTCCAAACTAAGCTTATGCTTGTGCTATGGATACTAGGTAAACGGATAGACATACTTAAATACATTTATAAACATCCATGACTCGAGTACAAATGTCCATGTTCATCACACGAAACATTTGCCCCTAGCGGGATTCGAACCCGCGACCCTTGGTTTCGTGGCCAGGGTCTCTAACCACTCGACCAACGGGCCAGTCGATTTTATCAATGTACGAACTTTAGCCGGTCCAAATGTCATCTTAATGTTTGCGTTTTTTAGCTGTAAAGAGGCAAGTTAGTTTTAAATAAAAACACAACCGGCAAACTAGAGACAATCATTCACACTTCTTTCAACGATTCATACCTAGTGATATTTCGAAACAAATAACCGCATACACTGAACAGATTCTTTGAAGCGTAAATATTGGTCATGCCAATGACTCACCCAATTAACATTTCGAGACATCATCTATGTCACGTTGTCGCGTCGCGTTTAGGACGTGACAACGAATGGGCAGACTGAGTGACGCCTTCAATTACATTGATAGACAATGCAACGGGCATTATTGTTTCAAGGCAACCGTATATGTACTTATAATATGTGCTCCCTCAAGTATCGTGTTGGTGTAGGCTCGGCCTACATTCAGGAATGTTCCTCTTTTGATGTATTCAAACATTATCAGGATTAGAATTCGGCGTCAGAACTTTTAAGCCTTTGTGAGCGGATGAGAATACTCGCATGCAAGGGTGTTGGCGCGAAACTGAGCTCTGGATTTTCAACTACTATTCATGGATTCGTAACCCTAGGGAGGAATAAGTGAGGAAATCTGCACATTTCAATAACTATTCATGTTTAATCATGATCCAATTTGTCGGTCTAATCTCTATTTAGGAGATAATCGTACACAGATCGGGGGGTAGCGCTGAAAATGACGACTTATATATTGACACGGCTTGAAAACACCTTAACAATCTTATTAATTCATTCTATATCAATATTTGTAGTTAATGGGCCATAGCACTGACTAGACACTAAGTTACCTCAATTCCATAAAATAATTTGGAAAATTCCTTTTGAAAACTTTCGAAAGCAATTTTGAAAATGCATGTTGGGCTTACGGCTGACCGGGACGTATGGAAGAGGAAGACATGCTGCGCCGACCCCAAATGAACTGGGAGAAGGGCAAGAGGATGAGATGTTGGGCTTAAACAAAGGCATAATCTTACAGTTGACGACATTTTCCGCAGTCTATATGACCTCTCAAATAAAACATGTTGTCCCATGTTGGTCTGGGACTTAAAGAATGTGCCAACTATGTTCCTTCTCTACCATGTCGTAAAAGGCGACTAGTGGTATATGGGGTTTTGGGTGTGTGATTGTGTAGGCGACGAGCTAGCCACTTGTCACATTTTTTTATTTTTCATCGAACCCAACCCAGTTTTTATTTTTTGGTTAAATGTGGTTAAGGGGGCTAGTCTGTCAGTCAGTGACTCTGCCTACCCCTTCGGGGATTACGGGTGTGATGAATTGTATGTATGTAACTAAAATATATATTCTAAAGATCTACAATAGCAGATTAAAACAAGCATAATCGTGTACACAGCTGTTGTCAAACAAAGCCGCTTAAATTTGTACAATACAATAGGCTTCTCTGTTTATCAGTACAAATACAAGTAGGTATCGATGTCTGTGTAGGTTGTCTTGCTCCTCCCTAGTCTAGACAAGCTAATTAGGCTCTAATTGACTAATTACCGCCCAGTCTCATTTACCCGGTATCAAGATTGATAGACATTCAATTTGGGCAAGATTAAGAACTTTAGTCGTGTTTAACAATGAAGTAATAAACCTTAACTTAACATTGAATAGCATCTTTACATCAAGTAGAGATTTCATCGATATTTTACGCCTCGAAAAGAAGAAAAAGACTTTACGTAAAAAGTAATAGAAATCAAAATACAGTAATTTTAATATAACATTTCAAAACATCTAAGGATATACCTTCTATTCAAGGTCAAGGGCCGAAGTTGTTAAACATATTTGTTGATACGTTTAAGGGAAGATGTAATAAATGAAGATTTCGTTTTACATTACATTCTCACAGAGCTAGATGGAGACTAGAAAATTGACGTACAATACTACCTTAGATATTTTAGAAATATGTCATATACAATGGACACATAAGGACATTTTACCGTAATAAGAATTATTCACAATAACTTTTAATATGTTCGGAATTACGATAATAGTTAAGCTGTAGGTAATAATAACAAAAACGCCCATAAAAATTATAACATAAAACGCAAATGTGCTACTTACCGAATATACCGAATTCTCGAAAAAAATTCACCGCAACAAACTTCGTTTACAACTCAATCTAGCGAATTACTTACCGGTAATTTTCCGCAGTAAAATATTCGGTTTCCGCCCAAAAATAGCCAGAAAAGTCGTACTTGGCCAAATTGCTCCTAATAAATTTCAGAGCTTGTGTCTCATAAATCCCGCTTTTTATAAATTTAGGTCATAAGCGATCCTAGCGCTCGAATTACGAGCATAATAAAATTTACGACACAGTTTTAGTTGCTACATTGTACGGAATTTCGAAACTGTTTTAGAGATGTTTAAAGTTCGCGCCGGCTATTTTCCTGTGCGAAATGTTACGAGTTAGGTGTGGTTTATTACTTCATTGTAGGCACTATTTGACTTTTGGTTAACTGCTCAAAGTGGCACCAATGAAAGGTTTTATAAAGGTTCTTTGTAAATAAACGCATACATATCATCTCGCCTGCAATCCTTAAAGGGCTTGGCACTTTGGAAGAGTCGACGAAGTAGCATGCTATGTTATGCTATACGAAGTAGCTTAGTCTATGCTATATGAAGTAGCTTAGTCTATGGTTTCTTTTGTTGTGACAAGTTGCTGACTCGTCGCCTTCATTACCACAAACACAATACCAATACCCTGTACACAATTAGTTGCCTTTTGCGACACGGCTACAATCTCAATTTTCTCATTGACTGGCCCGTTGGTCGAGTGGTCAGAGACCCTGGCCACGAAACCAAGGGTCGCGGGTTCGAATCCCGCTAGGGGCAAACTCGAGCCTCGAGCTTGTACTCGAGTCATGGATGTTTATAAACGAATATAAATATGTCTATCCGTTCGCCTAGTATCCATAGTACAAGCATAAGCTTACAGTCTGGATAATTAATTAATTAATTATTATTATTGGCCAATTATTTTTTATTCCCAGACCAACATGGGACATTGAAAAAACACATAAAACCTTGAGATGCGATCCTACACCTTTTTCGAGGTTCGTCCCGGTTGTTGATGATGGTGATAGCTTGTCACCATCATTAATGGAATGTGAATGTGTCACTTCAAGTCCGAGCATAAATGTTATATTATCTTCGTACAAATTCATCAGATCTTAATCTTCTGGCGTAATCCAGGCAACTACTTAGCTCACTCTAGATATAATAAAATAAATATAGCTCAGAAATCCAATGCCAATCTAAGATGGCACGAGATCTGAAGCAAAAAACTGCATCTAGCTTTTGCAATGAAAAAACGAATGCATGAAATTTCGTGCACAGATAACATCTAGATTTCAGCGGTAGATTCTAGCATTGAAGGTTAGCCTTTCTCAACAATTAAAAAGTTGCAAACGACGAGAACTAATTACTTCATTTTAACAAAGAAAATGCACTTGCATTTTCTTTGATGTCTATGTGCGGACCAATTAGTGAGATGGGTAATTAACCAAATTGAAGGGAGATATAATCAAGTTCAGATTCATTTCAACGAAAGGGTTTCTAGGAATACGACGGAAATTAATTTGATATAATTGCATCCTGAGTTATTATAAGAATGTTTGTTTTTACACGACTTGCAAATAATAGTGGAATGTTTACAGAATTTGTGTAGAACATATGATGTAGTTAAAGGGGCCTGCTGCCTCTTTGACTCTGCCCACCCCTTGGGGGATTATGGGCGTGATGTTATGATGTTATGTATATGATGTGCAGACGTCTTTCACCATGACTTTTATGGACGTATTCGGACTATACGTGCTTCTAAAGTCCGAGTGCTTTTACTTTAGAGGTTTTCCGAAGAGACTACAGCAGATTTCTTCAAAAATTCTTTACTGTCTAAACTTTGTGTCACTTTAAAGGTCCGTAGGTAATTACCGTTACTGCAATCAGGCAAGCTGTATTGTTTGCCACCCTTAGTGTTATAATTAATGCTTAATTCTTTAAATATTTATTTTATTTCGACTGGCTTGGCGCTTTTGGTAGTGATGCTACCCCATGTGTCATGAGCTGTGAGTTCGATCCCCACCCAGGACAAACATTCGTGTGATGAATACTTGTGTTTGTTCTATGTCTGGGTATTAATATCTTATACTTAAATATATATTTGTAATTCCACAGTTGATTCTGATACGCACAAGTGCTTAAGCTACTTACCTCCGAGTCAAATCAATGTATGTGATGTAGTCTGATTTTTATATATGGGGAATGTTACTACTTCAAAATTGGACAATTTTGCATCCCAAAGCTTTTCTCGGGTACACAACGAAATCGGACAATGCCGTTTAAAACGGGACATATGATCACGTTTGACATGCTACTGTAAACCAATTCCAAAGCAGAATCCGATCGCAATCAAACATTAGCTACTCCACGTGGAAGACATATCAATCATTGTTTGTTCCGAGACTTTGGCCCAAAGGAGCGGCTGGCCCCAAATTCGTAAGTCGTGATCGGCCACGCGTGAATACGGGGTCGGGGTTCACGCAGGTCGTTCACCTCGACTTAATCACTTACTTTAGTCAGCTGTTCAGTAAACGAGCCGTATTTTGGGGGACAGTGATTGTTGCGTCTTGTTATTGTTACGGAGCGCTTACGTTTTGTGGGGAAACGTTGTGCAACTCAATGACATGGATAACATTATTACTTCTACTTACAAACTAACTAACTAACTAAACTTCACGCCACTTCCCTAGCGGGGTAGACAGAGAGAACCGAACGCCATACAGCACGATCCTTACACACCTCACTCGCCTCTTCAACATTCATGATCCTTTTCATACAAGCTCTACGGTTTTTATGACTCCTAACATCACCTTCGGTTAATACACGACCAATCTGGTCGTGGTAGGTGAGCCTGGGACTTCCGCGGCTCCTACATCCTTTCACTTGCGCATTGTATATCTGTTTAATCAATCTTTCGTTATCCGTTCTTTCCACAAGTCCGAACCACCGGAGCATACCTCTTCTTACCTTGACTCCGACGCTGTCTTTCAGACCGATTCTCTCTACTTACAAAATAGTTTTTATTTCATGAATGCTGCTAAGAACCGCGTCATATGGCGCTCGGCTCTTTCTTCCTGCCCCGCCAGGGATATTCAACAGAAAACCAGCTTCGCGGCACCTTAGGACTCGGTTGCTTCTTGATACCTCACAATGAAATAGGAGACAAATCTTTAAAATACTTTTTATTAAACGTCAAAATAAAATGATTAGAATGTTATGATGGAACAGTGTGCCATATTGAAGTGATTGACTATATTTATTTCTAAACCGTTGAAAATAATCGAACTGTCATATAAGAAGAGAAGTCGTTGAAATAAATCAATGAATGACCGTCATATGTTTAAATTAATGTCACAGTTATTTATTTATTAGCTAAAAAGGACATTAACTAAGGCGAGACAAATAAAAATTAAGAGTACAAGAGACTGCTCGCTTCACAAACCCTACAGGCAAGAAACATTATTTTTAAATCCCATGACAGCTTTTAAGTTATGTAATGTAAAGTAAATGTTTTTTGTTGCCTCTCCCTCTTTCCTGATTGGGAACTCGACAACTGTCAAAGTGACAATCCTACAGTCGCAAGCGCACAGCATACCACACTCGGCGAAATGTCTTTTGTCCGAGTGTACTGAGCGTGCGCATTCATAGCAAGAGGTACTAGTCGCCATGACGGGGTCAACGGCCGCGTCGACTGATGAAGTACTCGGGTAGGCCCTAAGGTTTACCGCCTTTACGAGGCGAGATTGGCGGAGCGAATTCGCCGTGTCATGTGATTAAAATTAAATATTGACTTTTTTACTGTTTTCGGGTTTGGTAGTTCCCACGGGTGTGTTTTGTTTTTGTAGGATATGCGAGGAAATCGTTTTAAGAATGGAATGAAGTGGAGTTTTTTTTTTTTGGTTAATGGTTTTTGACAATAAGGCTCCGGTGTGATAACACAATGGAATGGTTTACGCTCACTACGGCAGGGGTCCGTTCTGCCTCTTAATGTCAGCAACTGAAAACACATTCGATCTTAACTCTTAAGGCCTTAGGAATAAAGGCTAGAACGGTCCTAGCATATCCTAGACGCGTCAACGTTAAACCATCAAATCACAAAAAGTTAAACCATCTTGGATTTATGAAGTCAGTGTTATAAATATAGAAACGACTGCGCTTATATTTGTGACCTTTAGATAGAAACTAGGCAATTAGTTCACATCCAAATTTGTACTTAAGAGTTTACTTCAAATGATTTTCATAACTAAATGCATATAGATCCGAAAAATCCTCATTAAGCCGTGTCTTACCATTGAGCTACCACCGCACGTATTAATAACTCGGTCAATCATACAAATTTAGTTTGAAATCGTATGAATCACATTTGATTCATTTTAAAAAAATCCCTTTCGTTTACAAAAGGCTTTATCCGTCCCCAAAACGTATATGAAAAGGTTTCGCAAGCCTCTTAAAAGGTCAAATTATCCCACAATTACTTTCTGCCAATGTCACTCCGGATTTTCTGATGTTGCTTTAGGATTCTGCTGTAAAATCTACGCATTCTACTAAAATTGTCTGGAAACTGGGCTAGTAGAATAAATTAACAATAAATGACTAGGTTTTTCGGTATATTCCAAAAGATTTATGATTTTTATCCAATATAAAGTAGTTTTGAGGGTCACACTCTTAGCGTAACAAATTTTATTTCAATTGATTCAGCCGTTTAATAATAACAGTCGGACAAACAGAAATTCAGAATAACTTTTGCATGTATAATATCATCATCATCTTCCTAGCGTTATGTCCCGTGCATAGTCGGGGCCTCGGGGTCCGCTTAGCCCATGATCCAGGATTCAGTGAGTCTGGTAATTACATTGAAGCGACTGGTCGGACCTTCGTAATCCTAAGATAGGGGAACTAGACAATTTTTGGATCATGGTTACAAATCCAAAGTTGTTTGAATTTCAGGTTTAATCACGATGTTTTCCCTTACCGCCGAGCAAGTGGTATAAATACGTACATAGATTTGAAAAATCCAGAGGCAAGTGCTTGGGTTTAAACCCGCACCCATAGGTTATGAGGTGCGTGTTTTTACCATTGAGCTACCACCGCTCATGTAATTATAGGAACATCAGTAGGTACTTATATGTCGGTGTACCACGCAAGCTAAATTGAGTTTTATTGCATAGTAGTAAAAATAATTCTTTAGCAGCAACATTCTAGCAAGCTGACCCTGAAATATATTGTTTCGGTACAAAATGTGCATAACTCTCTTACTTTTTCATCGCATCTATAGTCATCTATGTTTCTATTAACTATTCTGTGGTAAATGAGTAGGATGAATAACAATGACTTCACAAGGATATATTTGTATATCTTCTTTATTTGTCTTCACTCTTCCAACCTAAGCTGAATTTCTCCAAGTTTTTGTTTTTTTTAATTTAGCCATTTAAATCCCACTGCTGGGCAAAGGCCTCCCCCTGTGCCCGCCACTCCTCTCTGCGCTGTGCCACTTCTTCCCACTTTGGCAAGAAATTTGCGAGATCATCCCGCCATCTATGCCTTGGACGGCCGCGTTTTCGGTGTCCATCATGTGGAATCCAGTTCGTGACTATTTTCTTTCTCCAAGAATATTGATGACAAATTTAGAAGCACTTATATGGACGTTTAATTTTGTTTTTTAAGTTGTATTTCTGACTTGTCCGGGGTAAAAATACCCGCTGACGTGAGCCATTCAGAAATATGACTAGATATACATCAAGTAAGTAGGCTGTCTATTATCTTTCTCAACGGCCAAGGAATCAAAGTTTGAACATTTTTTTTAAACAATAGAGCTGTGGACCTTTTGAAACAAGCCGTTTAAATGCCTACGTTCCCATCTAAAAATATCAGCTAAAATTTTCCTTCTAAAAATACCAGCTTGGAAATCTCTTATTTGCCTCCATTATCCATTCCCCGACCCGTGACATTACTTAGACACTCTTAATTTCCGTGCGAAAAACTAAACAAAAACATCTGTACCATTTGCGTATTTAAAACATTCGGAACAAAAAGTATTGTTAAGTGCTCACAAGTTTTTCTGAGGAGGAATTTCGCGACAACAATCGTATTATGTAAAATACCTTCGTGGCTCGTGGAAATTCGCATATTCCGAGTGCTCGACATTTGCATGATAATTAAGATCTATTAGAATGCTAAAAAATACGGTTAAATTCAATATGGATGGATTCAAGGTTACTTTAGATATTTTTTGGGCCTATACTCACACATATACATATATCACGAGGCCTGCAATCCCCGATAGGCTAGATAGATTCAAGAAGCAACAATACTCTTTAAACCGCATATAGCAAAAAAAAAAAAAGTAAAAAATTGTAAAGTTGGGTTAGCTAATAAATTGTGACGAAATAGTGACAAGAGGCTAGCTCGTCGCTTACAGAAATCACAAATCAATGAGCCAGTGATAAAACTAAATTAGAGTTAAACAAATTGACTAACATCCGGTTGTAGAAACGATACCAAGATAGTTCGTACCAAGGTGGTCTAGGATTAAAAAAGAACGTGCCAATTTGGTTTTCTTTACCTAGCATGTCCTAGGTCCCGCTAGAATACCAGAGCTTCTGCGGTGTTGACCGCAGTGGTAGCAAATACGTTTATTTCTTATTATTATTATCTTTTAATTTTTCCTATTTCTATTTGTCTATTGTATAATGTCTGTTTAATTTTTGTTAGTGTAGGTATGTGTTGACAATAAATCTTTCTTTCTTTCTTTCTTTCTAAAAGACGACTATCGGGTTTTGGGTGTGTAACTGTGTAGGCGCCGAGCCAGCCACTTGTCACTTTTTCACAATTTTTCATCTAACCCAGCCCTAATTTGTTTTTGGCTGAATGTGGCTAGAGGCCCTTTGACTCCGCCTTCATCGGGGATTACGAGCGTGATGGTATGTATGTATGTTCAATGTTCATACCAAAAGTGGATGTACTTCCTCCCTAAGGTTAGGAGTAAGGTCCGCTATACCGTTTTAGTTAGTTTATTGTACATTTACTTAGGGGTAAGATAACTTTGTCAGAAGAGAGGAAGGACATGTGACGAAGAGAGTGATGAGTATGAATGTTAGTGGATAGAGAGGAAGAAGAAGGCCAAATAAGAGATGGATGGATTGTGTGAAAGATGATATGAGTGAAATGGAGTGGATAGCTTGATGACGGCTGACCGGGACGTATGGAAGAAGAAGACATGCTGCGCCGACCCCAGATGAACTGGGAGGCAAGAGGATGATGATGAGAAATAGCTTTGTCAGCGCGTTAAAGAGTGTATGACGTGACATTAACAGGTCAATCAACGTCATCTGTTGACACGCTTATTGGAACTAGTCTTGATTGTCTTGTGGGGTAGACAGATGTCCGCCACACACCAGACCAGGGACGGCAAACCATTGGTACGCGCGCCATAGGTTTCTTTGATGTCATTAATTTATCAAAAACTAGTTGACCCGGGGCAGTTCGTAACGCCCTGTTTTCGGATTTTCGTTATTTTTTTTTTTGCAATGTTTCCATTTTCTTACCGTACTAACTTTCCCTGGAAGATTACAAATATTTTCAAACTAAAATCACCATAATCAGCCCAGCCGTTCACGAGTTTTAGAGAGGCAAACGAACAACTATTCATTTTTATATATATGTATGTAGATAATTGAAACGGTCACGCCAACTGTGTTAAATTGAAAAATCAATTATGTTGACATTTTAGAAACTTTGTAGCGTATAAGGGTCAAAGTCAAAGTCTAAGTCTAAGTTAAAATACTCTTTATTTATATAGGTTTGAAACAAACACTTATACATCGTCAATTCAACAAGAAAGTCAACTAATTATATGAATCTAACACCGGTTCGGAATGCTGTTTCTACCGAGAAGAAAGGTTCGCAACCCCTTCTCTAGACTATATAGTATTGACATTATGTACACATGCAAATTATTGTATATTTTCGGCCGAAATATCTTTATGTATTCATCAGTATCCCGGTAGCGCTGTCTAATTAAAAATCGCAGACTTCATACTAGCCACTATCGTGCCTCACATCACAGCTGTTACTGCTTTGTATGTAGATGTATGGAGATCTGTCTGTCTATAACGAACGCCATTGTTAGGTGGAAAGTAAGACATGTCTTTGTTAGATTCTAATACTTTTATCCTCTTACAATGAGCACAATATGCTTATGTTTCGTCGTAAAAGCTTTCTTGGAATATTCCAATAACATATCTACCTACGTTGATAATAATATATTTCTCGGTATGAAATACGGGGTCTACTTAGATTTAATAAAAGACTATATTTTAGGTTCTTATTCTTCCTCATATTACGCGAGTCTCGAAAAATAATCTGCCTGAGAATTTCCAACAAAGATTTTTCTGTAGCTAATAAATTTCATCTCAAGTTTCGTACCTACTTCTATACATATACTTATGAATAATTATACTTATAATGTCCATCTTAGTAGAATAACGATTTATCATTAAGCTACGAAAAGTTTACGATTGTTCGTAGCTTAATGATACGAGCCTCAAATTCGACGGGTGTGGGTTTAAACCCTAGCGCGTAGATATAATAAAAATAAATTCTCCAGACTGACACACCAATTCCCTTGTCCCAAACTAAGCTTATGCTGGTGCTATAGATATTAGGTGAACGGATAGACATACTTAAATAAGTTTATAAACATCCATTACTCGAGTACAAATGTCCATGTTCATCACACAAAACATTTGCCCCTAGCGGAATTCGAACCCTAATATACGAGAATTCCCTAATCCCAAACTAAGCTAAAGTTTGTGCTATGGATACTAGGTGAACGGATGTTTGAAATCTATGTACCTACGTACGGATTTATGCCACGTTTCCAGCTATGAGGGAAAATATCGAAAGGAAACCCAGATTAAAAACTGTGGATGTATAACCAAGATTTAAGTTTATAACATTTGACTGGCTCGATGGCGCATTCGGTAGTGACCCTGCCCTATGCGCCAAGAGTTGTGGGTTCGATCCGCACCCAGGACAAACATTCGTGTGATGAATGCTTGTGTTTGTTCTGTGTCTGGTGTTAATATTCAATATTTAAGTTTTTATTTGTAATACAACTGTTGATTCTGATAACTGTAACACAAGTGCTTAAGCTACTTACCTCGAAATCAGATCAACGTATGTGATGTAGTCGGAAATTTATATTTATTTATACCTTCCAGATATAATAAAAACAATATTTCAGAACACGAGACACAATTTATCTAGTGGATATAATTCCTTAACAAAAACATGAGATATTTTTATAACTCTTTCGGTTAGGATAATTTAAGATAGATACAATATTTGTATTAAACATACAAAACAGATCAAATATTACTATTACGGCGAATAGACACTCAAAGAAAATGTCTAGACAATGATAAGATCAGCATATTATGTGTAACTTATTTTTGGAAAATACGCCATGTTAGCTAATATAACTCTACTGGAATTATGTTTCATTATCCGCGGAGGCAAATGAAACAAAATTAGTCTCAAAGCGGAAGTATCGACAATGTGTTTCCAGTTATTACACATAATTTGCGTTTAGGTATTAGACCAAAAATATATTGAATAAAGCATTGACGTATGTTTAAGCGGTACCGCACATAACACATTTTAAAGCTATAACACGATTATATCAATACATACAGACCTACATAACTTCACGCCCATAATCCCCAAAGTCAGACAAAATAAAAAGCAGTAGACTGGGTTGGATAAAAATTGTGAGAATTTGTTAGCATTTCTAGTTATCACTTTATCAATTTATTTACATAATTATCATCTATTGTTGTAAAATCTGTTGCTTAATTTCGGGCCATTTTGAAACATATCTAGTTATAGGTACTATAATATTATAAAGCTGAAGAGTTTGTTTGTTAATCTCAGGCGCTAGTCTCAGGCACTACTGGCCAATTTGAAAAATTCTTTCAGTATTAGATAGCCCATTTATCGACGAAAGCTACAGGCTATATAACATTAACTATAAACGCGGGTGAAACCGCTGGCACAGCCAATATATAGTAAAACATAATTGAAGATGTCCATGTGTTTGCTCTACAGTGAAAGATAAAACGGTTTTATAAATAGCCAGTCCACATTTCATGGTTCGTATCAAGATGTCGCGCTAGCGCAGATCAAAGAGTCGGCGATCCATCTATGTTTAGTGCCACTTTGATTATGATGTAACGAGTTTTTCGGTAAGCGGGTTGTCATCGTCGTCTGTTTTGCTTTTTATTAAGCAATCTCTTACAATACATATGTAATAATAATGATAATAATAAATTTATTGCTTTCATGAGTACCAAAGGTGTTACACAGGCATAATTAGAACATTATGATACCCATTTGGGCATAGTAAATTAATTATGTTAATACTAGTCTATATTACCATTATGTGAAATACAATAGGGATGTTGACTGGCTAGTCAATTGAGATACTTTTTAAGAGCTGTCAAAACGAAATCACTTCATAGATTTTGTATGGGCTTGTCAACGTGTGACGTCACTAGTTTGTATAGTCAACTGACTTAATATTAAGCAGTTTTTGTAAAATTAAACATCTTAGACTCAATATGATACAAAATCAATAAGGCTTAACAGCATACTACGATACTTTCTTATTCAGAATTGATATTTTAAAATTAAATATAAATGGTGTCAACATCTCAATTATAATGTAAGTAGATCGAACATGTAACATATTTGTTTTCTAGTTTAAATATATTAAGAGAAAGTGTTGTAAACAAAATTTTGTTTTAAGCAAATTAAAAACAAATTCTTAGTATGACGGTCTATTTACAGTCATTAGAATTTGGCTATAGTTTAATAAGAGTAGTTTGAATCCGTTTAATGAATTGAGATAATTTCTTTTTTTTTCTTTTTAAATTTTAAAGAATGGATGACGAAAGATTGACTAAACAGATATACAATGCGAATGTGGAAGGATGTAGGAGCCGCGGAAGGCCCAGGCTCACCTACCATGACCAGATTGGTTGTGTATTAAAAGAAGGTGATGTTAGGAGTCATAAAAATCGTAGAGCTTGTATGAAAAGGATTATGAATGTTGAAGAGGCGAGTGAGGTGTGTAAGGATCGTGCCATATGGCGTTCGGTTCTCTCTGCCTACCCCGCTAGGGAAGTAGCGTGAAGTTTAGTTAGTTAGTTCTTTTTAAATTTATTAAATAATCAAGTAAGTACAACACAAAATTTAGTTTGTACCTCACAAACGAAATCGCATTTTGATTTGACATGGTTTTCTAATGGGTATTCGTAGTTATACTGCATTTTCCACAATTAAATTCAGATTCATAACGTACTGTTATATCCTGGACATGTTAGTAGGAACGCCACCCTAGCGGCTGCTGAGCCAGGTCAGCAGTCCTTAGCTAAACGAAAGCCATACTTTAAGAGTCAGTCTGTATTAACCATCTTTCGTGAGCGGTTGCCCCGGGATCCCTTTAAACTATTTTTGTAATCTATTTGAAATTAAAGTGTTTTAATTAATTCCTTTTTTTTTTAAAAACACGATCGTGAACTTCCGTATAACAATTGGTGGCAGCGGTGGGATCCGTAAATCCCCAGTAGCCTAAAGGTGACCGCTCCCTAAGCAGACTCAATCTAAACCCTAAAATTGTTTTAAATAAACAAAATTTATCCTACTTACCGTAAACATCCTGGACAATACTCATCTATCCGTGAAGTGAACACCATCAAGATCGCGTGTGCATGCTGAAATATCCTGAAAGACTTACCCATCCGTGACGTAGACAGTTCCGAGTTCCTGTGCACTTATTGTGATTACCTGGAGTACGCTCACCCATCCGAGGCGCAGTTGCTGTGAAGACCCCACGTAGTAGCCGTCTTATCCTGAAGAACGCCAGCCCATCTGTGGCTGATCTCCTGTCGTCGAATCCTGGAAAGAAGAAACCTAGAAAAAATCAAGTAGTAAGGAGAAACTTACCCAGTCATCCAGAGCAGCCGCAATCCGCATCCAGGCCGCCGTCTACCCCTTCATCTCCAACTACAAGAAGGCTGAAAGAAAAGTCCTACGAATATCCGAAGAATAGCTGAAATCATAGTGTCAATACAAACCGAACACCTGAACGCACCTTATCGCTGCAGTGGAACGCGATGCATCCCGCCGTCGCGCTTATCGCCGTCGCCCACGCAGTATTCCAGTAAGTCTTTGGTCATTGTTTGTACCCGAGATTTTAGAGTTCAGTAGTCTCTCTTAAAGAACGCTATTATTTTTTATTTGTGTCTCAAATTATTTAGAGTTTAATATTTTTTGTTTTGGCATTATCGTTAAGTCCTATAAGTAATGAGCAATAACGAGGAAAAAGTAATTCTTGATAAGAAATTAATCCTAGATATTCCAACATTTTCGGGAGCTGTGGCAGGACCTAAAAGCCCTACTATATCTCCTAAACCAGCTAAATCACCAAAGGTCAACATGCCTGATTTGGAGTTAAATATTTTACTTAAATTTATAAAACCGTATGACGGTTCAAGAGAAACTTTAAACTCTTTTTTAGTAAATTGCAATAATGCCTTTGAATTAGCCACAGAGACACAGAAGCTTATCCTCTTTAAATATATTCTAAGTCAACTCCAAGGGAAGGCCGAAATCGCTTGTTCTATCAAGGAGTTTTCAAATTGGGAACAGTTGAAGGAGTTCCTGAAAACACAATTCAGTGAACGGAAACATTATGCTCACCTGCTGATGGATCTGCAGGAAAGCAAACAGGGTCCAGGTGAGAACGTCAACCAATTTGCGCTTCGAGTAGAGACTTGTTTGTCACAACTATTAACAGAGGTATCATTGTCAACAACAAAACTAAAAGAAATTCCGGGCAGAACCGCGGGTATGAACGACCTCGCGTTACATCATTTTCTTATGGGTTTACATCCGCGAATTTCAAACATTGTTAGATGTAGGGCACCTGCGACCTTAAACGAAGCGATAAGCCTCGCTGTTTCAGAAGAAAGAATACAGCAAAGCTTATACAAGCGCCCAGTATCAGAGCAGAAATCCAACAATAATAATAATACCAAAGTCAAGTTCGGATTTCCGTCTAGGCCAAATTTTAACCCAACACCAACGCAGAGACCCGCACGTCCTGCGTCTGGTGGGCTTTTCTGTAGGTATTGTAAAGCCTCTGGCCATGATATTGGTGATTGCGAAAAACGTAAATTCAATAATAACCGCTTTAAGGTCAACCAAAATCCTTCGACAAGCCAGGGTTTTTATAAACCACCCCCGCGAGTTAATTATGTAGAACCTAATGATGATGATGGTCAAAATGAGGTCCAGGATGAACCTTTAAACGAATAGTGGGCTCCCGACGGTGTCTCGTGAGTCCCAATAACCGACCTTCTCCGACATACTACCAAAATGGCACCCGTTTACACGATATCTCTATACAATCACAGGCCCACCGACAGGGTATAAAGCCCCAAACCGAAGGCCATGTCTCTATCCAATCTCAGGCCCACCGACAGGGTATAAAGCCCCAAACCGAAGGCCATTTCTCTATCCAATCTCAGGCCCACCGACAGGGTATAAAGCCCCAAACCGAAGGCCATGTCTCTATCCAATCTCAGGCCCACCGACAGGGTATAAAGCCCCAAACCGAAGGCCATATCTCTACATTAAATCCTAAATCCAAGAGTCACACGGGTAATCAGCCCCAAATAAGAACTCAACCTTCTAAACCAAGCTCTAAAACAAAAGATGTAGAAATATACGAAGTCAATTTAGATACATCAAAGAGATTGTTACCGCACGTCCTTCTTAATTCATCGGTATCTGATATCCCATTATCTTTACTAGTCGACTCGGGATCGGCTATATGTTTACTAAAACAATCTAGTATTCATAAAAATCAAAAACTTATTAGCGAACCAATCAAGCTTAAAGGTATAGATCCTGGAAATGAACCAACCCCCACAGCGGGTCACTTTAACCTCAAACTGAAATTAACAAAAAACAATTCCGCATCATTTAAGTTTCATGTTGTAAAAAATATCAACCTACCCTATGATGGTATCATAGGAACGGATTTCCTAACAGCTTTTGGCTGTAAAATCGACTATACTCACGATACCCTAAAATTAGGGAAACATGATATTAAATTGCACTTTTTCGACCCATTCTACATTATTCCGCCTCGCACTGAAACTGTGATCGAATGTTCGGTACGAAAAACTGATCTGAAGGAAGGTATCATTATGGATCAGCATCTCTCCGACAACTTACTAATTTCTAACTGTATCGTAAAGATCAAAGATAATAATCGAATAAACTTAACCATTGTAAATACATCGGAATCCCCGATCAATATTAATTCTTGCCTAGACCTCACAGTAGAACCTTTACATCCTACTGCAATCCAACTTAACCATGATCACATAACAAATGCGTTTGACCGAACCACTGAGGTTATCAACTCACTGAGGACAGAACACTTAAACCAAGAAGAGTCTAACGCTCTCCTTGAACTCTGTTCTCAATACTCAGACATATTCTACTTACCGGATGACCAATTAACGTATACCTCTGCTATGCAGCACCAAATTAAAACAAATAGCGACACTCCTATTCACACTAAATCATACCGTTTTCCTGAGTGCCACAAAAAAGAGGTTGAAACCCAGATCAACAAAATGCTTGATCAGGGCATTATAGAACATTCTTCTTCTCCTTGGAGTTCTCCTATTTGGGTAGTCCCAAATAAAACTAGATTCCCAAGGTCAACGCAAATGGCGTATTGTAATCGACTACCGCAAATTAAACGATATAACAATCGGAGACTCGTACCCCATTCCACAAATATCGGAAATACTTGATGAACTCGGGAATAGTAAATATTTTTCAACACTAGATCTTACTTCCGGTTTCCATCAATTATTGATATCTCCCGAGGACGCTCCCAAAACCGCTTTCAGTATTCCCCAGGGACATTTCCAATTTACTCGTATGCCATTCGGGCTCAAAAACGCTCCATCAACCTTCCAAAAACTAATGAATAGTTGTCTCTCAGGCCTACAAGGCACGCGGTGTTTCGTCTATCTAGACGACATCGTCATATATTCTCCTGATTTAAAATCTCAAATTGATAACCTTAAGGCAGTATTTGAAAGAATTCGAGGCTTTAACCTAAAATTACAGCCCGATAAGTGCGAATTCTTACGAAAAGAAGTCGCCTATTTGGGACATATAATCGGCGAAAATGGTGTAAAGCCTAATCCCGAAAAAACAAAGGCTGTAACCGATTTTCCGACGCCAGAATCTCCCAGAGATATTAAATCCTTCCTTGGTTTAGCCTCATACTATCGTAGATTCATCCCAGATTTTGCTAAATTAGCTAAACCTTTAACGTCCCTTTTGAAAAAGAATACTCCTTTTATATGGAAAAATGAACAACAGTTAGCATTCGAATCCCTAAGAAATAAATTAGTATCTGCCCCAGTCCTTGCATTCCCAGACTTTACACAGCCCTTTATACTTACTTGTGACGCGTCGAATCACGCTATATCCGCAATACTGTCGCAAGGTACAGTAGGGCAGGACCGGCCAATAGCATATGCATCTCGAACGTTAAATAAGGCAGAATGCAACTACAGTGTTACAGAAAAAGAATGTCTTGCCATCATTTTCGGTACTAAAACTTTCCGCCCTTATCTTTATGGTACTAGATTCAAAATCCTGTCAGACCACAAGCCGCTTCAATGGCTTTTTAATAGTAAGGATCCTGGTTCAAGGCTTGTCCGTTGGCGTCTCAAACTAGAGGAGTTTGAGTACGAAATTCATTACAAGAAAGGCAAGACAAACACGAACGCTGACGCCCTATCACGATACCCCGTAAATCCTATCCAACCAACCGAAGATAACCTACCTGTTGTCCAACCTGTAGAACCTGTAGAACCTGTAGAACCTGTAGAACCTGTAGAACCTGTAGAACCTGTAGAACCCGTAGAACCTGTAGAACCTATACCTGAAACGTCAAATCCTAACCCAACCGATGCTAACTCAACACCGCCTTTCAGCCCGCTGACATTAGAAGACCTGGGTATAGGACTCTCTAAGAGTCTTTTAGATGCGGACAGTAACGACTTACCTTCTATTGATCTTCTAGAGGATGAGGACTTATCCCCAACTGCTTACAGTCCGCCTAAAGAATCTCCAAATCCTGCTCCACCTGAAAACAATCCAAAGAACTTACCTGTTCAGCAACCTTCGCCATCCCCGAGCACTTCAGCTCCTACAAACTCTTTCCTTCTATCCGGTGATTACTCCACGTTAATAAAAGTTATGTCAAATAAAAATCTTACCTTCAATACGCATATAGTTGAACATAACGAAAGCCTCACTAAAGGCTCGTCCAAAGTAGTTATAGTCCCGACATCAATCGATCTTGACGAATCTAATCCTTACATCTCAGAAGTATTGGATAACTCGGAAAATCTTCCAGATATCCTTAACACCGAAAGAGAATTATTTTCCTATACAAAAATTGAGTTAAAAAACAAAGTATACTACTTCGTATACACAAGGGTAAATCATTTTGATGTGGCATCATACCCTGATATTTTTAAAACTATTAAATGCATTCGAGACCAATTAATTAATATTGAAGATATTCCTGAGATAAGCATTCCAGATTTCCGAAATGCTTTCGAAGCACATTCATTTATCAAAATTTACAATATTCTACTTTACCTATTTCACAACACTCACATCGTAGTGAATATTTATCACAATGATATTACCTACCCTTCGCCCAGCGAAGTTAGGAAAATTCTATTCGATAATCACGACATTCCAATAGCTGGACATTTAGGTTCAAATCGAATGTATGCCAAAATTAAGGAGAGATACTATTGGAAAGGAATGCGTGGTGACATAGAGTCCTATGTAAAGCAGTGCAAGTCTTGTAAGGAAAATAAAGCACTTAGGAAATTAAACCGGGCTCCCATGCAAATTACTAGCACTTCAACCGAACCTTGCCAACGTATATCCCTTGATATAGTAGGACCACTTCCCGAATCAGGTCCTGCAAAACTAAGATACATCTTAACTGTACAAGATGACTTCTCGAAATTCTCTTCGGCATACCCAATCCGTAGCACCACAGCGGAGGAGACTAGTGAATGTTTAGTTCACTATATCTCCATCTTCGGCATTCCAAAAACAATTCTTACAGATCAGGGAACTAATTTTACTTCGGATTTATTCAAAAAAACTTGCCAATTTTTAAAAATTAAAAACCTATGGTCCTCTCCGTATCACCCGCAGACACAGGGTGCCCTCGAGCGAAGTCATTCGACACTTAAAGAATATCTAAAATCCTACGTCAATGACGAACAATCAAACTGGCCTCGTTACGTATATACGGCAATGCTTGCCTATAATACATCTGTACATTCCACAACTCATTTTACACCGTATGAATTAATGTTCGGGTGTAAACCGTTTATTCCGAATTCAATTTACGACGAATTCCCAGGAGCCACATATCCGGACTATGTCCGTATGCTTCAAAACCGCTTGAAATATTCCCGTGAAAAGGCCCTGGATTTCATTAGGAAATCCAAGGAATCATCCAAGTCATACTATGACACACGTACTCGCCCTACGAAGTATAGGGTTGGAGAATACGTATATCTCAAAAATCACTTGAGATTACGTAAGGCCCTATCCCCTCTCTGGAAGGGTCCTTACAAAATAATAAAGTTAAATGGTAACAACACCCTTACGTTGCTAATTAATCGACGTCACGTCACACATCACTTTGATCAAGTGAAACCAGCTGACGTCGGGGGTAACCTGTAAAATAAAAAATAAATTAGTATTTAGTCTATAGAATAGCAAATATATTAAACATAATCTTTAAGTTAATAATAATTATTAAATTGATACTTACCTTTATTTAGACTTAATTGTGACTATCAATTTTCAGTACAGTTGGGGGTCAATCTCACCAAGATTTCATCCAGCCGATTACCTCAAGTCCGGGTCTTTATTTTGACTACCTAGGTAAACTGAAAACTAACAATGTCCAATTGAAAATCCTGGCGCCTGTCGACATTTCGCATTTCGGTCCACACATAGAAAATATCGAAGCCGCCTTAGATATGACAAGTTATCTGTGTAGAGAAACACGCATAGTAAATATAATATCCGAATGTCACAGTAGAATACAACCTCTTACGATACGATATCAAGACATGAGCAAGGAATTTGTATCAATCTCACATCTGATAGACAATAGGTTTAGACGCAATGCTTGGATAGGGGGTATAGGCACAGTCTTAAAGCAAATATTTGGTACCCTAGATGAGAATGACGGCATTAAATATAATGATGCCATAAAATCTCTTCATAACAATCAAAAACAACTTACCTCATTAATGAAGGAAAACATACTGGTTACAACTTCTATGATAACTTCTTATAATAAAACTCTTAATAAAATCAAGGAAAATGAAATTAACCTAAACGAAGCTATCGACAACTTGTCACTTCGTGTTATGAATATAACTGAAATAACTAATGGTCTACAAATCAGTAACGATGTCGATCAACTTTTAAGCTCATTGGAATCATCAATACTGACCTTGTCATTTCAATTAGAGGATTTGATCAATGCTATTCTATTTAGCAGCCAAAATATCTTGCACCCCGCTATAATAACCCCAAGTCAGTTGCATACCGAACTTGCTAATAACTATCGTCATTTGCCAAGCGACCTCGAGTTGCCTGTGACCCTAGACATTAGCTCTATTCATCTTATTTTAAGTATATCTACTTTAGTGTGTTATTTTATAGATAATAAGATAATATTTGTTTTACAAGTGCCACTAGTGAACACTAAAGATTATATGTTATATCACAACATAGCTCTTCCTACACCGCATGATAGTAAGGAACCAAAATCATTTAGTCTAATAGTCCCGAGTAATAAGTACATAGCAATGACCAAAGACAAATTACATTATTGTGTTTTTAATAGTTTGGATACATGTGAAATTGTGAATACAGGGACTTACATTTGTGACGTTGAAAATATATACGCGACTGACGCTAAACCGATCTGCGAAAGCGAATTATTAGCGAAAGTAATAAGTGTAAAACCATTACAATGTGAAACAAAAAGTGTGTATGGAATTTTAGATATCTGGAAACCATTAGTAAATAACAAATGGATTTTTGTCCAATCAGAACCTAATAAAATTTCAATAGATTGTTTAAATTCTAACTTGTACGAAACAAACATTTTAGGAACGGGCATAGTCACCGTCCCCGATGATTGTATTGGCTATTGTAAAAGTACTACATTGTTACCAAAATACAATAATTTAAATATTACATCACCCATTAATAACTTTCCGGATTTTAACTTAGTGGACGACACTTGTTGTACAAATAAGTTTAACATTGTGAAGAATTATGTGTCTCCGGTCCATCTACGAAATATAGACCTCGATGATTTTAATTCACAAAACAACATTTTAATGAAATCTTTAAACGATTTAGATAAATTAGAAATTATTGAAACCCCACATATAGTGAAGTATGGGACACATTATTCTATTCTTATAATTTTAGTTTCTATTATATTCAATATATACATAATGTATGTTATTTTTAAGAAATATTGTAAATCCAGGAGCAACCAACTATTTAAATTCAAACTAACTAACTAACTAACTAAACTTCACGCCACTTCCCTAGCGGGGTAGGCAGAGAGAACCGAACGCCATATGGCACGATCCTTACACACCTCACTCGCCTCTTCAACTTTAAGGTAAACAGACCATCATCACATTCTTTAGAGCAGACAGATAGACAGGATCCTGAAATAGTGATGGAACCTATTACCCCTTCACTCAGAACTAAGATCTAAAGGAGACTTAGAAGTTAACCCCAAGTCTCCTCTTAAAGGGGGAGGTGTTATATCCTGGACATGTTAGTAGGAACGCCACCCTAGCGGCTGCTGAGCCAGGTCAGCAGTCCTTAGCTAAACGAAAGCCATACTTTAAGAGTCAGTCTGTATTAACCATCTTTCGTGAGCGGTTGCCCCGGGATCCCTTTAAACTATTTTTGTAATCTATTTGAAATTAAAGTGTTTTAATTAATTCCTTTTTTTTTTAAAAACACGATCGTGAACTTCCGTATAACAGTACGTACAATCTAGAAATTTCAATTGCGGATCGCAGGTAATTAGTGAACAGATCTTATTATGAAGTCAATGGCGAACGACTCCTCACCTCTTGAATCAATTACAAATTTCAATCAGACCACCGTACAATCTGATTTCAACGTAAATCCTTTAATCTTCCCCAGTCAGTGAACTTACATTCAGCATTTTGTAAACCTAAATACCTAGTGGTCTATTGTTTAGAGTCCCTTACCTGAGATTTATTGTCATAGCTAATGCGTAGAGTTTAATTAAAGTATGAAAATTGGATTGCTATTCAAAAGGGCCATTTACTACAAAAGGGTTATGGTAGAAATATACTAGTGGTCGTTAGATTGATTTAAAGTACTTTTCAAAATATTTTTTGTTATATACATACATACATAACATCACGCCCATAATCCCCGAAGGGGTAGGCAGAGTCAAAGGGGCAGCATGCCCCTTCAACCACATTCAGCCAAATAAATATAAATAAAGCCGGGCTGGGTTAGATAGAAAATTGTGAAAAAGCAGTGACAAGCGGCTAACCTGTCGCCTACTCAGTCACATACCCAAAAGGCCGTAAAACATTAGTCGCCTTTTACGACATGCTAGGCAAGAACCACAGTTGGCATATGCTTTTTAAGTCCCAGATCAACATAGGCCAAGTCCCAAACCAACATGGGATTATTTTTTTGTTATTTCCTTCATTTTATTTATTTGGGGAACTTTTACAAGCATTCATTCTTGCATCATGAGACAAAGAGCGATGTGTTGTGGAACGAATTAAACTCCGAGATAGCCTCCATCGTGCAGTACCGGAGGAGTCGGCTCCCCCATTGCCAGGTATATCCGATTTATTTTGCGCGATCATGAAGGAAAATATGCGAGATGAATAATAATAAAATCTTTTGTTTATAGTTTTTTTTAAGTTTCCGAAGTCAACATTCTCTATGCCAGAGACAATAGAGTTAATGTAATAGTTTTATACTTGACTTTAACCTAACTAGACAGTAAACCTTTGTAAAATTAAAAAATTCTAGAACACCTCTGTAATACACAATATCTATGGCATCGTCCGCCACCTCGCTATTCTAATCTACATTTTCCCATAACCCCAAATTTGCATTTTTGCGATGCACCGTGCGAGCGAGAGGGATAACATCAGCTATGCAGCTAGACCGAGACGGAGGCTTTCTATCGGGCACAGACTAAAAAGGCGGGAAACTGTTAATTCTCGAAAGCTCAATCCCCTTACATTGTAGAGAAAATACACTGTGGGAAAGTATTATGGATTTACAATATGCGTTTTTAGCTTTATTTCGTTGTAATAAGGGCGGGAATGGCGTGTGACCGCGGTGATTCGTGTCAGGCCGATGCACTCAGCGTCTTAGACATTAGTCTAAAAGCAACGACCTACACCGTATTCATTTGCAAGTGAATGAATCCGGGCGAATACGAATTGCGAGTGCTTTTAGCGAATCTCTGTATGCTGTTATGTAAGCTATTGAGCCGTAATTGGATTAACACGCGCCTACTAATAAGCGAGCTAGTTTAGTGAGGCAATAAAGTGACTGTAGGGAATATGTGTACCATTTATTATTTATTTGATCAAGTCTACGAATACATGTGAACAAGAGTTGCATGAAAAATCTATAGTTTTTCAATCGATAGTTTAACCGTCAAATCATTTATACGATCGATAGGACAATCGATAGTATCGATAGTGTCGATCGCTGCCTTCCAATGAACTATCGATAGTATTGCTCTTCAATATTGTGTAGACTATCGATAATATTGCTGCTCACCGATAGTTTTTACGGAATCGATTGTCCATCAATATCGATAGTTCATCTATCGTTAGGCTGTCGATAGTCAATCGATATTGGTCTATCGAACGGCAAAACTAATGTGAACGATTATAGAAGATTCTTGTATCTTGATAATTGACCAAATAATAGAATTATGGGCGTACTCTAGGGTGGCAGGGGGTTCATCTGCTCCCCCTGGAACTCGTGTGCCAAGGTCTCTTTATTACAAGAACCTACCAATAATATTCTATTGCCTGCCTTACCTGAACCAACAAATTTTGTATTGCTCCGCCCTCCGTCAAATTAATTTTTTAAACCAATTTTTTTTAAATATTCAGTGTAATATTGTTTTTTATATATTTTTCTGCGAATGCGACTATGGGTAAGTACGTATATTTACGCACAATTTGCATTAAAAGCAAATTCTCCGTAGATTCGGCCCGGTTTATACAGCCCGCAACTAGTACCTAGCGACACCATGGCCCTGTTACCATATAACTTCTAATATTTTCCTCCAACCAGTGGTCAATTTCAAAGGCATCTGATCTAGTTCCAGCGAGCATACCTCACATATAAAGCAACAAACACGTTCAAACGTACTCTTAAACTAAATATGTAGCTGTTATACAAAGATAAAATCATTCCCGCGCCCATACTGAGCGGCTTTAATTCCATAACAGTAGGATACTTAGCTGTAAACGTATAAATCATGCCATTCCCAGACACATGTCAAGGCGCGCGCGCACCGCGACCGTGAGGTTTTTACCGCGAGACACATTTGTCATGGACGGCGAACTCATTAGAACCGCTGATTATTATACAAGAGATTTATTGGCGATAATTATGAAGAGGTAATTTAAACCGGATGTTGTTAGAGGAGCGACCCGTCTCGGTAGTCTGTAGACGTCTCTAGACTAACATCTGTACTCTAGGAAGCCTCGAGATTATAGTTCCAATAATCGTGTCAACAGATGACGTTGATCGAAGTAGCATAAACGAAACCATATACATTCTACAACGCGCTGACCAATTTATTCTCGTCACTAAGTGTATATAAGTACAATACACCGAGACGGTCATTCGGACCTAGGTCCCCGAGCACATAACACCCAGCTCGGTGGAAGCACTTACTCCACTTTTGGTGCGAACGTTGAAATTGAATAAAGATTAGATATCATTTTAATTTTTTTTTTTTTTAATAAATATTTAATTATACTCGTACATTAAAGGTAACACGCAGGCCTTCCTGATAGTAAAGAGCGAAGCGTATGGACATTCACAACACCAGAATTAAAGGCCTTGTTAACATTGGTGGTGCCTTCGTTAGGCCTTATTGAAGTGAAAACCTTGTCAGGGAGAGTCGTATCATATACACTGCTGGATTCAACCCTTCCAATAAATTTACAGTGAAAGCGATCAGCATCAAGCGAATTCCTAATACTTTCATCTTATTTCTTCACTGGAAATTTGTTCAATTCATTTCTATTCCTGAACATATTTGCTTTATCAATTATCCCTAATACGTGTTGTGTGTCCTAGTTTCTCCGGGATCAATTGATTCTTATCAGACGCTAGGATATCTACACTATATTTCCATCACAAATATTCCTGCTCTAAAAGTCAGTATTTCTCCGGACCATATGCTTTGTATATTACCAATTCGATCTAACAATTCATAGGCTAGATGACTAAAAAAATCAGTTTAGTCCGTCATAAAAAAAATATTAAACACGTTTTTTTTTTTTATTTGTCAATCAAACATTGACGAAGTTACAATGCGTTCAAGTTGCGCGTGACGACACGCTTTCGTACAATTTTTACAAAATAGTGACGCCGCAAGCCGTCACTTCAAAACTTTGATGCTCTTTATCTTTGTGATTTTTTGTTCATTTGATAAAGCGAAAAATATGTGTCTAGTATTTTCGTATAATCTAAGTGACGGACTAAATATAATTATAGCTTTTTAATGCCGTCACCATCACTATTAGATTTATTATATTTGCTTTGGAAACAGTATCAGCATTTGAGTGATTCTGCTATATTTTAGGCAGGGTTTTAACTAAGTCCTTGACAATTACCAAATAGCAAGTTTCAACTTGCTATTTGGTAATTAAACTGCTTATCTTAACACGAAAATATGGCTTATTGTACCGATAATATTATATGCTAAAACCATTATTAACAAGCGGGCTTTGTAGAGAATTGTTGATATTACGCTGGATTTTCTCTGCCCTCTTCGCGTGTAAATCTGAAGCTTAACTAGTTTTTTCGATCAGCCTATAACTTACGATATTATTGCGCTACTTTCATACTTTGTTGCTCTGAGAGTAAAGGCGTATCTACATATACGTGTAATGGATACTTAGAAGTTATAATTAATAAACTAAGAAGCTTCTATATTTTCTTTATTCTTTCACTTCATCAGCTATTGTATTATACTACAAATAGACACGTCAAACGTAATTAATATAAACTGTAGAGCTTATATGAAAAGAATCATGAATGTTGAAGAGGCGTGTGTAAGGATCGTGCCATATGGCGTTCGGTTCTCTCTGCCTACCGCGCTAGGGAAGTGGCGTGAAGTTTAGTTAGTTTTAGTTAGTTATGATTTACAAATCTATACTTACTTATATTATAAAGCTGACGAGTTTGTTTGCTTGAACGCGCTAATCTCGGGAACTACTGGTCCGATTTGAAAAATTCTTTCAGTGTTAGATAGCCCATTTATCGAGGCAGGCTATAATCTATATAACATTAACCATAAACGCGATTGAAACCGCGGGGATGGCTAGTATTAGATATATTACATACCATACCGGAAAAGCTGAAAAATTATCTAATGTAAATTTTTGTCATAAAACTTTATGGACTCCACGTTAAGAAACCGTATTCCGTGTTGTTTCATACTATATTAAGCCCTATATATTATTTTGCTTTTGCAGTTGGATGTTCAGGAGATAAGCATTTTTAAAAAGTATGCACGTCCTCTGAAAATGCAGTAGAATTTTATAAGCAAATAAATCTTTTGTTTCATGGCTTTATCTTATTTTGTTAAAAGTTTTTCTCCCGTCCCGTATTGAGGATTGTTTCAAAACATTGCTGTCCATGAAAAAAGTCAAGTCATGATTCCTGAATTACCAAATTTACCTCACTACTACCAAGGTTGTATCTAAAAACATAATGTTTTTGAAGTCTCTATAGCTTAGCGAAATAGTCTACAAGCGGAACTAATATCATTTTTACACAATAATGGTCTAACAAAAACACTTTAAACTCAAAGTGGGCGCCTCTATTTTTTCCTTAGTTTTTATCGCAGTGCAATTTCAAAACTTAACCTTTGTAAACATTTTTCAGTTACAAACAATTACATCTGAATAATGTAATTTTCGAAAATACTAGACTTACAAAAACTCGGGAGACAAACATAACATAACATAACATCACACCCATAATCCCCGAATGGTTAAGCAGAGTTGAAAGGGCAGCAAGCCCCTTCAACCACATTCAGACAAAAATAAAGCCGGGCTGGGTTAGATGGACAATTGTGTAACAGCAGTGACAAGGGGCTAACCTGTCGCCTACACAATCACACACCTAAAACCCGATATACCATTAGTCGCCTTTTACGACATGCTAGGCAAGAACCACAGTTGGCATATTCTTTTTAAGTCCCGGACCAACATGGGACAGTGGGCTGGGTTGGATGGAAAGCTGTGAAAAAGGAGTGACAAGTGGCTTGCTCGTCGTCTACTCACTCACATACCCAAAAGCCCGTAAACCATTAGTCGCCTTTTACGACATGCTAGGCAAGAACCACAGTTGGCACATTCTTTTTTTTTTGTCCCAGAGATCAGCATGGGCCAAGTCCCAACTTGGGAGACAGAACTGATTTACTCTGCCTCGGGGGATTTTCTTGACGACGTACTAAAATCTGACTGGAAACGAAAATAGGATTGACACAAATTTCATTTCCTTAGTAAAACTAGATTCCAGAAAGTTTTTCTTTTTTTTAAATGAATCTATAGTTAACCTTTGAATGTCTTAGTTTCACGATCTTCAATCATTTACTGGTCTAGTTTATTATAACAGTTTTTAGGTTTTCAACTTAGTTTTTTTAAATTTCTGTAGTCTTGCCCTGTAGTTAGTCCCAGGTGCTTTTACCTGGGACTAACAGCTTAACCTTATTGAGGCAAGAACAGTCGACTATTTATACTATTTCTATTTTTTTTAGGTTAATTTTTGCTCTTTGATCAATTTTTTTCTTTGATCAATCAATCTTTTTTGATCAATCTTTGATCAAAGACTTAAATCATTAGCTTGGTGACAAAATAACACCTCACTCTTAATAATGATATGATTACAAATTAATACTCTTTTTAACAGTTTTCAAAACGAGATCATCCTCCCATCTTTCGAATTTTATAGATTCCGAATAGTGTATTTTGCATTTTTATATAGATACTAGCTTCTGCCCGCGGCGTTGCTTGTATGGTACATCGATAAAACATAGCTTATGTGTTATTTTAATGTATAGGCTATACTATCGCAAAGTTTCATTAAAATCCATGTAGTACTTTTTGCGTGAAAAAGTAACAAACATTCACACATCCATCCATGCATCCATACAAACCTTTTTTATATTAGTATATAAGTATATATAGTATATAATATTAGTAAGATGCTTCTTCAAGTTTTAGTACGTACTATTTGCGGCTCTCCAGAAATGGAGCTCATTAAAATCGCACTCGTAAAATGCGAGATTTTTCATGGTTATTTATGACATGCGCGATATTTTTAATGAACACTAACATTTGAATGACGTCTCTATGAGTTTTGCCTTCTATGTGTGGTCTTAGGTAAGATTTAATATTATAATTACCAATTATGGTTTCATTTAAAAGCAAAAAATATTTTTGTTATATTTTTACCTCAAAACTTATTTCACATCTGACTCTTTGATACGATTACAACGCATTATAATCAACAGCATTCTTCTATGACTAGATTAATTATATTAGTCTTATTAATAGATGTTGAAAACAACTCTAAGAATCAAGATTGTTAAGAAAATATCAGCTAATAAGGTAGTTTAAAGTATCCTAAAATGTTCGTTATTGTATCTTTGATAAATAGTTAGGGAAATTGTAAATGTGCACTTGTTAGGATCACATATTGATATCCTAATGATTACAAATAATAATTGAATCAATGAACCAACTGTCCGATAATAAATATCTCAATGTAAATTTGTATAGACTCCTGCTCGGCTTCCAGCGAAACCGTGTTGCCGGGTCTGTCCATATATTCGTTTGAGCGACCCTAACTAGGGCACCGTACATAAACCCGTACATAAATTTATATACATGAGGAAAACCCGGAAAACACGCCCAGCAAACTCGTTCCTAAACCTACATCCTAAAAGCAATATAGATACTTGATTTCGTGTCCCGTACAGCACATTACGAGCAAACTTCTACGGTTGAACAATTTTCCGCGGTGCTCTTCCGATCGCCGACCGACCTAAATGTTCAAATTGCTCCCGTGCCCGCTAAACATCTTACGAAAATTATGGAACCCAGAAACGCCGCGGCGCGTTCGAATTCAGCCGCATAACACGAAACGCCCCATATTTCGACACGTCATCGCTGCTACGCTTACATCACGGAGGATATTTTCCCGAAAAAGGATTGTACAACTATGTATTTCAGGGAGACGGAATGCTGGGAAACGCGGAGTTTTATGTGCAGGGAGCAGGGAGGGGGGGGTCGGTCGATCGCCTCCGAGACTTGGCTCACCGGGCGCGCGCGGCGGCAACGTCGCGCGGCGCGGGGGCGGCGCGGAGCGGCAACGCCGCCGATCAGCTGTTGCCCGCGCGGCTTTATAAATTCAAAACAGGCAAAAACGTGCTGCGCGTAACTCCTCTGGGATGCGCGAATGTATGCCACGGCAGTTGCGGTGTCAACTGCCGAATCCGAACGTTACCCTTCAATTTTTTCCTCGCAGTCAAGTATTGGAACGAGCCGTGCAGCCTTGGAATATTTTGATGGAAAACGTTGCGCCCCGTTCGAAAACGACCTCCGTCGCTTTCCAATTGGTCTCTTTGCTAATGGCCTGTGCTGATAAGACTTTAAGTGGAGTTTAATCGCCAGGAAAAGACAGTTCGCCTTGCAAATTTTCCAGGGAATGTATAATGTATGATGGTTCCTCTTTATAACGAGCTTTATTGTTGGAAGTGACATTTTATTCGCCTTTATGGGGGCTCTTTAATGTGTTTTATCTTTATTAAGATCTTATCCAACCGAATATATAGGTTTAAGTATATATAGGTATAAAATTTGAAATCTTTCATATAATTTTATCTACTTCTGAAACATAATTTGATTCTTAGACAATTTCCCTCATATCTAATGATCGTTTTAATCTCTCGTCTTACAGTTTTTTGGTTTAAATTTTTTGGTGAAGGTATAACCTTCTTGTCTGTCTCGTTGTAGGGACGAAATTTTAAGGTTTAAATTATAATTTTCCTATGATTACCAATTTTAAATGTTTATATCGTCTGATAAGTTCCCACAAATCTGCCTACTTCATTGTTAATAACGTCGTAACTGTAACGCCTGTTTTACACTCATGCGATATGGTTGAGTGAAGCAATGGCTGACACATACGTCATGCTTGTGAACAGGTGCTACTTTTGGGATGATGCTCTTATTTACTCTGCAGTCTGAATTATATCGTTTTTATCGCTAGAAAACTAAAACCATTACTAAACTAATATTATTTTGGTGATTCTAGATTGATTTCAGATTCTGGTGAAAGTTAATACCAATACTATTTTTCTGATTTTAGACTAGACTGTTTTTTAGAATCTTTGCTGCTATCTTTACTGTCAGGACTCCGCGCTGTCATACTACAGCGTAAAGCCACCCATAGCATGAGGAAGTGAGGTTTTTTGAGCGCATTTTGAAGCGCTTATGCTCCGCAGATGCCTCAAGGTCTAATTAGGGAAGCGGAGTCCTCCTTTTTTTACTAGTCCGTGACTATTAGGGCAATGATCCTCGAAAAATTGGCAGAGTTCAAGGATCAGTTAGTTCCTTAAACAACTACCTATTGGCCAAAATTTTAATTGTAATTCAAGAAAAATATTTGGCATGTGGCTAGCTTATTACTTATACCATCGTAATCCCAATACACAATATATTATTAGTCGCCATTTACGATATGCTAGGTAAGTTTAGTAAAGACGTTATATTTGATTATTTTCCCTAAGTTATTTTTTTCTCGAGGCCTGATCGCATAAATCATTGTTGATTTGAATTTTTAAATGATTGGCACTTAAATTGTGAGTAAGTCGAGCTAAAACTTATTTTTTTATATACTTTTATTATCGGCAACTCCACACGGGTGACATTTGATTGACATTCCGAGTAAATTGCCAATCAAATCGTGGCGTGTGAAAAGGCTTTATTGGTTCAAATTCGCAAACTCTCTAAAATAACTTCCAATTTATCAAGAAATGGGTTACAACTATGTTACAGAAATATGTTTTGTAACCGCTATGTTTGGTAGAGAAATCAATACAAATTGAATGTTGTTGAATCAATAGATATAGAAAAGCTTGGTGCATTTCTATATAGTTACATATCTAACTATTGCACTATTGGAAAAATTTGCTTAGTACAAAGACGCAGCATTATACAAGGTAATTTATTCATTTTACACAGCTCCGCTTTATCTACGAATAAGATTATGCACGATGGAGACCGCTATGGATAACTTATTTAACATCCATAATGGATATCAGCTTTATACAGTTTTTTCTGTTTGTATTGATCACCATCATTTAACCTGATATCAGAAGTCTGAAACCAGCATTGCATTTTCTAATGTCATTGTATTGTATCACGCTTTATCAGGATGAAAATAGAGCGTCTTAAATCTGATCTGCACCGCTATTTTCACGTTACATAAATCTGATCTCACGCCGCGGAGTCGCTAACCCGTACTACACGCCCCCGCGAACACGCTACGTTGTACGTTCAAAAACACGTTCTTATTTACAAAACGTAAGCCCACGACCGAAAACAAACTACGGCGTGCCAATAAGAAATCATAACCTAGCGCAATTCCAGTGAAACTATGCACGGCTAGCTGGGACGCGGAAGGAAGTGCAAGCAAGGGGGGTACCGGGGCCCGGGCCGGCTCAATAATTCGCGTGGGGCGAGCGCGGGGGGCGCGGGCGCGGCGCGCGCGGTGCAATAGCCTGCCCCAGTCGAGTAGCCCACAAGGTCACTGCCGCTTCACGCGACTCCTCCATTCATGAGCACCAATTAAGTTCCATTTTTGAATTTCCGAACGTGTATTTTCGGTGACAGCTCCCGTTCGGAAGCGTTTCGAACTTAACTTTTTATTTCGTTCCGGATTTGAATTGGTCGGTTTGTTGTTAATCTTTGTTTTAATAGAGAGCATCGTGATGCAATGAACACAAATAAAAACATACATGGGGAATAATTTTAATCTTCATGGAACATTTATACATATAAGATACAGGAATATTTCACAATTTAATTGGGCGTAAAGATTAGATAAATTAATAAGGACATATTTTATTAATACTGCTTTAGGAACCATTAGTGAGGATGGAAGTACATATTACCTTTGAGTTTATTTATTACTTTTATAATAAAATATACTTGTAGGACCTATAAAGGCACTACATGTATATTTTTTATAAATAAAAGAATTTGTATACGTAAACGACCTATCTAAGAGCGGTGGTAGCTCATTGGTAAGGAACGCGCCTCTTAACCGAGGACTGCGGGTTCAAACGCGGGCATGTACCTCTGGATTTTTCAAATTTATGTACGAATTTATACCACTAGCTCGACGGTGAGGGAAAACATCGTGATAAAACCTGCAAATTCAAACAACTTTGGATTTGTAACCATGATCCAAAAATTGTCTGGTTTCGCTATCTTACGGTTACGAAGCAGCAGTCGCTTCAATGTAACTACCTACCAGACTCGTTACATCCTGGATCATGGTCTAAGCGCACCCCGTCTATTCACAGGACATAACGCTAGGAAGATGAAAATGATAGTAAACGCCCTATCCACCTGAAATTGCTAATTGACAAGTTCCCACCTAGCCAATATCAAATTTAATTTTGGTTAAAAATAAAATGAGCCTGCTGTTTCTTGGTCTTTGCCGGGCTTCATCTTCGAATAATGCGGGCGTAGTTGTACATAAAAGCGACGTGAACCGATTTCTACAGGGGCGGAGCCACTGGTAAAAGCTATTAGTGCAATATATACTACAACCGGTTCCTAGCCTAATAGTATCTCATCTAATAAAAGCATATACAGACAGACAAATGTCGATAGCGTTGCACGCTGTTATAGAGACAACACCGCTTTTCCATCAGCCAGCGTAGAAAGCGCGAACATTGTATAGCCGAAGTGTTTCGCGTCGGATCAACGGCAGAATGTTTTTAGAGTTAAAATTTACCTTTGTCTAGCCGTTGGCACGTGAAAACTGCATTGTTTGAGACTTTGAGACTAGCGACATGTGCGGGGAGGCTCGTTCAATAGAAACATGGAAAATGTTACGACAACCAGATAAAACTGAGCGAAGTTGCGGGCTTAGAGAAAACTTGATAAATGTTTGACGGGAACAAAATACCGCGTATTTTTAATGGCTACAATAGAAAGGAATATATATTTCGGAGCTAGGACAGGCGGCTCTTGGAAAGTCGAGCATGGTATTTTCGCTGAACAGTGCAGTATCCCCAGATTCAACCATCATGATTTAAACACTGCTGAATTCTCCACGCTTTGAAGGACACACTTTTATTCCCATTACTTTCATGTCTTCGTCCATCATTCAGTCATCTAGTCTGTCATCATCTGTCATTTTACTATCTGAGGTATATCAGTCTCCATACTGAACAAATGGAAGGTCGAGGCAACAAAGTTATTTAACAACTAGCAGCGCCCGTGGTTTCATCCGCATAGTTCCCGTTCCCTTGAGACTTTGAGGATAAAATATTACGTTACTTGCTGATAAAGTAGCTTTCTATTGGTGAAAGCTTTTTAAATCGGTCCAGTAGTTTCGAAACCTTTTCAATTCAAACAAACCAACAATCAAATCTTTCCTCTTAATAGTTTTAGTATAAAAACTAACTAACTAACTTCACGCCACTTCCCTAGCGGGGTAGGCAGAGAGAACCGAACGCCATATGGCACGGTCCTTACACACCTCACTCGCCTCTTCAACATTCATGATCCTTTTCATAGTATTAGTATAGATGTGATTAATGTTAGTAAGCCATAAGTCTACGATGGCTAATCACTGTCCACCATGCTGGTAATGCACTTGTTTGCCACCTTCATGGTGTAAAAACCTCCTGAAGATCTGAATAGCTCAAAAATACTTTGACGCTTTTGAAACTAATTTTGAATAAGAGCTGAGTGCCTGTTACATCCATGCCTGCCCGGTGGTGATAAGTCTACTCCAAGTCACCAATAAAGATCTGTGTATTACAGGCCCGTTGGTCGAGTGGTCAGAGACCCTGGCCACAAAACCGAGGGTCGCGGGTTCGAATCCCGCTTGGGACAAATGTTTCGTGTGATGAACATGGACATTTGTACTCGAGTCATGGATGTTTATAAACGTATTTAAGTATGTCTATCCGTTCACCTAGTATCCATAGCACAAGCATATGCTTAGTTTGGAACTAGGGAATCTGTGTGTCAGTCTGGCGAATTTATTTATTTATTTATTTATATTATGTCGATAACATTGCTATATGAGACATCCTAAGTAGGGTTGCCAACCGTACTATAACATATAGTATTGTACTATATTTCGGGTCTGCATCTGGTCTGCGGTATACAGTATATAGTATACTGTTGAATAAATATATAGTACGCAAAACTAGTATATTTTTACAATACTGAAATCTAAGGGCAATAATTTGAATATCGAATGTGAAAAAGCATTGACTGTTGTCTTTTAAATATTAAATATATTAAAAACTGCAAGAATTGGTAATAAACATAGTTTTTATAAAATTAAATAATAATTAGTAAATATATCTTTGTTAATTTTTACGGAAAATACTAGGTATATCTTTTTGGGGTGTACTATATTATTTGTGACATAGTTAAAATTATACTATATTTCGGCGAAGCAATGTTAGCAACCCTAATCCAAAGTCTACTCTTATTACCAGCTTTCTCGTCACCCCTGATTTCAGACAAGTATTTTATTAGAAAACCTGCACAGTTGCCTGCATTTTATGCACTGCGATTATAGACATATACATTTTCATCTGCATAAATAGTCAACAATTACATACAAATGGTACAGTATGCTATACCGCTATGAAAAATTATTATCTATTGATAGTGTCATTATACGTACTAATGTTGCTGCTCGATAGGCCAATATCGATTGTCTGTCGATGGCCTATCGATAGTTCAACTATCTAACTATCGAAAGACTATCGATAGTTCAACTATCTAATAATCACTATTGAAAACTATCAGTGAACAGCAATACTATCGATAGTATCGATAGTATTGCACTAACAGAGACATCGATACTATCCATATTATTGATACTATCGATTATCCTCTTGATCATATAGATGATTTGGCCGTTAAACTATCGATTGCAAAACTATCGATTTTTCGCCAACACTAATACATACCACTTTCTAACAGCAGTGTTTAAACCAGCACCGGAGTAATATTTAAAAGATCAAGCAGACCAAGTTAAACTATAACCATCGAGAACTTATGCATAACTAGCTGAGCCCGCGGTTTTACCTGCGTTTATGGTTAATGTTATATAGCCTATAGCCTTCCCCGATAAATGGGCTATCTAACACTGAAATAATTTTTCGAATCGGTCCAGCAGTTCCTGAGATTAGCGCGTTCAAGCAAACAAACAAACAAATTCCTCAGCTTTATATTATTAGTTAATTAATTAATTAATAGTAAGTATAGATGTATTGAGCTTGTTATCCATTTAAGTTAGCTAGTAAAGTTGCCTTTATACAGCGATTTTGAATAAATTACTTACCTAATCAAATTAACCTTTCTAAGATGTCGAGACTTTATTAATGGATTGTGATAATGGTATTTTGATCTCATAACGCCGTCTATTTAATATATTATGATAATCAGTTTTGTAATTGAATGAAGCCCTCATCGAAAGTAATCTTCAAAATATATTATAGCGATTTCTAATCTTAACCCTTAAATTGACGTGCCAAACGAACGCCCCCCCCCCCCCCCCCCCCCTTACGTTGTCAACAAAAATAAGAAGCACACATTTTTATACCAACTACGCCCCCACTGGGGGGCGTGCCACCCAGGTTGGGAAGTCCTGGCTTAGACCATGATCCAGTATTTAGCTAGCCTGGTAATTACATTGAAGTGACTGTCTGACCGTCGTTACCCAAACCCTGGGTCCCCTACCCAGTCAATTTGAATCATGTTTACACATCCATAGTTATTTGAATGTGCATGTTTCTTCACGATTCCTTGACCGCCTAACAAGTGGTATAAATCCGTTCATACACTTATTGAACCACCACTCCCCGTATTAGAGGCACCTGTCTTTCTATTGAGCTACTGCAATCCGAACTCTCCGAGTGAAACTTTGCGGGAATGTTCAATACTAGTTGACTTATATCTTCTGAGAGAGAGTGGTAATTTACCGGTTTGAGTCTACCCATTCATAGTGTAGTGTGCTTGGTTACAACGTACCCCCTTCATAAATATATATCAGACAGCATCACTGGCAGTATGACTGGCTCGATGGCGCATTCGGTAGTGACCCTGCCCCATGCGTCAAGAGTTGTTAGTTCGATCCCCACGTAGGACAAACATTCGTATGATGCATACTTGTGTTTGTTCTGTGTCTGGGTGTTAATATCCAATATTTAAGTATATATTTGTAATACCACAGTTGATTCTGATATCCGCAACACAAGTGATTAAGCTCCTTTCCTCGGAGTCAGATCAACAGGTATTACAAATACATACTTAAATATTAGATTCTAACACCCAGACTCAATACAAACACAATAGTTTTTATCACACAAATGTTGGTCCTGGGATCGAACCCACAACTCTTGCGCATAGGGCAGGGTCACTACCGAATGCGCCATCAAGCCAGTCTATGTAAATGCAGCACATGGCATTGTAAGTCTTCCAGTTCCCACAGCTTCCAAAGAAACAATAATTTATTCAATTCACGCACAAATTAAGATTAATAACAATTACGAAATCGGCACCATTACGGTCTATACCGAAAGCCGTAAGACAATTACGTCGCTAATTGAACAAAAAACTTCTGAAGACATTAATTGTTTAATTATTCCAATTCATACGCCGTATGCTTTATGTCAATTAGGGCTTCTTGGTCACTGGTGATTAAGAAAAGTGTACGTGGTAATTATTGAAATGTTTCATATATCCCACGGACTAGTAAAAAAAGAAGGACTCCGCGCCAATAACTAGCTATTGAAGCTCCTCAGGTGATCCACCTTGACACGCAACTTACGTCACACATTGACATAATAAGTCCTCCAAATGACAGATATCCGATATCTGGTATGCTTATGTGTGTGAGTGAGATAAATAAGTTATGTGTCTCACTCACACATGCATAAACGTGGCTTCACGCTGTAGTATGGCAGCACGGAGTCCTTCTTTTTTTACTAGTCCGTGATAAATCCATATATAAGAAACATTTCAATAATTACAACGAGGTTTCAATGTTTTGTAAAGATTTATTTAATGGCAATTGCTTTACCATACGTAGCGGACGAGTAATTGCAGTTGTCAAGAAAAATAATACATTGAACGGAGCCTTCTGAAACATCGTTCTTTTGAATTAGTTACATTTAAAGGTTCAGTCTTTGAATGTTATTGATTTCTAAAGATATTTGTCATACTTATGAAAATTCGGTGACAATGTAACTATGGTACGGTTGAACGGACTGATGATGGTGACAGAAGGTTACGGCAGCGAAGGCTGTGCCAAGATTCCCATAAGAACCTCCACTCGGCGATGAGGAGTACCATGGTGTTTTAGTGGGTATACCCCGGCCACTACCATTTTGGCTGGAGCAGGGCCCCCCCACACAAGGGCCTCCGGGAGTTCCAACCCCGGGTGGTGAGGGTGCGTAGCGCAAATCACCGCGTCAAAAAAAAAAATTGTGACAGAAGGTGGCCGCCATTGGACTATTGCACGCGCCTCCGCTGCCCCCAGACGGGAATAGGTCGGTACCCCCGGCTATCCCCGTCGCCCTCCTGCCAGTGAGCTAGAGGGAAGTCGCTGGAGGGAGTTGTGGAAGCTCAGGCTATGTCAACGCCCACGACATCCCTCCACTCGAGCGATGAGGGGTACCGCGGGGTTTTAGTGGGTATATTTTCCATCCTTGGCCGGAGCAGGGGCCTCCAATTCCAGAGGCCCCTGGGAGTCCCACACACCGTGGGTGCTGACGGTGCGTAATGCATTTCCCCGCGTCAAAAAAAAACAAAAGTTGTCTATTGGACTATCATTGTTTTTAATTCTAAAAAAAATATACAAAAAAATTCAATGTAATATTTTCTAATGACTTGGTTGAATGATTATTTGGCGGTGGGTACACTGTTAGGAAGCGTAAACAGGTTTTTTCGCAAATACTTCCAAGAAGGCCAAGGAAAAGCCTTTACCAGAAATTAAATCGAATGAAAATGAGAAAAAAAAACGGTTCGATCATTAAAGTTCTAAAGGTTCCATATAATTTATATTTCTAGTGTTCTAAAATAATGATTATTTTTACAGTGCTGTGTAATGTTCAATGATTCCAACTAAGTTTATAAATATGGAAGGTTTAATACGTATTTATTTGTTTTTTCTACAAAATTTATGTATTTATAGGTGACCCAATATCTGTCATTTGTTTCAATATGTGCATTAAATCATTTTATACTAATAATTATCTTTGTGAATAATTGTGTTGCCTCTGATAAGCATTTGATACAGATTTCAACACGATACCTCTTCTGCACTTTCACTACACAGCAGCGGAAAGCCAACAAAGTCAAGGGCTCCATTTTCCGCTGACGACGCATCTTCAATGGAAATACCGAACTTATTCTCATAAATAGCCTACACTTTTTCTTTTTTCTATCACCGGACAAGGAGAATCAGTGTTTTTTTCTTGTCTAACCTCACGCCGTAACCGCGAACACGATGCTGGCCGATAACAAACCGAAATTACCGAGCAAAACAACACTAACGACTTAAGTTTTTACCGTTTTTAAAACAAAATGGTTGACAGCATCCGGCGTACGTCGATTCGCCCTTTTTGCCGCGTTTTTTCTGCACAACCAGGGCTGTCAAAGGAATACAAATAAATATGGCGATAGCTTTCGCATTTTTTGTTTTTATAACTGTTGCTAGCAATAAGTCTTAATTGTTACTACCTTGGAAAAATACGCGAACATCCGAAAAAGAAAATTCATATTGGTTGAGGCTTTCTCTAGCCATTTACTTTGTGACAAACAACATTGTATTTCGATAGAAATATACATGTCGCAGGGAAATAATAAAATTGGAGATTTTATCAACTTCGTTCAATGTTTCGGCGCAAAACTGAAACAAACAAGTCAGTATGTTTCGCTTGTTAGCAATAAAACGAAACACTAAGTTAAGTTCGACTGCTAAAAGGAACACGTCGTTATATTTCTTTGCAAAAGGCTTTCTTGATCGATTTCCTTTACAGACATCTACAGATGTGTTGGACTTCACAACGTTAGCTAATGTACGTAGATACACTAGGTGTAGGTAGAGGATTAGATGGAAATAACATTTTGAAAAACGTATATTTAAATCATCAGCTATATCATCATCATCATCATAATCATTATAATTGGGTAGATATTTACCCCGATTCTTGTTTCTTCCTTTTTCAGATAAATCCTGTGTTCCAATAACAATTTTTCTATCTATAGTTTGGATATGCAAAACAATCTGCTATAATCAATGTATCATTTAAACGTTCAGCGATTTGATCTAATTACTCACTGCCTATAGGGAAATAACTCCTCACAGTTTTTAATCTAACATCTTACGGAAGTTAATTATATTAGAAACTCGATCAAATCTCCATATTCATCATCCCTCTGCTACATATACATATTTTAATCCACCATTCGAAGGCCAACGCGTAAATAACAGAAGGCCGAAACGACATCAAGGACATGAAAATACGTCGAGGTCGGAAAAAGCGTGGAATTTAATGTCGTACGAACATGTTACTGAAACTCGCATAAAAATAAGATGTAATAAATACGGTGCGACGACGGACGAAATGAACTGGAGGTCAAATGTCGTGGGGAATAGTTAACGACGACTTTGGAAATGTATTATACTAGCGACCAGCCCTTTGCACGGTTAGTAGTTGAAATATATACGCCAAAACCTTCCTCGTGAATCACTCCGTCTGTTGGTGAAAACTGTATAGAAATCCGTTTGGTAGTTTTCAAGTTTATCGCGTTCAGACGCGGAAAGGGGACGCTTTTTTTATAGAAATAGAAATATCTTTATTCACGTAGGCTCCACAAAAGCACTTATGAATAGTCACAATAATCCAAAAAAAATATTCTACCGCCAGGTTCGGAACGTTGATTCTACCGAGAAGAACCGGCAAGATACTCGGTAGTTACTCTTTTAAATCGCCATGTATACAATAACAATGCTACTTAATACCTACTTCTATAAATGTATATAATTCAAATACAATTAATGTAATACATTACAATAGTAGAGTAGACCATGCAAGATAGAGCGCAGGCTGTAGATTCCTGTCATTTAAAGAATCTTCAATTCTATAAATGCCCTTTTTCATGAGAAATGTTTTTATATATGATTTGAATGTATGAATATATGTATATATATATATATAATATATAGTAAAAGGTATACACGAACTGAACACATTCAAACAGAAAGCCGTGCGTGATATTATGGCGGGTTACTGGTCTATGATGTGCTGATACTCAACTCAAACGTAGATCTAGAGTTTAGTTTGGTCCTCCAAAAAATTTTATAGTGCACTATTATTGAGATAACAAAGAAATATTGCTTATGTATTTTTTCTTTTGTTTAACAAACTATAAATTATGAAGATACAGCGCGTTAAAGTACCGCGTGACGTCACTAGGTGTGTAAAATTTTACGTCCAAGTGACATAAAGCGCTAACTTTCAGATCTTTGAAGCACTGTATCTTTGTAATTTTTCATAGTATCATATAAAGCAAAAAATACGTATTCAATATTTTTTGATAATCTGACTTACATACGGACTAAAAAATTTTTTTGAGGATAATACCTTATTACGTATAGTTTAAAATGTAAGACAATTTAACATAAACTTTGATTGTTTCTTAAGATCTAAAATTATAAAGTAAATTAGAGTCCGAGTTATCAAAAGTACATAACGTTGCCCTTACGTATAAAAGAATCGATTTATTTTGATCACCCTTCCTTCCACACGTTAAACATTGTCAGCGCGTTGCAGAATGTATGTCATAACATGCCAGGTCAATCAACGCCATCTGTTGACACGCTTATTGGAACTACAATCTCGACTGTCTTGTAGCATACTAGATAGAATTCTATAGATGTCGCCAGCACAACATAGTTGCTACCTCCTCACCTTATCACAAGAAACTCTAACAAAGTTTCCGTTCTCCGTCGCAGCCCTGGCGAGCAATCTTCTCGGGTGACGACCCCAACGTTACTTTTCCAGCTTCTTGTATAAGAATGCTAATATCCTTTTTATGTAACTTTTTACCGTCCACGGAGATATAGTTTTTCTCGTGCCCTTTTAGTAAAACTTCCAGCTCTCGCGACTTTAATACCATTAGCGACGTGAATATTGCAGAGGCGTTTGTCCCAGATGATCTCGATAGGATGTGGCTGTAACATTTTAATTTTGTGCAGGGGTGCTGTTTTCTTCTAAGGCTAGACTAGAAGTACTGACGTTTAGTGGCCCATTACCCCACTGTCCATGATATAGATGGACAAGATTTGTGTTGAGCATCGCCTTATGTATGTTGCGTTTTCAGACGGTGCACAATCTCATATGTTATACATCTCAAAGTAACACTGTATGTCTGTCTGTCTAAAATTATATCCAATCCTTAGCGTATCTATTACAAAAAATAATTAAAATAAATAATGCTAATGGTAATACCTCAGATTAGAGATTGTTCTCTAATCTTTATGTTGTAAAACCTTTTTGATTTTGAATTATATCGAGTCTAAAATTTTTAGTTTTACAAAAACTGCTTAATATTAAGTCAGTTGACTATACGAACTAGTGACGTCATATGTTAACAAGCCCATACAAAATATTTGAAGTGATTTCGTTTTGACAGCTCTTAAAAAGTATCTCAATTGACTTGCCAGTCAACATCCCTATTAAACACATTACCCACCTACATAAAGAGTCGAGTAAAAACAGTCCAAAAGACCACAACATTTCATATTAGTGAGAGACAATACAACACGAAAACAAAATGAGTAGTGCGAGCCTTTGTTCCTTCAGTGACACACAGACAAGCGAGTCAACGAGCGCATTGTTCTGCCGTAATGAGTGCAAGGGTCGTAATGGGCAGGATGTGGGGGCAGAGCATAGCTTGTTTGTGAAGCTAGAAATTATTTTATATTGACATATTGCTTTGTTTGTACGGAAAGGATAGAAGTATCCGAATATTTTTTTTTTTTTTTGAACAGATAATGTACGATGTAAAAAATCTTAATTCCATGATGCATGCATCATGCTATTATATGTAATACTAGCTGACCCGGCGCACTTCGTAACGCCCCGTTCTCGGATTTTAATACCCATTTCTTATAATATTCCGCGTAACTTTTTTATTTTTTTCTTTCATAAGAACCTTCACCTGACAATAACAAACACAACTATAAAGAATTAGCGAAATCGGTTCAGCTGTTCTCGAGATTTGCGCTTAGCAACACATTCAGCGATTCATTTTTATATTATAGATTAACATGCAGTACATAAAAAGCGAGCAAACAGAAAAAATATTATATGATTCCTCTTCATCGGTTCAAACTGTTGATTCTACCCATAAGAGCATTAAATACCTACAGTCTAAGACGTTTAAATGAAACATCGTTAGGAAACATGCAAATACAAATATCGATTTATTTATCATAACATAGCATAACATAGCATCACGCCTATAATCCCCGAAGGGGTAGGCAGAGTCAAAGGGGCAGCAGGGACCTTTAACCAAATTCAGGCAAAAATAAAACTGGGCTGGGTTAGATGGAAAATTGTGAAAAAGTAGTGACAAGTGGCTAGCTTATATATACTATTAGTAGCCTTTTACGACATGCTAGGCAAGAACCACAGTTGGCACATTATTTTTAAATCCCAAACCAACATGGGACAATGGGCTGGGTTAGATGGATGAATTTATTAATGTGATAACCAAATATGAATTTTGCAAATTCACATAATCCTAATTTTCATTTAACCAGTATAAACTCCGGCGATTGATTTCTATTTACGCCAGTCAAGATTGAGGATTCGAAGACGTTTTAACCAATGGATATCAAGTTTTACTCTATCACAGCTCCGCTACAGTCATCTTGATCTAGAAATCAAACTAATTGGGATTCTTAGATGTAGAGATCTTACTGATCCAAAATGATACAACGACTTAAGGTTCTGTATTTTAATCACTCACTTATACTTGTAATGACTTCACAAACATATCGCATGCTTAGAAGTAAAATGACCTATCTCAAAATAAAATATTTATGATAAATTAACTACTAACCTAACCTACTACTAAAGTCTTAATATGTTGCATTATTTTAAATATACAACAATTTTTGAGTTAGTTTACTTTACTTCTAAGCATGCGATATTTTAATTACGTCTCCCAAATTATATACATCAGAAATTTTGTATCTGCGACTAAATAAAAATGGCTCATATATACTCTAACCGTTCGCAGTAATCGCGTCCATTGGTTTAATGGTTACTGGAATTTGCTCTATATAGATTGTAGAGTGTACGTAAACATCGCATATTTACATAGAAACGCTATGTATTTGTTAATTGGTCTCCTTCTTAGAATGTCTGTATCCCCGAAGGCTCGTCTCCCACGCAAGCTGGAACCAGCTCCATCCGTCATTGAATGCTAAAAAGGCAGCAACTTCATTAAAAACACGACAAGAGCATGTCTTGGTGTACTTAGAATTAAGTTCCGTAGTTTTAAATACTGCTTTTGGTACTCGATTGATTCAGACAGGTTGGTATTTCACTGATAAGGTCATATCTCTTAGTGTTTTTTGATGTTTTAGAATACGCGACCCCTTTACAGAAAAATCATTTCGCGACCCCCTTTTTTGTAGAACTTTCCCTTATTCCTTTGCCGGTGACCCTTGGGGTCGCGACTCACAGATTGAAAAACACTGTCGTAGAGTATTGGTTCAAACCCGGGCCAAAGACGAATGTGGCAAACTAACTACACTAAAAAATTGAATTATGACGAATTTACACATGCATTTTTTGTGACAAATTTACTTTGTAGCAATTGCACAATAAACCGCCCGTACCTTTGGATATCACTAATACAATAGTGATGGTAAACATCGCAATAGCTGCGCTAACACAAACGGTAAGAAGATTATTTTTACGCCAGGAAGTTTATGGTATTCATTCAAGCAAAGATTCCATGTATGTACAGAAATTTGTAAACTCTAAGATAGATGAACGAATGAATTAATGAATAAAATAAATTTACCAAAAATACGGCCAAAACATAAAATTGTAGGCTAGGACTGTCTTGTGGGAGTCAATCTAAAGGAAATTGCAGTGGAACATATGTCTATTTCAAAAATAAATAAACGTTCATTTGGCACTCAAATACAATAACATACATACATACATAACATCACGCCCATAATCCCCTAAGGGGTAGGCAGAGTCAAAGATGCAGCATGCCCCTTCAACCACATTCAGCCAAAAATAAATCCGGGCTGGGTTAGATGGAAAATTGTGAAAAAGCAGTGAGAAGCGGCTAACCTGTCGCCTAAACAATCACACACCCAAAACCCGATATACCATTAGTCGCTATTACGACATGCTAAGCAAGAACCACAGTTGGCATATTCTTTTTAAGTCCCAGACCAACACGGGACAGTGGGCTGGGTTGGAAGCAGTGAAAAAGTAGTGACAAGTGGCTAGCTCGTCGCCTACTCAGACACATACCCAAAAGCCCGTAAACCATTAGTCGTCATTTACGACATGCTAGGCAAGAACCACAGTTGGCACATTCTTTTTTTTTGGCCTAGATCAACATGGGCCAAGTCCCAGACCAACATGGGACAAATACAATAACGTTACAATTAAACACAGATCTAATTTTATTTTTCATCGGATTCCTCCAGACTCTCAGCTATGAAGGTCAGACAACAGTAGTAGTCGCAGACAGACGCTATAACACATACCACACAACTAATAAACTTACATGTCAACAAAGTTGGTGAAAACATTAGGGTCCCTCATCTACCTAAGGAACCCTAAAACCACATTACAACCACAAGGCAGTCAATTACAACTATTACTTACAAAGAATACAGCTGCTTAATAAGGCCTGATGAAGATGAGCCGGTGTCCTTGCACCGCCGGGATAAGGTTCACAATCGCGCGAATATCTCATGGTGACCATACAAGGCTGGTGATTACCGCAGTACGGTGACCGGGTTACAGTAAGTACCAGTTGGATGAAATGGATGAAAAAATGTCTATTGAGACGACGGGATGGGCTCGCCCTGTTTTATCAATTAAAATGTGGGTCTCAGGGCTGCCACGGGGCGAGACGACTAAATTAAAAACGTATTTTTTAAAACACTACCGGGCCTAATCGCGATTTTGTTATTTCCAATTGTGTGAGGTATACAATTTTATTGTAAGGTTTTTTTTAAAGTCAAATTTACCTTTTCTTGTTATCTGTTTAAAAACACAACGCACAATTGTCGAATAAATATTTAAAGAAAAGCATTGAGTAGGCTTTTTGCTATTCATGAAATATTTATTAGGCAATTAAGTATAATATTAACAAACATTACATTGTTTTTAACTGTGGAGGCAATTCGTTGGTAAGAAAAGATAAGATATAAACGTGGGTAAGACGATTTAAAATTATATGTTGCTTTTAAAATTATTTTAATAAACACGCTGACAACTTTTAAAACTGTTTGACTAGTTTTAAATTAAATACCGAATAAGATAACTTTTTGTTATAAGACTCATAGGATTATATTTTTTATGTTTTTAAGTATGTAGTCATATTACAAACATATAGTTTCAAATTCAAATTCAAAATTTCTTTATTTATATACTTAGGCTTTATAAATAGTCAATTTAAACAGAAAAGAAAACAATACTACCGGTTCGGAAGGTAGACTCTATCGAGAAGAAACCGGCAAGAAACTCGATAGTTACTCTTTTAAATGCCAAAATTTACAATTTCGTACTTAATAATCTACACTTACTAGGTAACAACACTGCAGGTGAACACTTCATTATGAAGTTAAACATATATGCTTATCATTTAGGAAGTCTTCAATCTTATAATAGCCCTTACTCATTAATAACGCTTTAATGCACAATTTGAACTTTCTGGAAGTTTGTATATAATAGTTTTGAATATATACAATCGCGAAGTGACTTGTCTTATATCGTGACTAATATAGACGCCCATAAAGATTTTAATGGACATATATAATCTATTATAATATTGCTGAGATTTTACCATACAAAGGCCTTGATATTACTTCCAACTACACGAAGCCAATACAAATATAAGCAAATTAGTTTGACCTACTTAATTAAGCGTGAATTTTACGTTACAAGAAACTTCTTATGCACGTGACCGATACATGTGACAAAAAATGTACAAGCATTTAGAAACCTTTTCAGCATATTGTTTTAAACTTTCATAAAAGTTTGAGTAAAAATTTTCGCCGTAAAAAACAAGAACTTGAAATTGCTTTTTGAAAATTACTTTTAAAAGGAATCCTTAGCTATGCGTTCGCTTTGTTGGTTCTCTTTAAAAGGTTCCACTTTCAGATACAATGGAGCGAAATGGTTCGGGTTTAGCCTCTATGAAACGAAGTGCAGGGGCGCGGTAGAGGGCGCTGTCAACGCATTTTAGTTAGACGACAGGCGGCTGTAAAAGGAACGAGAATTTGTGCTCCCGCATAGTAGCATTACTATTTTAAATTGGGTATTAACATGCAATAAGATATCCATCATACTTTATATATATATTTTTATTTATTAATGTTTTTTTTTTTTTTTTTACATAGCGGTGGTAGCTCAATGGTAAGGACACGCGCCTCTTAACCGAGGAGTGCGGGTTCAAACCCGGGCACGTACCTCTGGATTTTTCAAGTCTATGTACGTATTTATACCACTAGCTCGACGGTGAAGAAAAACATCGTGATGAAACCTGCAAATTCAAACAACTTTGGATTTGTAACCATGATCCAACAATTGTCTGGTTCCCCCATCTTAGGGTTACGAAGGTCAGATCGGCAGTCGCTTCAATGTAATTACCAGACTCGCTAAATCCTGGATCATGGTCTAAGCGGACCCCGTCTAAGCACGGGACATAACGCTAGGAAGATGATGATTTATTAATGTTTTTAATCATGACAGACGATAACTTTTTTGACCAGAAATAGCAAGACTCAAATCAACTTGAAAAATGTTAGCAATAACTTAACTTAACTTCTAACATTAACTTAATTCTAACATTATCTTTTACCCCTAACATACTTTGCGTTTCAATCAAAATTTCAGTTGATTATATAATTTGCTGTATCTGAATTTTAAGTAAATTTATAGAGATGGCGCACTGTCCTGGGCCCGATTTACTTAATTGAGGAAAAAAAATGTTGGGATCCCCTTATCTTCGAAGGTGCAAGCCCTACGCCCTACGCTCCCTGCAGAATACCTGTCAAGGATGCGCGTTAGGAATGCGTCTCACGCGTCCGTTACACACAAACCTCGACTCTAAATCAATCGTATTAAGCACAATTTAAACTGCAAACGAGTTTGCAACAACAACTCGACGTAATTGAACATTGCGTCAAAGGAATTTTAACTCTATACTGAGGTGTAAAAGTTCAAATTGCCCCAATTATGGTGTAATCCGTGGGAGCGCGGGGTTAGGGCGCGTGTCCATTGTTTGAAGTGGAGAGTGCTCGAATGGAGATTTTAAGGCGGTGTTCTAACTAGAGCTGTACTTAGGAGATTTACGTATGTTCACACCACGGACTAGTAAAAAAAGAAGGACTCCACGCTGTCTTACTATAGCGTGAAGCCGCGTTTATGCATGTGTGAGTGAGATATTTATACTTATACCAGTTATCGGACAAGACACATATTATTTGCTTTATCCATGAACAAAAATCCACAAGATAAAGAGCATCAAAGTTTTGGAGTGTGGGCTTATGACGTCACTATTTTGTAAAAATTGTACGAAAGCGCACGTCACGCGCAAATTGAATGCATTGTATATTCAATGTTTGTTTGACAAATAAATAAAAAAATACGTGTTCAATATTTTTTAATAATTTAACTGACGGACTAAACAGAATTTTTTAGTCATCTTGCCTATTCTAACTCAAGAAATGACCTAGGCTCCTTTTTATTCCGAAGAAAATCAACAAGGACACATGGTAGGGCCATGCATTCCTGTGATCTATAATTTACTATCACTATATGCAATTTAAATTTATAACAGACTGTATCCCACGCATTCTTAGTTCGAGCTGCTAGAAAACACCGGTATCAAGATAAAAACATAGTAACACACATTTGTCAATCGTCAGTCCCTGACGCCCAGCCCCTCATTCCCTCGGCCACACACTCAACCAGTGAGTGCGGTAAACACAGCAATTTTCTGTCACACATCCGCCAGCAAATTACTCGGTGAACACTCCAAATTGTCCAGAACGCAGCCTTTAGTAAAAGTAGGCATTAGAATGTATTTTAAATACAGCAGCGTTTATACCTATGTACGTAATTGAACGCTTTAAGTTGTAATTAGGCATGTTATACGCTGAGCAGTGGTAAGACGCGCTTCACATGCGGGAGTGCGGGTTCAAAACCAAGTACTTACCTCTAAATAGCTTAAATGTACTATGTAGGTATTTATACCACTAGCTCAGCGCTGAGGGAAAACATTAAATACTCTCTTGATATTTCCCAAAGAAGAGGCATGCTCCGGTGGTTCGGACATGTGGAAAGAATTAATGACGAAAGATTGACTAAACAGATATACAATGCGAAAGTGGAAGGATGTAAGAGCCGCGGAAGGCCCAGGCTCACCTACCACGACTAAATTGGTCGTGTATTAACAAAAGGATCATGAATCTTGAAGAGGCGAGTGAGGTGTGTAAGGATCGTGCCATATAGCGTTCGGTTCTCTCTGGCTACCCCGCTAGAGAAGTGGCGTGAAATTTAGTTAGTTAAACAATTCCTGTGACTATTATGCCTCTGGAAATTTCAATCGGTGCGTTGTGGAATGCCGATTGAAATGCAAACACGGATTATTCATAATGCCCGGGCATTATGTATTATGCCCTCATTAATCGTTTTGTCTATAACATATACATAAATCATAAACCAAGTATAGGCATCAATATAAAAAGCCCTAAGCAACGTTGGAGCTCGAACGCTAATATTAAAGCGTAAAATACAATTGTTTTCTGAGTGATATTAATAAAATATCAAACCGAAGGTAACAGACGTCCAAATTCTTAATACCTCTCCAATACAGACATTTATTTGTAAGCCTTTTTGTCCTTTAAAAGAAAAAAGAAAAGTTATTGCTTATACCAGTCAGAACTAAAACAAATCTCCTTATTTGAGAGCTTAGTGCTGGGAAACAGCCGAAAAGCAATATCGATAAAGCTGCCGAAATAACATTTTAGAATAAGAATGTGATATCAATTAAATAAAAAGTTGGTTCATCCCACATGAAGTTAGTATTCAGAGTGCATAAGAATAAGAAATAAAATACTGTATTTAGATTATGGCTTATATGAATTTTATTTTGCTACAGAACTTAATACGGTTATGATATCATTAGAAGATAATATAATTATTATCGCTTAATTAAACCAAACCGTGTTCATAATTTAAATTCCTTCAAATTCAGACACTACTGTCTTCAGACCTCGTCATTGCACGGTAATGCTACAGTTCATCATTTTTACCATGTGCTGTAGAATACACTCGACTTATCTGTCCTTCTTTTTAAAATTGTGAAAAATTTACATCGATAACAGAGCAACCAGTGTCACAGCACTGTTAGACTTTACTCCGACTTTATTTCTCGACTTGTTTCCCACTCTGACAGTCATTTGATGACGGGGCAAGTATTTTGGCCGGTAATCTCCCTAATGCTCCCGACGGTGGTAGAAAGACGAACAACTGTGAACTTTTTGTGGTGAACCGTTTCTTAGTGGTAGGCATTTCATTTCAGTTCCACTTTCTGTTAACTTTTTTTTAAATCTAAGATTGCCTTGTGTTTGTTTACGTGCAAATAACGGAGTTATTGAGCCATAGTATTGGAGCCCATTTCCTCCTTCAAAGAGCAATTTCAACTCATTATCGTGCTATGCATCCACTGTCATCAGAGCGGTGGTAGCTCAATGGTAAGGACACGCGCCTCTTAACCGTGGAGTGCGGGTTCGAACCCGGGCACGTACCTCTGAATTTTTCAAATCTATGTACGTATTTATACCACTAGCTCGACGGTGAGGAAAAACATCGTGATGAAACATGCAAATTTGAACAACTTTAGACTTGTAATCATGATCCAAAAAAATTGTCTGGTCCCCTATCTTAGGGTTACGAAGGTCAGATCGGCAGTCGCTTCAATGTAATTACCAGACTCGCTAAATCCTGGATCATGGTCTAAGCGGACCCCGTCTAAACACGGGACATAACGCTAGGAAGATGATGATGCTATGCATCCACTGTGGCAGATATAAGATGCATTAATCACTTTAAAAATGTAAGAAAAAAGATACAAATGTATCTAACAACTAAACTTTTTAATGAAGTAAACTATCTCAAACTACTTCTTTGATAATTTAATGTAAACTGTCAAACGAAAGAATCACACTCCAATTCCCTAGGTCCAAACTAAGCAGATGTAATATAAGATTGTACTATAGATACTACTTAAATACGTATTTACAAACATGCATGACTTGAGTACAAAGTCCATATTCTTCACACAAACATTTGCCTAGCGGGATTCCAACGGCTTTCGTGAGTCTCTAATCAGCTGACTAAACGGCTCTACCACTATGGCTCCTGTACTAAAGGTTGAAAAAGTCGTGTCCAGGCTAAATAAGCCACTGAATACTCGATTCGCTCTCGTCCTGGCTCAAGACGTACGTCATGGTTAAATACTATTTACGCGGACCGCCTCGGCGATACCATCCTACCAGAGCGGTAGCTTTACGAAGGGCACAATGTAGAAATGTAACCAGCGAAGAAAGTTTCGCGTTAAAGTAATAATCAATGTAAATACAGGTTTGTGATTCAACAACAGCAAATAAAGTGTTGCGTCAAAGTAATACAGGCCCGTATTTACGTAATTACATAATTTGACAGGCCCGTTGGTCGAGTGGTCAGAGACCCTGGTCCGCTAGGGGCAAAGGCTTTAGTGTGATGAACATGGACATTTGTACTCGAGTCATGGATGTTTATAAATGTATTTAAGTATGTCTATCCGCTTACCTAGTATCCATAGGACAAGCTTATAGCTTAGTTTGCAACTAGGGAATTGGTGTGTTAGCCCGCAGAATTTAATTTTAATTTAAATAACAAAGCTTAATGCAGGCTTATGATCTGAGAGGAAACCTGACAAGGAATGCGACATAGTAACGTTACAAAGATGATGGTGACCGGTAAAAAAACTCCACATTCTTGATTATGTTAGTAGCGTTATGTGCCGTTCTTAGTCGGGATCCGCTTGGATTATGACCGCAGATTTAGCGACCCTGGTCATAATATTAAAGATAAACATGACTGTCTATCAGATGGGCCATCAGTCTCGCATACTCTTAGATAAGGGGAACAGACAAATTGAACAAACCTCACGATTTTGTTTCCTATAAAAACGCACTTAAAACATCCAGGTACGCCCCTAGGTCTCAAACTACCTCTCACATATGTGATATACTATCGTAATCATTGTGCCACCACTGTCTTTTTTATTTGTTTCACATTCGTCACCAATGTGAATGTGAAGAAAATTAAGAAATCAATCGCTCTTCAATTTTAACACCAGTTAGGTACTACACTATACGGTAACTTCACTGCAATCAAGCAACAATATATCTAACCTCCTTCAAAAACTGCCTCATATTTCACGACAGTCCGATTTGAATTGACTGGCTCGATGGCGCATTCGGTAGTGACCCTGCCCTGTTGTGGGTTCGATTCCCACCCAGGACAAACATTCGTATGATGAATACTTGTGTTTGTTCTGTGTCTGGGTGTTAATATCCAATATTTAAGTATATATTTGTAATACCACTGTTGATTCTGATATTCGTAACACAAGTGCTTAAGCTACTTACTTCGAAGTCAGATCAATGTATGTGATGTAGTCGGATATTTATTTATAAAAAAAAATGTAAGGTGTCTCACTGTTACCCACCGGACTGCGCGTGAGCAACTCCACTTGGTGCTTGGCAACAACCTTGGCTCGTTGCATTGAACCGATGCGCTCGCCATACATTATGTATACGGGTATGCGCGTACCGACGGGCCCACTGTTTCGGTTTACGTAAATAACAGCCGTCATTTGAGGCTACGGCTGTTTGAATTAAAACCTCTTTTGTTACCTGCGAGTAAAAAAAGTTGCTGTATTTTTGTTGATAGACACATATTTAGGTTTGTCAGTATAAAAAAATAAACCCCAAGTTTTTTATAATAATGTTGTGTTGAGATCCGTTTAACTATGACAATCTATTAATATTTTTATTTGTAGTCAAAATGAGGCATCGATAAAAATTTTACAATCCTGTTCGCAACGAGACAACAAGTCAAGTCAGGTATGAATATCTTAAGGCCATTTCACACGTATAATGCAGTTAATGGAACAATTCAAATGATCACAAGTGGTCGAATTTATTTTTTATTTTACTATGTCTTCTGTCTGGGGAAATTACTTCGATTTAAAAATAATAGAATGGCCAAAAAGAAATAATCTAATAAATCGATCTAACATTAATCGAGGCAGCCCTGGCCACCCATCGTACATTGTTGCTACTAATTGGTTTTACTTCGTCCTTTTATTTCATTAGTGCGCCGTACGAGACAGAAATAAAGACAAATAGTTCCCATATGTTGTGCCGGAGCGCGGCAAAAATGCAATTAATGAGTAAACTTTTAATTGTGTATTACGGGACGACACGTGAAGACGTTTTATCATCACAGAATTACGGCGACAGGGATGTGCTGAGTAGTTGAGTGGCTTAACCAACTGTTCGACTAGTCGGACAATTTTTTTAATCCAACGTTAGTCCTTTTTTTCGATCGATACCCATAAGAGAGGTTTTGTGTCAACGGCGGCTTAATTCTGACGCCAACTAACCCCGCAGCTAGTGTTCTATAACAGCTTTGTTCAGAAGACGCTAAGCTTTGAGGGCAACTAAGCCTGGGCCTGGTGTGACTTAATTCTTATGAACTCCTACCTCGACAGTAGACAACGAGCGAACTGGTACTATATGACCGAGGATGAAAGATATACTAAACTACCGCTGCTTTACCAAGCGACTTGTTAAACATATTAAAAACTAGCAATTTTCTACGCGAACTTAATAAAAATAGACATCTCAAAAGCTTTTGTTTGCTATTAATTAAAATAAAAGTAAAGAACACCATTAAATCAATAAAAAACACACATGGAGCAGCCCAATGATCGATTAGGCCGACTAATTAATCGACTAATCGGTCGACAAGTCGCGTGGCCTATCTCTATAATGAACAGACAATTATTTATTGTTGTGTCTTGGTCTATGTGAGCTTTTTTTTTAACTTTGTACGTTGTTTCCCTTTGTCCCTTTAAATGACAGTCGGTATGTTAATTGAAATAGAAGGTCACCTATAACAATAATACCATAAATAAAGGTTATTTTACTGACAAGATAATCGAGACATTACATTAGCTATGAAAACGTAATCTTATAGTCTTGACGATGATGAAGATATATTACATCATTAATTTTGATAGCCAATTTATTGAACACTAGTATTTAACAATGAAATTTACATTGTCTGTCAAAATACTGATGTAGTAATAAGTCATTCAAAACACTCTAAAAAAAAACTTATTAAATAAATATCATAAAACATCACAAATCTGAATCCAAATTACCACAAATATCCCGGTCAGGGATCGAACCCGCACCCTTTGCTAAAGATATATATATGTCAATCTGCTTCCTGAGTGTTGGGATTACAAAAGTAAGATGACAGTCACTTCAATGTAATAACCAGACTTACTACATCTAGAAACATAATTAAAGCGGAGTTTAACAAGTACTTTTTCACAATTTTCTATTTAACCCAGCCCATTGCCTCATGTTGGCTTGGGACTTAAAAAGAATGTGCCAACTGTCTTTCTTGCCTAGCTTGTCGTAAAAGACGACTAATAGTGTATGGGGTTGTGGGTTTGTGATTGTGTAGGCGACGAGCTAGCCACTTGTCCCTACTTTTTCACAATTCTCCATCTAACCCAGCCCAGTTTTGTTTTTGGCTGAATGTGGTTAAAGGGGCCTGCTGTCCTTTGACTCTGCCTACCCCTTCGGGGATTATGGGCGTGATGTTGTTTGTTTTTCAACAAGTAATGGAATGTTCTAACATGCTTAATCGAAGAAATGTATGCTAATTTGATCTCCATTAATAGTCAAAGGAATAGAGAAAGGCAGAAAATTTTATAGACAAATCTTTTGTGTCTGAGAAGTAACGATAAGACTATCATAGAGAACCCACGCTTACAAAGCCGTGGAAATCCCACTAATATTATAAATGCGAAAGTTCCTATGTACGGATGGATGTTTGTTACTCTTTCACAAAAAAAACTACTGAATGGATTTTAATCATCATCTTCCTAGCGTTATGTCCCGTGCTTAGACGGGGTCCGCTTAGACCATGATCCAGGATTTAGCGAGTCTGGTAATTACATTGAAGCGACTGCCGATCTGACCTTCGTAACCCTAAGATAGGGGAACCAGACAATTTTTGGATCATGGTTACAAATTCAAAGTTGTTTGAATTTGCAGGTTTCATCACGATGTTTTCCCTCACCGTCGAGCTAGTGGTATAAATATGTACATAGACTTTTTAAAATCTAGAGGTACATGCCCGGGTTTGAACCCGCACTCCTCGGTTAAGAGGCGCGTGTCCTTACCATTGAGCTACCACCGCTACCTACTACTGAATGGATTTTAATAAAACTTTAAAATAATATAGCTCATACACCCGACTAATATAGGCTATGTTTCATCGATGTACCACGCGAGCGAAGCCGCGGGCAGAAGCTAGTTAATAATAAACAACAGTATCTTAACGCGGATCAAAATCTCAAATCATGGTTAATAGAAAAATAACGAGATACGTATATAATCACTGCTGTTTTTCGGCTAATTGCCAATTATTTCCCTTTATTTCTGTAATCTTAGGACTTAAGTGGAATCTTGGAAGCTTAAGATTAATTTCAAGTATATAATTAGGTAAACAAGCTGGAAATTTGACTTAAACCTTCCGTGGGACTTTCTACTTAATAACATTCTAATTTTATTGCAAGGAAAATGTACTTTAAAATATAAAATATATTAGCTCTGAATGCCATCGAAAGCACAAGGTGCTTGATATATCATACTAATATTATAAAGAGGAAAGATTTGATAGCTACGAAACTACTGGACCGATTTGAAAAATTCTTTCACCAATCGAGAGCCACTTTATCAGCGAGTAACATAGGCTATATTTTGTCCCCGTATTTTCACGGGAACGGAAACTACGCGAGTGAAGCCACGGGGCGCTGCTATTTTTAATATAATGATGTATATTAGTAATCATTACATGTTTATATCAAGTCTAGTGCCAATCAATGGACTAAGTCGATCAAAAGTCGCTGTTTAACAAAACTAAACTAGCAACACGTCATTTACGAAATTGGTCAGAGACTTACATAAAATAAATAAATAAAATTAATTCACCAGACTGACACACCAATTCCCTTGTTCCAAACTAAGCTTATGCTTGTCCTATGGTTACTAGGTGAACGGATAGACCTACTTAAATACGTTTATAAACATCCATGACTCGAATACAAATGTCCATGTTCATCACGAAACATTTGCCCCTAGCGGGATTCGAACCCGCGACCCTTGGTTTTGTGGCCAGGGTCTCTTACCACTCCACCAACGGGCTTGTCCTATATGCACCTACTGTATTCTTTGCCTATCATGTCGGGCAAGGCTTCTAATAGTGTATTGGGTTTGTGACAATTAATTTGTCGCTTTAATTGTGTGTACAATTTAAGGAACAAATTGCTATAATATAACATATTAATTAATATTAATGAATGACTGATTTATATGACTAACATTATCTGATAAACAATTTCTTGTCAATTGAAAGTTAAAAAGTGTATGCGTTAGAATATCATAAAAAAATTTCGACGATAAAAATTTGGTTATGGTAACATTTCCTACCTTTTTCAACCGACTTTTATGTCCTTTATTCATATTTTGACAATTTCAAGTCTCTATGACATTATATATACATATCTAGAACTTAGAATATAATAGGTATACATAAGGGTACAGTGACAGGTACACAAGATGCAATGATGCGAAAATTGCAACTATGAATCTTAACCGCCTCACAAAAAGGCAAGAATGGTACGTCCACGGGATGTTACCGAGTACACCCGGGCAACGGATATCCGTTCCCGACTGGGGTCCGTAGTCGTAAAGATTAAAAAGCTGATAAACTGGCCTCGCTGCCATTCACTTCACTGTGTCCAGTCCATTCACCTGTTAACGACATTCATTATTCAAAAATATGTATACAAAAACAGCATGAATCCGATTGAAATGTAGTATTTAATGAAAAAAGCGCTGAATATTTCATAACGGGGTGAGCGACCTGTAACCCAGATATGAGAATGGACTCACCTACTAATAATGGTTTTGCCACGGACTAGTAGAAAAAGAAGGACTCCACGCTATCATACTATAGCGTGAAGCCGCGTTTATGCATGTGTGAGTGAGATACTTATGGATGCCAGATATCGGATATCTGTCATGTGGAGCACCTATTATGTCAATGTGTGACGTAAGTTGCGTGTCAAGTGGAGCACCTGAGGAGCTTCAATGTCTAGTTGGTGGCGCGGAGTCCTTCTTTTTTTACTAGTACGTGGGTTTTGCAAAACTGTTTTTAATCATCTCTATGGTTATTTCTATGAATGTCTATCGCTGACTTAAACCTGAGTAAGATCTACATAGAAATCATAAAATACGATTGAATTTATTTGAGAATAATTTTGGTGAAACGGTGTTAGAATCGCTGCGCTCTAATTGGCTCATTCGATTGCCGGATTTAATATAGAAAATGGTGATTGGTGGAAACTGAAATACGTACGAGTGATTTTATCGAAAAATGTGTAAAGGATCTCAGTGAGAAAAATGAGGTAAAGATGGGTACGAATCAAACAGTAGATGAAAGCGGCTTTATGAGACAGACAGTTGTGAAGGTATGACACTCACCAATCCCTAGCAACACTCAAAGGGGCTGGATCCCTTTCCCTAAATTCGGTTCCTTCATTCCGAAAATACATTCTTTGTATCCAACCACCCGTACCCTCTGTTCACACTGACTTTCGATAGGTAGTATATATGGTTGTAATTCCCAATTTCTACCTTTATAGCTCGCATACCGCCATAAAGTCACCGACGAAAACGACGTCTCCTTTGTGTAGCTCCAAAAAGCGACTAAACACGACAGCTACCCTAAAACTGGCTACCAAATTACAAAGCGCATGCCGAACGCGTGTATCGGAACGTAAAAATTCAAACAACATTCTGTGACTACCGAAGTTTCCTCTCGACGGTAGCGTGGAAAGGAACGGGGAGCGCGGCAAATAGTTGCAGACATAACATTCGTGCTTGCATAACGTAAAAGGTCCTTGCTTGTCGTGCGGCGCGCGTGCCCGTCGGCGTGCACGTCACGGCATCGGTATTGCAAGAAGTTTAAAAAAAAAAACCTAAAATCAAAGTATTAATTTTAAAAGTAAAGATAAGTATATAGTTATTTTGTATGTTTGGATAATAAATTTAAAAACTACATGGCTGAGTTAAAAAAAAATCAGTAACAAGGCTATATTGATCCCAAATTAAAAAAAAAAATACCCGTACGAATCCTGTACGCGGATGCTAGTAGAACTTAGTTATGTAGACGCTATTAGTAAGTATCTTAAATTTCAACTTATTTCCTATCATTTTGAAACCCTCTTCAAAAATAAAGTTGCACTATTGTTAAGGGCTTTCAGAAGACCTCCAATTTGCACAGAACATCTGCGCCCGACACCCGGAATGATAATAGGCTCGTGGGTACTTTAAAGACCCCCCTTGCATACTTAGAGGATGAATATGTCTTGTTAGTGGAAGTCATGCATATCTCTGTATTCTGAGAGTTCTTTCATAGCGCTAAAGAGTTCTCATATATCTTCCTACAGTAATTATGCACTTGGTTTTTGGTCTAACCGAGATACGTACTACGTAATATTTTATTTAAAAGATACAAAATCTTATTTACGTTCTTAGAGTAGGTATACAAGTACCTACGCCTATGGAAATATTTCTATCCTAAGTTAAGGATATACGCAGTAGGGCCCTTTGTTTTACACTGCTAAACAAACAAAGTGCTACTGGGATGTTAAGTTCCCAATAATTCCATCCAATTGATCTATTACCTAATTCAGTTGTATACCTACATTTTATTTATCTGCGTTTCCAGTTCATACAAAATTCAGACCGCAGCTTCGATAATTTTCAATTGTGTTTATTCAAATCAGCTGTCAACACAAGCAATAAAATGGTCGTAAAATCAATTTATGCTAATATCGCGTATGCACCATCAATTTAAATTACACTTTGAATAACAATGCATTTTAATCTATTCTATATACAAGTTATAATGTGGGCTTATTATACGATCTAAATACACCTTCACTTATGAATATTCATTGATGTTTAATTGTCCATGAATTTTATTATGATACAGAATATTATTTAGCTGAACGAAACGTAAAATTGTATCACGTCAATTATGTGTATTATCTCTACAATATTTTAGTCCCAGCTGTATTATAAATAAATATTGTCTATATTTCACTATATTTCAAAAAAAATTCACGGACGAAGCCACGGGCTAAAGCTAGTATTCTGTAATAAATTTAATCTCCTCTATTGTATTGAGTGAAGTCTTCATGCATAACTGGAAATGCTTATAAATATTTATAACCTCTGGTTATAAACATTAATGCTGATTCATTTCAATGGCGCCAGGTTTTATTAAATAGGTAAATTTGTAATATTTCCGTGAAAATACAATGCTTTTTTATAACTTATATTAAGTACTCAAGAACGGTCATCGACTCCACTCCGAATATCAAAATAACTTTAAAAAACACAGGAAAAAAATCTATACTTATAATAAATCTGTAGAGAGGTCAATTCTGTACATGAAATATATTTTCAAAATAACTATCAGGGGGTGATTAGTGATCGATACTGATGCCAAAAATGCAATCAGTAAAATTTTTGTCTGTCTGTCTGTCTGTCTGTATGTTCCTTATAGAAACAAAAACTACTCGACGGATTTTAACGAAACTTGGTACAATTATTCTTCATACTCCTGGACAGGTTATAGTATACTTTTCATCACGCTACAATCAATAGGAGCAGAGTAGTGAAGGGAAATGTTGGGAAAACGGGAGAAGTTACTCCATTTTTTAAGCTTTCGTCGCGTGTGCAGCCTTAATGGTTAAAGTTACATAGAAATCATGTATGACTAAAATAGTCTTTATAATATTAACCATAAACGCGGGTGACACCGCTAGCACAGCTAGTCATAAAAAAAAATACGAGGGAGGTATTTTTTGTCTTTCTTTCTCCATGGAACGCCCGTTTAAGGATAATATCTTAAGGGCGGGACGGTATGAAGTGGTGAATCAGCTACACAAATAATTCAATACTTACTATGTTTACAAAAATAAGAAGTAAACAAATTTTCCATTGCACCACTGAAACATAGCGTGACCTAGTTCCAACCAAGAATGCACCCACAGTTTACGGCCGTCAAACCCAATCAGTCATTACATAAAAACAGGCAACAGTTCGGTTTGTCCATAAAACCAGACGAACTATTCGGTGGTTGCGGTCTCGCTGTACCCGATAGGGTTGCCACATCTCTGTTGTATATAATTTATTAGGTACTACGAGTATACTAGTCAGTAGTCTGTTGAGTTTCTTGCGGCACCTCTTCTCAGCAGGCCATATACGTCGAGGTGCTGGTAGGGCAAAAAAAAATTTTATGACGTGCAAAAGAATTTGTTATGAATCCACTTGCAGAATAAATTATTTCATTTCATTTCATTTCAGTCAAAAGTGTGTGTATAGCTTTGTCGGGCCTGACAATATTTTTAACTTGTATTTATTTAAAACTTGCTAACCGGAGTCGTTGCACTGTCGATATAGGAATACAAACTTTAAACTCTATAAAATAGAGAGCTTTTTATATAAAATCTTTGATCCGAATTGTAGCCCCTTATTTTTCTTGCGTTGTTGCCCCACTGAAAATTATGTTCACAGCAAAATATAATTAATTAGGCATTAGGCTACTTTGACACGGCTGCAACTTTTAATAATTGATTGCGCGTACTAAGATGTTTGTTGATTCATTTTTCTATAGGTATCTGAGTGATTGAAGATGATTGTTAGATATTGACGCGCGTACAAACACTTTTACCAATAAAATATTGACTCTTATGACACATGATGGTGTCAAATTATGTAATCTAACAATAACATTGTTATTGCATCCTATAGTCCCAATTGGGGATCAGTTGCCCAATAGGGACATCCATACATTTATAATGTCATTAGTGCAACTACAATGCGACCTAATCGATCAATTAGGGCTAGTGAGATCTTGTGGTATCGACAGTGCAATGGCAGTGAGATCAAAGCGACACAAAGACATGTATGCATATACTCGTACTCCCAGATGGTACATTGTAATACATGACGAGGAGAATTATAGAATTCTAGTATCACCCGCGTAGTTCTCCGCGTAGTTGCCGTGGGAAAATGGGGGTAAAATATAACCTATGTTAGTCGGTGATAAGGAAGCTTCCCATTGGTGAAATAATTTTTAAAATCGGTTAAGTAGTTCATGCGTTAAAGTGTCACAAACATACAAGCTCGAACTTGACTTGACCAACATTGACATAGGCGCTCCAAATGCGCTCAAAAAATCTCATTCACACATGCACAAGGGTGGCTTCACGCTGTAGTATGACAGGGCATAGTCCTTCTTTTTTTACTCGTCTGTTGTTAGAATGATTTTACGTACACACTACAGAGTAGATATATAATACATATAGTCACTTTGTTCAAGTATAATTGCGAAATAATAAATCACACACAGAATTATGAAGTGAACGTAAAATGAGCAAAAGTTCACCCACAAAAACTGTGTATAGACTGCATCTGTCATTTACATCGCTTGTGGTCTTATCCACGTTTGTGGGTGTAGGGTTGCCATACATTACCTATGAAACTAAAAATTAATCAACCTTTAAATTGAAATTCAACCAGAAACTTCATAGTTAAAAAATATGGATACTTTTTGTTTTACAATTAAGTATTGACCATACTAGATTGCAGTACTATATTGCAGCAATAATAGTATATACCTGAGTTTTTAATAACAGCATATGGGTGATATAGCTTAATAATCGTAAAAACGCTGAACTACTTTTCTGATCAGTTTATTAATAAATTTATTGTGTAGGCGACAGGTCAGCCGCTTGTCACTGCTTTTTCACAATTTTCCATCTAACCCAGCCCAGTCCGGGTTTATTTTTGGCTGAATGTGGGAAAGGGGCATGCTGCCCCTTGGACTCTGCCTACCCCTTCGGGGAATATGGGCGTGATGTTTTGTTATGTGTGTGTTTGTGTGTTTATTAATAAAGTAGTGTAGTATTACAACAGATTAAATTCATGTACGGCGTACATTTTATCAACCATGATTTTATTATTCTCCTACAGGTATACTATATGTCACGGACCGACGTGATAAATGAATTGATATTCCCCCAAAACTGTTAAAGAATTCGACCATACGAATTGGGCCTTTGCTTAGATCCCAAAATAGGCACTATTCCGAGCGTTTACCACATTCACGTCATGTGCGGCTCACAATTGGGGACAATTTTGTCACCAGAACTAGCACCAGCACATTTTCGGGTATACAGGCTAAATTGATTCAGGCGGCGTTCCGTACAGCCCCTAAATAAGTTAGGTGGCCAGTAAAACGCAATCATGGACCGTTTGCTTAGGAAACCACATCTATTTTATTGAGATATTATTGCTGAATTTATATGAAATTTAAAACCTTGCAAAAATTATTGGATTGTATTTAGTTTTAGGCAATTGACGCGAATATAAAACCCTATCTCAAGATTTTTTAATTTGCTATGAAACAAATAGAGTTTTCAGAAAAAGCAAAGCTTTGCCGCATAGATGTTTAATGCGTTTGCGAAAAAAAAAAAAATTGTGACAAAACCTCAACATTCATTTTCCCACCTGGCAACCCTACGTGTCATGGCACCGGCCAACCAGCAGTGAACTGCGGTCGCCGGAATGCACTCCGCGCGCACTTCTGTAATTCCGTAAAACGTTTTACATTTCCCGCCGCCCGCCGATCGCACCGCCATTTTTCACCAATTAACTAGATTAAAGTTTCACTAGCCCGTTTTGTAACGAAATGACGGTTTAATCTCGCCAATTATGACAAAGTGTTTTAACGACGGATCGGAACAGATTATTGAGGTTCAACGGATACGGGTATTTGCCTCTTTATTATGCTCTGCAATATGAATGAGACAGAAAATCCCATCTTCGTTAAAATTATTCGGCTTCTTTTTTCGTTAAGCGAACGCACTTCCGATGCATAGACGTGTATACATAGCAAATACTTGTTCGGTGTTTGTTAAATGCTTATGTAACAAACTATATAATTTTTCAAGTTGAAAATTATCATTAACAATACCTTTGTTTTTTCCAGGTGAGTATCAAAAACTCATTTTTGCTGCTTCAAAAACAGAAAGAGTAAGTACCTCTATTATTAAGTAATTATCACTTTTACTTTAATTTTAAATTATTAAGATTATAGTGATTTTAAAATGTATAGTACTTTTAAATGGTATTTTAATTGTTACAAGTCATCACGTGTAAAAATACACCAATTAAAAATATCTATATTTAAAACTCTTTCACGCATTTAATAAATTTTATTAGTTGAAACATTTTTTACAATCTCAGAAATACGATTTTTATATTTTTTTAATATCTCGTTGTCCAGTGGAAACGATTCCACCACCCAGGAGGCAATTCTCTCGCACTACTCAAGACGAGTGACTTGCCATAATAAAAGCAAGGCTCCATTACACCACGACTTGATACAAAGCTGCCACCAGAATCAAATACCAAAAACCTATAAATGAAATATTACAGTGTTCTAAAGTTGAGCTTACATATCGCAAGAAACAGTCAGAATCAAATGTCCAACACGTATAATATTACGGACGTATCTATAACTATCTACTAGGAGCGGTGGTAGCTCAATGGTAAGGACACGCGCCTCTTAACCGAGGAGTGCGGGTTCAAACCCGGGCACGTACCTCTGGATTTTTTCAAATCTATGTACGTATTTATACCACTAGCTCGACGGTGAAGGAAAACATCGTGATGAAACCTGCAAATTCAAACAACTTTGGATTTGTAACCATGATCCAAAAATTGTCTGGTTCCCCTATCTTAGGGTTACGAAGGTCAGACCGGCAGTCGCTTCAATGTAATAACCAGTCTCGCTAAATCCTGGATCATGGTCTAAGCGGACCCTGTCTAAACACGGGACAAAACGCTAGGAAGATAATATCTATAACTATCTACTGCTACATAGATCTAGACATATGAGGAGTAATGAGTGGAAAGAACAATAACGATGACACTTAGCAATTGTGCTACAATCTCAAAAACAATATTTAAAGTTATATCGGTCGCGTGTCCAAAAATATTTCCGGAAAATGCCCGACTAACTACTAGGCTTATAGCAAAATTTTGTGGACTTTCTCTCGGTAACCTGTGTCCAAAAAATATTTCGCAAAATACCGTAGTAGTTTGGACACAGGCGGCCCCCGGCGCGGTCGTTGACCCGCCCGCGATCAGTCGTAGGAATTCTCTCGCGCCGTAAAGCTCGCCTCGACAGCTCGACACAGAGTGGCTGCGGAAAGTACATCCCCCCCCCCCTCACCCACCCTGCAGCCTCACTTCGACACCCAAGGAGAACCAAACCTTTCTGGAAATAAAGAAAATGGTAACTTCCTCTACCAACATACAAATACAAATGAATCATACAAACTACCGAATCATATCGAATTACCATACGGTCGACGAGTACTACACAAAAAAGTAGGCAGAATCTAAGGATCACCAAGCTCCCCTACCTAACAATTTTTAGCCAAATATAAAACCGGGTTGGTTCATATCCTATCCTATCCCCTAAGAGGTAGGCAGAAGCATAGGTCCAGCATGCTCCTCTGGCCATGTTAACCAAAACTGGGGTTAGAATGCGAATTGTGAAAAAGTAAGGGCAGTTGGCTATCTCTTCGCCTACATAATTACTAACTAACAACTTAATTTATTTTGTTTTAGTAACTTTTTAGATGGTATTCCCATGTCGGTCTGGAACTTCAAAAGTTTCCAACTGTTACTCCCTTAGCGTGTCGTCAGAGGGAACTAGTGTTGTATCGGGTATCTGTAGGGTTTCTAAATAGTCACTTCTTTTCACAATTTTCAACCGAACCGAACATTTCCAACTACATACATTCCTATTACATTACATAGTATTAACCCTGCAATCCCCGAAGGGGTAGACAGAGTTCAAGTAGTCACAAGCTCCTTAAACCACAACCAGCCAAGAATAAAAATATCTAACTAAAAGTAATAATATAATAATTAATTCTCGAGACTGACACACCAATTCCCTAGTTCCAAACTAAGCTTATGCTTGTGCTATGAATACTAGGTGAACGGATAGACATACTTAAATACGTTTATAAACATCCATGACCCGAGTACAAATGGCTATCTTTCATGACACAAAACATTTACCCCTAGCGGAATTCGAACACGCCTCTTGGTTTCGTGGCCTGGGTCTTTGACCACTTAACCAACGGGCCAGTCATAAAAAAGTGGTGTTAAGGAGCTCAGATCTCCTTAGACTCTGCCTAACGGGCTTATATGTATATGCAAGTATGTATTTTACATGTTAGTAAGGAATATAAGACATTAAAACGACCCTAAACTCGTTATTTTAGTAGGTATGTAATAAAATGCAATTTCCACATCATGTAGTAGCTACATTGACGTGGCAGACACTTTACGACTGTGGCATGCGGTTTATGTCACTATAAAATGCACTTCTATATTAAAAGTTGACTTATTGACCGACATCTGTCATAAAATAAAATATTACTTTGTATATCAAATGTGCTGACGACTTCTTCTCATTTAACCTAACGCACAGCTCCTAGATCTGAACCGATGGTAAAACCATATAGCTTTATTTGATTCATAAATGTTCTGTCCCATGTTGGTCGGGGATTAAAAAAGAATGTGCCAACTGTGTCTCTTGCCTAGCATGTCGTAAAATAAGACTAATGGTATATCGGGCTTTGGGTATGTGATTGTGTAGGCGACAAGCTAGCCACTTGTCACTACTTTGTCACAATTTTCCATCTAAACCAGCAGGCCCTGCTGTCCTTTTGACTTTTTAACTTATTATTTTAACTTTAACTTTAACTTAGATAAGAGCTATCTAGTTAGGACATAATGGTAACTAATCTTTTATCCTCTTCGTAGCATCATGTCTTGTTCCTGCGTGTACGTTAAGAAAATGATCCTACTTTCGAGATTTGAGATACTAGTTCTCAGAGGCGTAACTGTTGGATAATAATATAATCTATACTTATAATAAATCTGTAGAGAGGTCAATTCTGTACATGAAATATATTTTCAAAATAACTATCAGGGGGTGATTAGTGATCGATACTGATGCCAAAAATGCAATCAGTAAAATTTTTGTCTGTCTGTCTGTCTGTATGTATGTTCCTTATATAAACAAAAACTACTCGACGGATTTTAACGAAACTTGGTACAATTATTCTTCATACTTCTGGGCAGGCTATAGTATACTTTTCATCACGCTACAATCAATAGGAGCAGAGTAGTGAAGGGAAATGTTGGGAAAACGGGAGAAGTTACTCCATTTTTTAAGCTTCTGTCGCGTGTGCAGCCTTAATGGTTAAAGTTACATAGAAATCATGTATGACGGAAATAGTATAGACTTTATAATATTTACCATAGACGCGGGTGACGCTGGCACAGCTAGTATTAAATAAATGTCAGACTACATCACATACATTGATCTGACTCCGAGGTAAGTAGCTTAAGCACTTGTGTTACGGATATCAGATGCAACCCACAAGCGTATGGGGTAGGGTCACTACCGAATACCCCATCGAGCTTGTCAAATTAATATGTTATTATGCACAGGTATTGTATTGTAGTTTAAACGTTGATGAGCTGTATTGGTAAGTTTCCAGCAAACATAAGTGGTAAGTAACACTGTTGTTTCTGATATCCGTAACGCAAGTGCTTGCGCTACTTAACTCGGAGTCAGATCAATGTATGTGATGTTGTCGATTCGGATATTTAATCTTTATCTCCGATTTGACATTAAATACGATCAAACACACAGACTTTCACAGAGCGCCTGTAAAATCGGTCCGCCAGCGAATACATCTCAATTTAACACTCTCAAGAGCATTTATTAGTTTCAACTGTATTTCATAAAACGATAATAAGCATAAATCTTGAAATAATCTTTATTTTACGATGTGTCTCGTATGTTGCGTTTTACGATTCCGGAAGTTATACATCGTAAATTGAGACAGCTATCTGTGTTAGTTTTAGTTTTAATCGTAATTTCTTGTTCCGGCGATATATTGAGCAGCAATTTAAATCTCTTTTGTCTAATTTGATTTCTTCTTTTATTTTCACGTTTGTTTAATTTCACTTCTATCGAATCGAATTTTTATCTCTGTGGACAGTATCGTAATATGTCTAGTGTTTATTTTTATTTTATTCTATTAATTTTTTTTATATTTATTTATTGTAATATATTTTTACCAAGGTTTGACACTAAAATGTATAGCGATTAATCACAAAATCTCAGCATTGATTTTCCAACCTGGCAACCCTACGTGCCAAAAGTGTTTTATTGTGCCTTGAAACACTATCGTTGCCAATAATAGCAAGAAGCTACAGTTATATCCCGATGTTAGTCGAGATCCGCTTTGACCATGATCCTGGGTTTAGCACGTCTGGTAGGTAATTCATAGAAGCAACTGCCAATCTGACCTCCGTAACCTTCAGGTAGGGGAACAAGACAAGTTGGATAATATTACACATCCATTGTTATTCGAATGTACAAGTTATGTACGTCAATATGTATTTATTAACATACCGCAGAACAAGTGAAATAAATCTGTACATATTCAAAAAAAAAAAAAGTGTAGCTAAGTTTGAACCCTAACCTCTTGCATACACTAGGGTATAATAATCCTCTTATTAAAACAAGACAATTTTTACTATACTTTTCCCGCAGCTAATTAGGTTTTATCAGAGTCCATAGAGGCCTATTACGGCCAGAGTTTCGATGTTTCATTAAAAAGTACCTATTATTCATAATAAGCTTGCGTTGTAAAGTAATACCCAATTTTCGTCTAAGGTCAAAGAGAACGTCCTAATTCTAAATGTTCTAGACAAAGGTCAGGTCATAAGTACGACGCATAAAAAAATATTAAATGGCTAAGTGTAACGAGTGTCGTAGAGGAATAAAAAACTAGAAAAGTGCGAGACGGTCTGGCAAAAGTATCACAGTGTCCAGTTTTTGAGACGCCAAGTTATATCCATCTATTTCCATTTATACTATAAATATGAATTGTAAATTCGTTTGTTTGTAGTCAAACGCGCATAACTGCTGCGCAGAAATTTATCAAACAATCATTTACGCCTGATAGAAATCGAAGCGAGAAGTCTGTATAATAATATGTTTTTCCACATAACTTCAAACGGGCACAAATAGAACAACCAATAATGGTTAATAGGCAAAACCGTCCAAGTCAAAAATTACTAAAATCAAATAGGCGTCGGAAGCGTCTCCTAACGGGTGTTGATCATAGCCCGTTTCCCCTGTATCCGGTTAAAATAACTAATGGTTAATGTAATGGTGAAATAACTATAACTGTACGCAGTCTAGAGGTGGGAAAATGTCGATATTTAATACGAATAATTCGCTTTACGAATAACATTTTTTTTGTCGAATGTGTTCTCGGGATTTCCTATTATTTGAACGAAACTAGTGAGCAATGTTAAAGTTAATGTAGAAATATAAAAAAAAACGCAATGAATTTAACAATCAAATCGGTAAACCTTTTCAGACTTGAGGTTACAAATTGCAAGCTTGTTTATTTTCTTCCAAACATGCACGTTAATCATCCTAATAGGAATGTTTATTTATCCATCCACAGTAATCCGAATGCCCAAATTTCCGCACAACATTTTCCCCCACCACGAACGCATTGAATACACAAGCAACTGATTACCGAAAATTCATTCGCATAACAATTCCGGAGTAGCTTTACACAGCAATCCACAATGCACAAAGCTAATGCAATAATTACAAACGTTCCGAATCATTCGGATACTCATTCCGATCGAATTGTTCGGTGCAGCCCCTCTCTAGCAGTGCTAACTGTACGCGTGCGTGCAAAGTGAACTAAATACTGACTGACGGATCACCGCGATACGTAATGCAATGATTAAGAGTTTGCTTTCAGTAAATGATTTCTAAGTCATGTTGGTGTCGGACTTAAACAGAATGTACGAACTGTGTTTCTTGTCGTAAATGGCGACTAATGGTGACGTGTCGGGTTAGTGATTATATGGGCGACAAACTAACCACTTGTCTACTTCTTCATAATTTTCCAATTAACCCAACTCGATTTTTAGGTATTTGTCGTTTTAGGAGATTTAAGCTTGAGCATCATCATAAGGGGGGTTCAACGTTGCAGTAAAAAATAAAATCTCCTTAAAATGACACACAGCTGACATCTTCCTTTTTTTCTAAGAAACTCATCATGTTCCTAGTGTTATGACACTTTGGGGTCTGTTCGAACCTTATCCTAGACTTAGCAAGTCTGCTTGTTACATTCAATGTGCTACGTCTGACCTTTGCAACCCTCAAAAGTACTACCTAGAAGAATTGTACTAAATGTATATTTTATGAATGAACAAGTATTAGGGTAATAGGGTATAACAAAAACAAGTAAACCGCAAACAATACTAAATGTTGACCCGAACATAATGCATACTTGCATAGAAACATTGTAAGTACATTAAAGATCGTAAAATAAACAAAGTCATTTAAAATGCCTTCGTAATTTAAATTAACAATATTCTTCTAGAAATAAGGGCCCCTTTACTAGATGTATGCTTCAAAAAAGTTAGCATTTGACCATTTTATGTCACTAATTGATCAGCAGGAACACTTAAGAACTTAATCGATCTTGAATCCATAAAAAAAGTTATAAATGCTTAAACTTTTACTAGTAATGAGATTAAGATCGCCGGACAAGATAAAGCTTAATATAAATTGCAAACAAAATGTAGCCAGAATGTACGATAAGAAGCGCCCACATGTGCATTGGCGCAAGGTGAATTGAACTTTAAAGCATCATAGTTGAAGTAGTTTATACCGTGATACTTAGACCAAAAACAATAAAGTGACCCATTGCGGTGTCCTTACTTCTGCTGTATGATGGTATATAATAGACTTAATTCTTCTACCCCAAGTAAACTGGACTTATGAATAATCATCTCATAATCATCAAGCTCCCTTAAGCTATCTTAATACAACAAATACGCATTGAAAAATGGCAAAATCACTATCATTCTTTTTGAGTTCCAGAGTAACATGGGATTTTAAAAAAAATGTGCCAACTACCACATATATTATTTGAGGTTTTAAATTTTTTGGTAAATTACGAAAATACGTATATAGGCGACTTGTCACTACTTTTTCACAATTTTCCATCTAACCCAGCCCAGGGCCTGTTGCCCCTTTAACTCTGCCTACCCCTTCGGGGATTATGGGCGTGATGTCATTTTGTTGTTGTTACTTGAAAATTTTATATTGTCGACATATCAGCTGTTTCATATAAGTTTTAGACTATGAAATTCTATTATACCTTAGTTTTCAAAATAAATTTTAATATTCAAAATGCTTCGTTATTATTTTTGTGTACCTAACTCAAACGTATGAACCCATATACTTTACAAATCAATCAAAATATTTAATAATATTTAAGACCCTTTATACAATTCATTTTACAAAAACGATAAAATATCACATAAATTTTGTACGAAATGTAACTTGTGCGTAATACGCGAATGTAACGGCTTACATTGATTTTATTGTCGAGTTTAAACGAACCATTACTACACTGACCTGGTTTTTGTGATAAATGACTTACCCGGCTATGAGTCTCGCCGCAACTATTTGATATAGTTTATTCTTTTTCTGGCAGTGCAATGTGTGGCCCAATATAAGAGCTGAATCGAAGGTAACAAATCAGAATAGGGATGATGACTGCATTAAAAAGCTATATTTCAATGCAGTTCGTCAGTTAGATTATAGAAAAATACTGGACACATATTTTTCGCTTTATCAAATTAACAAAAAATTACTAAGATAAAGAGCATCAAAGTTTTGGAGTGGGGGCTTGCGACGTCACTATTTAGTAAAAAAATACGAAAATGTGACGTCACGCGCAACTTGAATGCATTGATTCTCATCAATGTTTGTTTAACAATTAAAAAAAAACGTGTTCAAAATTTTTTTTATAATCTAACTGACAGACTAAACAGAATTTTTAATTACCTTGCCTACGATAGAGCTGTGTTATTGATTACAGAAACACTCATAGATTACTTAGCGCGGTGAACGTTTTAAAATGCTAAAGTGTTTTAAAGACTTAGCACACACTGGTCCAATTTTGGTTCGGGACTTAAAAAATATACCTACTGTGTTTCTTGTATAGCATGTCGTGTAATGCACCGAATGGTGTTTTAACAATTTTTCATCTATATTTAGCCCATTGATTACAGTAACTCTCTTATATAAGGGGTAAGCAATATAAATTGCTAAAGTATTTTAAAATAATTGTAAATAAAGAAGAAAGGTATTCCAACTGTGTTCCTTACCTAGCATGTCGTGAAATGCTTCTAATGGTTTATCGGGTACATGTTTTGTGATTGTGTAGGTGACGAGCTAGCCAGTATTTTTACACAATTTTCCATCCACATTTAGCCCACCCAGTTCTATATTTAGCTGAAAGTATGTTAAAGCGTTTGCTCCTCTTACATTTCCAACATGATTTTATCAGTTTACAATAATCTGATAGACTTCCAATTAAACCATGATGTCTTTAAAGTAAAGAAGAAACGATCCAAACAGGTACGCCACAAGAAAGTCCGTCAATCAGCATTTTTGCGGAATTCTCACTCCAGCAGCATTTGCCGGTCGAATCCACTTATCATTCTGTCTTCGCTACATTAATGTATCTTTCCTCAATTTTTTTACGTCTAAAACATATTTCTTCCCGTATTTTCTGCTACAAATCAGAGGAATAGACGGTCAGAAATACATATACAATGATTTACGCGTTGCTCCCTCCCAATCAAAGCAGGAAGCGCCCCGTTGATTTAGTACAAAACATATTGTGTCCCGGGCATCCGTCATGCGGACCGGCGCGATCGATACGGACGCAGATATAGATGCGTGCCATCGCTAAGTCTGATTTGGAAAGGGTTTTTACTAGCGACCTGAACCGACTTCGCTCAGAATATATTCTATAGTAAATTGGAATGTTGCCAAATTTGTCTTTAATGTTTTTAAACCTAAACCGATAAGCCAATGTTGATGAAAATTTAGTACCTATATCAGAATTTTGAGAAACGTCGCCTTTTTTAAGAAATAATATATAGGCCACTTTTTGAAAGTTCCTATAGTACGATGGTTTGAAAGAGTCATAGTATTGAAAGTTTGACTGTAAAATTCGGTAGAATTTTTTTTAATCGAATCCGTCCGTTGTCCAAAACATTTCCGTCTACAAAAAAGCGAACGATTCATCATTTGAAACTTCGTGTTTCGTTTTCCATAGATATCAAAACAGAACTCCGGAAACCTAGCCCCGTATTCCCAGACACAACGAAACTCAAGACAAACTCTCTCGAGATTTCACTCGAGTTGTAAACCTGCCTCCGAGTTGAGCACGCGTCGAGTGGAGTTTGTCTGGAGCCAGACATGGAGGGCTTAAATATCTGCAAAGATTACTGCCATCTCTTACTTAAAGTACTCAATGACAGACTTTGAAGATATTTGCGGACCATTAAAACTTGATTAATGTGTACACAAATATTTCCGGAACATAATTTCTATAATATCGTATCAATGTATGTATGTTATCTTTGAAAACTTAGTGAGATGAGTTCATACTGTTTTACACGTAATGTTAGAACTAGTTTCAGAAATTTTTGAATAAAATATATTTTTTGTACGGCAATAGGGTTTAATAGCGTAGAAATTTCTCACCACATAATGATAATAAGCTGAAAGTTCTCTTGTAAATATGTATGTCACTAGCGACGATGCCATTTATTGGTCGATTTCAATAATCACAAGTCACATTGCATTTTAACGACTCGTAACATGATCAGTGGTATTCTATCTATATCTTAGCTATATCTATGTAAAAAATATCTATATCTTATCTATCTCTATATCTTAGCTATCAATTTATGATGTATTATTCTTGCTTATTTATTTTACTAGTGACCCGCCCTGGCTTTGCACGGTGAGCATAAATCAATATGAAATTGAACATTTGAACCTATATCTATTGGTGAAAACCGCATTAACATCCCTTGTGTAGTTCAAGAGATCTTAGCGAACAGACAGAAAGGACCACTTTGTTTATACAATGTAAAGATAATCAACAGATTTCGGAACCGCCCAGTATCTTCGTATTTGTGACACCATTTGCCGTTGTCCTCGGCTCTCAAATCCCTGGAGCTGCGTCATCCAGCTACAGCAGTATATCTTCGGTCGTTACTCCCAAGACACAATAAATAGGGACTACACAATGCGCCCGTTAGGGAAAACCCTTTTCCAAAACTCGATTTGTATTGGGACAGTTGAGTAGATGCAAGAAAGTCTTCAGTTCGGAAAATAGGTCTTGATCCTTACCGAGTTTCCTTTTTATTCGGATTGAGTTGGGTTTTTCAATGTGCCTATATTTATTTCTTTGTTGCCCTTTTTTATTTAACACATACAATGTTAAAAATACTTATTTGAGTGAGTGACCTTATGAATAATGGTTGTATCAGATTTATGATACGAGTACACTGAAAACGTTAGATATCTATCGTATTTGATGTTTTATTCATTTTGGTGATAACTAGGTACCTTATACTAGCCTTTGTTTGCAACTCAGTCCGCGAGGAAGTCTGTCTGTTACAGAAATGACCACACGACTGGCGGGACCTGTAATATTTTTCTAGAAATATAATAGCTTGGTCGTTTCTTAGGATGAAGACTATTGATTCCGACCCATGTATCGAACCAACGCCCCACCGACGCGATATTATTATAACATTTCACCGACCAACTGTCATATAAATAATATACCTCGCCCTTAATCCCTGAAGGGGTACACATTGAACGAAGAGCAATAAACTCCGAATTCAGCCAAAAATAAAAGTGATTGGGTTAAATGAAAAAGTAGTGGCAAGTGGCTAGCTCGTCGGCCGTTGCCTACATTACCACAAAACCAAAATCGATACAGCAGTCTGATACACAGTTAAGTTTAATTTCACGACATGCTAAACATCATAGGCACGGAACATAGTAGGCACGATATATGTTACAGACCACCATCTAACGTGACACGCGATAACACTTTACTCCAACAAGCACATGGCACAACTGATCTGTCACTTTGTCGAAGTCAACTAGATGTTCGAGTGAGCCAGTGCTACACTGTGATTAAACTATCTCTTTTTCTTATTCCTCCGCCATTTTAAACGTAAAAAATATCGCGATTTTGGAGATAATAGAACGCAGCAATATGGCGATTTTGAATTTATATAAAACGAAAAATTTTATATCTCGAAATATCACACTCGTCGCAAGTGAGCGATATATTACATACTTTTGAAATACATACATTTCCGCGTCAGTATCCGGCTGGCTACACGCTCGTCTGCCGATCATGCCTCTCGTGTGGCGCACATTACGATCTGTTATCTCACGAAGCAGGACCACAGCTTAAGTACCATACACCTATTTTAGTATAAGCATGGGTATAACTCAAACATATGTTTCTAAGTCATGTTTTTGAAAGGATGATGATGAAAAAATCATCATCTTTTAAATCTTGATCTATGACGAGATGCTAATCTAACCGATTAATCAAACCAAAGAACTTTATTACTGGGCAACCTAATTGCAGTTCCAACTTCAAATTATAAGGAGTACTTTACAAAATTATTCGCTGACATCATTTTGTCTTCCAAAATTCCTTAAAGATTTCCCCGATCTGTCAATTATTCAAGAAAACGTCTCAATAACTTTCTTAGGTTTCAATCTATTTTTCATCACAAACCTTTTTAGAAGTTTAGACATGAAAACTTAACTGATAGACAGACTGACTTTAGCATTCCTAATTAGTAAGGTAAGTCCTGTAACTCGAAGCACATTTTATAACCATAGATAGTGGCGATGGACCGTTAAAACGATCTGTTATCTCGCAGTCGGCAGCCATTATTCTTGGTCCAGTACATCATAAATCCGCCACTTCCTCCGAACGGTTCCCACGCCCCGCCGGCGCAAGAACCACTATTCATTTGGCGCATAAATAAAACAGTTTCGAACTTATAAATGCAGACAAAAAAGTGAAAAAGTCATGTTCGATTGAACGGAAGCTCTGGCGCTAGGGATGTGGTGTCGGATCCGAGTGATCGGATCTCGGATCCAGTATCCATCCATTTAATCCGTGAGAAAATTTCTCATGGATGGACACTGCATCCAGTATGAAAGTGACCTAGCTCAAAGTGCATTTGTGCTAAAAGAGCTATAAAATCTCGAAACGTAGAATTAAGTGAATTCACAGGAAATTTGAGTTAGACAACTTTCATCGCCTGGTCAAATACTAAGCAAGTTTGACTTAACATTTAAAGCACCGGAATACCTAATTTTTTTTTAATGCAAATTTAAGATACATTTACATATATAATAAATCAAACTTCGATAATATTATAAGAAACCTGTTTTTTCTAGACTATCTAGGCTAGAAACTGTAACTGTAACTCTGAAGAAAACTAGCCGATGTCTGAAATATTACCCGAAGCTTTTCCCAACACTATTACCAATGGCGGCTGCACAAACAATAAGCAGTGCAAAGATAACATTTGCTGACCCAATCAGTGCCCGACACATTTACAACCCTATCGCGCAAACAATAAAGATGAAAGTCGGGTAACAACCGTACCATGTCAATGTATGTTGCAGTTAAATCGAATAATTTGAGTCATTACAAAAAGCCTGAATGCTTTTCAAAATGGTGATATTTTTTCAATATGAATGTTTAATCTTTTTTACTACGCTCAACCATTAGTCTAATTCGATACGATACGATATAATTTGTACATACAATTGGATAAACTATTTATTATTAATATATCTTCTTTCCATATTTATCTCGCCATTATTAGCGAGATCTCATTTTGATTATGTTATTTTTTTTAATGGCATACGATATGTTTGAACAGGCACATGATAAAGAACGTTAGCTTTGTATTGTATCATAGTCCCGTATATTAAATTAATTAACTGCAATGAATATATAGTAAAATTACTAGAAAAAGCGCGACTGTCACTTTCATAGTTTCGCCCCAGTATTCCTCGAGGGTAACTCGACTCCAAAGAAATCTCACTCAAGTCCACCCCTGCCTGAGCGTAGGCCACTTAATTGAGTTAAGCACGTCTCGAGTTGAGCCTGCGCCTAAGAACACGGGGTTACGTTCCTTGAGCACCATTCAATCCTACATGCATTCTGAATCGCTTCAATCTTAACACAAAATAGCACGAGTGATGTTTTATTACATCTTAGTTATCTTTTATGTAAAATTTTACATAAGACAAATAAAATATTTATGAGTGTCGCGACATACATAACACCACGCCCGTAATCCCCGAAGATCTTCGTAACGACACCTACAAGGTTATTTTAAATATATATGAAAACTGAAACAGGCGATGCGTACACGCCATACAGGTTTTGGTTGGGTGTTATTTAAGGTTTTGTAGATTTAATTTAGTCCAAATATGTTGTGGTATAACAGTATTACAGTTGATTTGATTTAAGATGGTGTACAAACGGTTTTCAGATTTCGTATGTACTAAAAATTAGGTTTAATAGACACATCAGTACTAAGCCATAAGACAATCAAGACTGTAGTTCCAATAAGCGTGACAATAGACGACGTTGATTGACCTGTCAGTATCATTCAATACATAAACAACATCGTGCAAACGAAGTTATTCTCAAAGCCAAGTTAGATATACTTATGCTGTCTGTTACTTGTTAATAACGATCGTGATGAGATTGGGCATGCCTAACTTTGCAAACCAGATCAAAAACTACTCTAAGAGGCTTACATTTTATTTTATCCCGGAAAATTTTGGGAGATTCTGCGGAGTCACAAGACACAAGTCTTTTTATACCAGTTTCAATTCCACGCAGGCAGAGCCGCAGGCAACAACTAGTGTAGAAAGTAAACCAAGATGATTAATTCCACCTTAATTCCGCACACAGAGGACATCCTTCCAGTTTTATGCGGACATTTATGATATACATGTGAGGAGACATCCTTCCAACTCTATTATTAAAATGTTCGTAGACTTTATTACTAGAACCCAGCCCACTGTCCCATGTTGGTTTGGGACTTAAAAAGAATATGCCAACTGTGGTTCTTGCCTAGCATGTCGTAAAAGGCGACTAATGGTATATCGGGTTTTGGGTGTGTGATTGTGTAGGCGACAGGTTAGCCACTGCTTTTTTACAATTTTCCATCTAACCCAGCCCGACTTTATTTTTGGCTGAATGTGGTTGAAAGGGCATGCTGCCCCTTTGACTTTGCCTACCCCTTCGGGGATTATGGGCGTGATGTTATGTTATGTTACTTTACTAGATTTAAATAGGCGTCACCTCGACTTGTATATTACGTGAGACTCTCCTCCACAAACTGTCAGGGCACTTTGCAATGTGGCGGATTATCCGATGCGACCGCGACACGTACATATGTGCGTCGCTACATTACAAATGACATCCGTTTCCTTTGGCGCTATACTGCTTTATACCTACAAAGATAGCTATAGTCTCAGAGCCTTATCGATCTCCGAGATATACTACACAAGTGACGTCAAACGTTACAGACGCATTCGAAAGTAAATCGTGCTGCGTACGTGTTACGGCTTAATTTGGCACAGCGCGCCCTGACCTACAAAACAGAGGTCGGATTAATTTGCACAGGGCCGCACTTAGCGCTAAAAAATGATTTTTCGCATGTAATTTCATCGTATGGGCGCTTGGAGCGGCATTAAAAAAGATTTCGTATTTCATTTCCCGTATCGACGGTAGCGGTGTCGAGGAAAATGCTGGCGTTGAAATATTAGCATATCTTTGACGTATCTTTTGACACGTATTTACAAATGAATTGACTTTTGATTTCACATAAACAGGAAGATCACAAACATCACTTCCTATGTTGATTACTGACTAAATATGTAATACATGAATTGTACGATTCGTGTAATGTTTTGACTGGCCCGTTGGTCGAGTGGTCAAAGACTCTGGCTACGAAATAAAGGGTCGCGGGTTCGAAGTTGCTAGGAGCAAATGTGATGAACATGGACATTTGTACTCGAGTCATGGATGTTTATAAACGTATTTGAGTATGTCTATCCGTTTACCTAGTATCCATAGCACAAGCATAAGCTTGAGTTTGGAACTAGGGAATTGGTGTGTCAGTCTGGTGAATTTATAATATATTTTACCACTCAATATGATGGTAAAACGTAAAATCAATCTTGCTATTTAGGGAGGGATAAAAGATTTAGCCTTTCTTGATCACCTATGTAAAAAAATAGTAATTTATTTTATATTGTCTTCTCACCATTACTCACAGTAAATAAAATGTGGTTAAGGGGGCTAGTTGCCCCTTTGACTACTTTTTTTTTTTTTTTTTTTTTAATATTTTTATTTACGTAACCCTCAAAAAAGCACTTGTGAATCGTCAAGTAAGTACATAGTAGAACAATTTGAATCTACCACCGGTTCGGAATGTCGCATCTACCGAGAAGATACCGGCAAGAAACTCGGTAGTTACTCTTTTTAATGCCAGATTGAATATAAAAATTAAAATTTACAGATTAAGTTAATATGAATACCAAGTCATACAGTTAATGTTCGTCAAAGCTTCAGCCGAGTATTATCAGAAGTAAAAGGTAAACCAGAGCAGACCACCCCTTCGACTACCCCTTCAGGGATTAGGTACTTCAGGGCATGATATGTATGTATGTAAGAAAAATAAGTCAATTGGTAATAAAGTTTACATAGTTACTACATAAAAAATTACGACAAAGTAGTTACTATTATTATCAGAAGCATCATGTGACTTATGACAATGTCATCGTATAACCTAAAAAATAATTATACCTTCCCTTCTAAATAAAACAGAGACGCCGACAATACGCCCCTTGTCTTAAGAACTACCCCCACCCTGCCCTACCCTACGACCCTAACTCCAGCCCGAGCCAATTACGAAAATCTAGACAGCTAACACTATATCTAAATCTGAATCCAGGATCTAAGTGCTTTTGCCTCCTAAATAGAACGCTAGCACGCTTAGTGCTTGCAAAACTACAATAAAAATAAACGGAATTGAAAAAGAGTTGCAATGCTTTAGGAGGGTATTTTTATAGATCTTCATTGTAGCGTTATACAAGATGCATTTAATAACACTCTCAAAATTTAAGTCGTTAATATATCACATTTTTGAAAAAAAAAAAGAGTAGGTACTTAGGTAAAAAAATCACAATAAAATACCTTGTGCGCCGGCGCGCAGAAGTATCTACAAACGTAGGTTTTTTAAAGATAACTTTGTGATGACATAACTTAATATTTTTGTACCAGGTGGCATTATAATAAAAAAACATTTATTTCGTTATCAACCGACTTCAAAAAAAGGATGAAATTCTCAATTCGACCGTATATATATATATATATATATATATACATATATATATATTTTCCTTACAATTTCTATATTCAAATTTGGAAAGTGGTTTCAATGAGGGTTTTCACAAAATTACAAAAACCGCCATATCGCACGAGGGAGTCTCGTGGTCTCATCACTCGTCACTATTGGCTCTTTGTTGACAGCATGTCAGTTTGTTCTGAAAACCTACCAATGAGGAGGGTGACAAGACCGTACGTCACAGTTACGCCATCTATCTGATTGTTCAGTCTTGGCCCGGATTTGAAACAACCTCTTGGTTAGCTAGCTAATCTGGTTATGGGAGAAAAGCAAATATTTTTTATGATATATAATGTCCTCCTAACCGATATCGGTCACGGCGGCCAATCTCAACGAGGATCAGCCAACTGCGCAGGAGATATTATAGTGCACAAGTGTGTGCGCAAACACAGGTGCACTCTCTATTCCTTCACCCTCATAGTCCGGTGAGACGGCAATTCGACATGACCGGAGAGAGGTCAGGCGCAGGACCAACGGCTTAACGTGCTTTCCGAGGCACGGGGGTGATTAAACCGCCAACTTCCTGACTCCGGGCTGTTACTGAGTAATTTCGATATTGAAATACCCAGCTACAATTTTTTGGCCCGACCCGGGATTTGAACCCGGGACCCCTTGGTCCTTAGGCGGCGCATGCTACCACTAGACCAACGAGGCAGTCAATTTATTTTTTTTATGATATATACACACTACATAAACATGAAACATACAATGAATCATTAGCAGTCGCTATCTAAGTAACCTTCATAATCATTAGCAAAGAAAATCAAAAGTATTGTATTGTGATATAGCTAGAGCATCGGTGGTAGCTTAATGATAAGGACACGCGCCTTATAACCGAGAGGTGCAGGTTCAAACCCTAGCACGTACCTCTGGATTTTTCAAATCTATGTACATATTTACACTACTAGTTCGGCGGTGAGGGAGAACATCGTGATGAAACCTGCAAATTCAAACAGCTTCGGATTTGTAACCATGATCCAAAATTGTCTGGTTTCCCTATTTTAGGGTTACGAAGATCAAATCGGCAGTCGCTTTAATAAAATTAACAGACTCGCTCTACCCTGGATCATAGTCTAAGCGAACCCTGTCTAAGCATGAGACATAACGCTAGGAAGATGAACTTGATGTGTAGCTGTTCTTTCTGACTAGATACCAAGCTAGTAGGTAGTAATTTGTGCAAAGATTTGCAAATTTATGATTCAGGTTTTTCGTTAACGACTCCAAACTTCTTGAGAAACCAATAGACCCAATCATGAAACAGTGAGGTACGGTAAACATGAAATTGGTTGTTGTTGGAAGCGACCGCAAACCTGGTGACGACCCTTCTTAGTGTTGCATGTGTCTTGCTTTCCATGGGCAGGTACAAAGACTAGAAATTCAAATTCAAATTCAAAATATCTTTATTTATATAAGCTTCAAGAAAGCACTTATAAATAGTAAATATACAAAAAAGAACAAATTACTACCACGGTTCGGAAGGTAGATTCTATCGAGAAGAAACCGGCAAGAAACTCGATAGTTACTCTTTTAAATGCCAATTATATAATTTTGTAAACTTAATTAATCTACAAATAATTAATCTACAAAAAGCATAGCATAGAGTTGTGGCGGCCTAAATAGACAATTGTTTACTATAGCATACAGCACGGCCAAAATATAGTCAAGACTGTGTGCTGACTAACGTAACATTGACTGAATCGTCAACGGCACCACAATGAAACTAAGACGGTTTAATCGGACTTAGTTCTTGAATACCCAACACCTTAGCGTACTTTCACTTCTAGTACGAATATGTATGTTCAACAGGCTATAAAAAGTATATGACTTGCTCACATACTCAGCGATCAGATTCACACCATTAGCGCGTTGTAGAATCTAAGGCGTGACATTGACAGATCAATTATCGCCATCTGTTGCCAGTTAGTTAGTTAGTTAGCTACAAGCGTAATTAAATCCGGATGGCAGTCGCAAAGGCGTAGACGGTCAGTCGAAAATGTAGAAACGCATAAACATAAAGAAGGAAGCAAAACCGCAGACGCGGCGCGGCGCATTCCTGCGACTTTCCGCCCGTTTATGGTTATGGCGTGATGAAGCACGGGGCAAGGGTAGGGACGGCGCTTAGTCGATAGTAAATATATCGATATTAATATCGATAACGACAACAGCAGTACTATTACATACTTACATAACATCACGCCTGTAATCCCTAAAAATGTAAGTAGAGTCTAAAGGAGCTGCAAGCCTCTTTAACCACATTTAGCCAAAGATAAAACTGGACTGGCTTAGATATAAAAAAATTGTAATAAAGAAGTGACAAGTGGCTAACTCTAGGTGATAACCACATACCCAAAACCCGATATACCTACCATTAGTCGCCTCTTACAACATGCCAGGTAAAGAGAGTTCCTTGCCTGGCATGTTGTAAGAGTTGTAAAAATAATGAGCCAACTACTCAGTTGGCTCATTATTTTTAAATCCCAGACCAACAGCACTTATGATCCTAATAATATGGATACTGGATAGTATTAACATGAATGACACAATAATGTGATCGGCTTTAGAAAGAAATACGTACCAATTATTCTAAATAATATTTAAATTTCTGTTGCGGTCAAAGATTACATGTTTGGACGAAATTATTACGAAACTACCTAAGTACACTTTTACAAATCGGTAATGATCTGATTGTGTTTGTTGCCTAGAGTAGGTAATTTTGTATTGCTGCCGAGCTTGCGGTATAACACCATAGCTACTTAGAAATAAGGATGTTGACACCATTTATTTAATTTTGTAATATCAATCCGTAAAAGAAAGTATCGTAGTATATTGTAAAACCTTATTGATTTTGAACTATATTGATTCTACGATTGAAATTTTACAAAAACTGCTTAATATTTAGTCAGTTGACAATACGAACTAGTGACGTCATATGTTGACAAGCCCATACAAAATTTATGAAGTGATTGCGTTTTGACAGCTTTTAAAAAGTATAATTGACTTGCCAGTCCACATCCCTATTCAATAATTTTAGGTAAAAATTTAATTTGCTTAAACATCCGATATTTATTTTCATTCAATATCGATAATATCGTTTCGTTAGTCTTGTCATAAGGATATATTTAACAGTCATTGTTCCCGGTTTCTCGATACACGCTTCCTAGGTCACTGGTACCTCACTGGGAGGGTCGCACGTGCTTCGTGCGCGCGCACAGCGAGTGCGGTCCTCACGTGAGGGTGCGAGGCGGACTGATTAATATCCTCATTTTGTTATCACTTAAGACCAGTTGCGGCTCAATAGAAACGATATGCGGCTCATACGCGAGGGAAATTGATTCGAACCCTATAACTCTGGATTTATTAAATTTGTGACAGTGACTAGAAGTGTTGATTCAAAAACTTGTAACACTGATTTTTTTTAATTCATGATATCTATGCGGTGAGGGTACATGATGATGAAACCCTCACATTAAAATAACTTAAGGGTTTCTAACGTGATGGTCTGGTTACCATGCCTAACGTTTATGGAAGACGGACACTTCAGTGTAATAACTAGCCGTGAAGAACCTATGCAAGTTATTGTTTATACGCCATATTTTTGTGATGTAGGTACATGTCAACCAAACTTCTTTGTTGTGTCTACTTATTATAAACTTCGCTGATATTGTAGACTCCCTGATAATTTCTAAAATAGCTAGAATAGTTTGCCATAATAAAATATAGAAATATAAATAAAAAATAAAAATATTGAGACTTAAACAAGGTCATTTGTAAAACATCAACAACCTCGCAGTACTGACATTATAAACAGAAAACATTTTGTTCTACGGCTTTTCCTAAATCGTCATAAAAGAAACGGCTTTCCATACTAAATAACCAAACAGCTGATGAAATATATATGAATTTTTTTTTTCTCTCTTTAAGAGACAAATGTTACTGTTTATAATGTCAGTAATCTACTCCTGCGACGTTGTTGATGTTTAACAAATGACCCTGTAAATATTTTATTGTCTATTTGTTTATAGGGACGTTAGGGGTAAATGATAGAGAAAAACACATTACGCGGACATCAGATGACCTGGATAAAAAGGCGAATGAATGGAAATTATTGATAAACGAGCCATGCTCAACATCGCATCGATTATGAGCTAATTAGAGCAGATTAACTTCTTCCATTATTTTCTCGATACAGTCCAGTCATTGCCCTCTTCCCTGTCAAGCGCTATATTTTTTATATATTGGCTTCGTACAAATATACATTTATTTTTTTATATATTATTTGACAAATTTAGTCCATGTTACTCAAGCATAATATAACCTTTTAATGGTGAAAGAATTTTCGAAATCGGTGCAGTAGTTTTTGAGTTTATTTGTTACAAACATTCAAATATTTTCTTTGTAAAATAATAATAAGAATAAATAATGTCGTATTAAAATATTCTAATATTAATAAATAATGTCATAATAAAATATTCTAATATTAATAAATAATGTCATATTAAAATATTCTAATATTATTCGTTAACATTATTTTCAATTTTAGGAGATGCACCACCTACAATATCAACTTTATATCTGTTCAAAGAATTACCAACTCAAAAACGATCACCTTGCGCACGTTTTGTTCACGTCAAAGGCTTCCAAGTTACACATACCAGAAAGAGCAAAAAAACACAAATCAATATCTGTTTTCAAAAGAAAAGCTGCAAAACATCCGTGTACAGAATAAAGGGGGAAGTTTAGCCATTGGAAGCGACAGCCGCGCCAAAAAGTTGGGCGGCCGCGTAAAATGCGCCTAAACAAAGGAGGCAGCGTACATTCGTGACACGATTGTTACTGACTGGGTGCAGAACGAACAAGAAAGAGTATTAGACTTGACTCGCAATGTCTATCGATTGGGCTGTGAGCTTAGATGACTGGTTTCTGATAAAGATTCAGAAATTATCAGAGTTTTACGCTAATAACAAATAATAAATAATAATAAATTCTCAAGACTGACACACCAATTCCCTAGTCCCAAACTAAGCTTATGCTTGTGCTATGGATACTAGGTGAACGGATAGACATACTTAAATACGTTTATAAACATCCATGACTCGAGTACAAATGCCCATGTTCAACACGAAACATTTGCCCCTAGCGGGATTCGAACCCGCGACCCTCGGTTTCGTGGCCAGGGTCTCTGACCACTCGACCATCGGGCCAGTCAAAGTCAAATGAAGAGTGCTGATTGATTTCTCTTTTTCTCTTTAGTCTGTCTCTTTTTTATAAATGTTTTGCAATACCCGAAGGGGTAGCCGAGTTCAACACAAGCAAGGTCATCAAAAGCTTTAATCACATTTAGCCCAAAATTCAATTGGGTTATATTAGGTGGAACATTGTGATAAAGTAGTAAGAAATGACAAGGTCTACCGACGTCGCCTACATGATCAAAAACTCAATACACCATTAGTCGCTTTTTTTACGACATGCTAGGTAAAGAACATAATGGGCACATTATTTATGCGTCCCAAATAGATATTAGTAACTTGTGAAATCAATAAATTTTAGTTTGTCTGATATACGTTATAAATATGTAGGTAATTCCTAAAAGTCTATCAGAGTTTTATCAGTATATGAAGAAAAGTATAATAGAAAATTTAAAAATTCTATTCCGTCGCTTAGCTCGTTTCAACAAAATGTAAGTTTGTTTGTAACATTCTAGAACTAAACTCGTTGCAATCGCTGCACTCTGATTGGATCACTAGATTTGACGAATTTATAGCAAGTTGCTGATTGGTCCAGCATTGTGTTTCTAAACACAATGTAATATAACTAAAGTTAAGTTTCAATTGGACGTCAGTTTTATTTTAATGAAATTCACTGTATTGCTTCGGATTTTGTCCATTTTGACTCAAAAATTATGTACCAACTGTGTTCCTTGCCTGGCAAGTCGTTAAGGGCGAACATTGTGTTTGGTAATGGGTTTGTGATTAATGATTATAAATGCGACGAGCTAGCCACTTATCACTTTTCACAATTTCCCCATTTATTCCCATCTAACCCAACTTAATTTTATTTATGGCCGAATGTTTTTCAAATCAAATCAAATCTTATACCTTTTTACCTGTGACGTGCAATAAATGATTTGATGTTTTTGCTTGTTGTAATCTGCTTTAATGATGGTGTATGTAATATCGTAAACAGCCCCGTTTCGTCTCTGTGCTCAACATGTGGATTATTTATTAGATAATTGCTGTATAGTCGGCCATGTATCAAAGTACCAGTACTATTATATTGTTATTATCGTTTTCCCGCCATTGTTGTTTTAGTTAAAACTAGCAATGATGCGGTTTAAGTTAATATACAGTATTATTCTAGGTTAAAATTAAACGAGGCCATTTCTACTGGTCAGCTGGTTGTTTGTTTCATTCTTTTTGAAAAGAAATAATTATTTCGTAAGAGGTTAAGCATATACATAAAATAACCTTAAATATAGCGGAAGGAATCAGTTTTTTCGTCCTTACATTAATGGCAACCAAAACTAAAGGTACAACAAGATGATTATAAAATACGTTTTTGAGTGTTTTATTATCATCTCAAACGTTCCGAGAAGACTGCACTTATAGTACTATCAAATTCAAGATGCCATGGAATCCAAATGATGGTGTGCGTAAAGTCAGTTGACACGCAACTCACGTCTCTAAAGCGAAGTATTTTTAATATTTTGTTATCAAGATAAAGCATTCTTCGTATCCACGGAACATTCGTATTACTTTAAAATACAAAATGTAATAAATTTTGTTCACTAAAGTCACAGACTAGTTAAAAAGAAGGACTCCGTGCCACTTATTAAAGGTTAGGCATCTGCGAACCTCCAACTTGACACGCGAATTAAATAAATAAATAAATTCAGACTACATCACATACATTGATCTGACTCCGTGGTAAGTAGCTTAAGCACTTGTGTTACGGATATCAGAACAACAGTGGTATTACAAATATATACTTAAATACTGAATATTACTAACCAGACACAGAACAAACACAAGTATTCATCACACAAATATTTGTTCTGGGTGGGGATCGAACTCACAACTCTTGGCGCATGGGGCAGGATCACTACCGAATGGGCCATCGAGTCAGTCATATTGACATAAGCGCTCCAAATTTCCGATATCTGGCATTCCTAAGTCTCACTCACACATGCCTACGGGTGGCTTCACGCTGTAGTATGACACCGAGGTGTCCTTCTTTTTTTACTAGACCGTGGCTAAAGTATAGAATTTTAATACTGAAACACAACCATGCGATGACCTCTTCTATACGAAATGTATCTCTGTTTTCTGCTCGACACAGTCGTCTTGTGACAGGACCAAGTCTCCCCCGCCCCCCGAGGGGGCAGTCGTTCGGCGCGAACGTGACGGACGAGCTCAACCACCGAGTGATTAATTAAATTGTTACATCTCGCCTCACGACGTACCCAGCACTACCCGTCCTATACTTCGAGTAGGTTGCGTCAGCCAGACTAGCTGAATATAGCCCTTATGTTCTTAGGCATAAAAAAAAATTGAGCGGTGGTAGCTCAATGGTAAGGACACGCGCCTCTTAACCGAGGAGTGCAGGTTCAAACCCGGGCACGTACCTCTGGAGTTTTCAAATCTATGTACGTATTTATACCATTAGCTCGACGGTGAGGGAAAACATCGTGATGAAACCTGCAAATTCAAATAACTTTGGATTTGTAACCATGATCCAAAAATTGTCTGGTTCCCCTATCTTAGGGTTACGAAGGTCAGATCGGCAGTCGCTCCAATGTAATTACCAGACTCTCTACATCCTGGATCATGGTCTAAGCGGACCCCGTCTAAGCACTGGACATAACGCTAGGAAGATGATGTTCTTAGCAATAAAATACTTATAACTACAAAATTTTTTCATTTCCAATGTTTTTCCTCATCACCGACCAACTAATATAAATCCGTACCTACATAAATTAAAAAAAAAATCCATCAATCAATCAGCACCCTTCGAATATGAGACGCATATTACCATGAATCCACCACCGCTCCTAAGTCATACTAAATATCCTTATTTTTCCACAAACAAGGCAGGCAATGTAATTGTTAGGCCCAGTACTAACTGTTGCGTAATGTGACTCACGTATAACTTATTGAATTAATTTCCCCCGCGTGTGTACTCCGGGGCTAACATTTGGGAGGTACCTATTCTGAGGGGCTTGTGCCGAATAAAAGAGGGTTATTAAGTGGTTCTGGATAGATGAAATCTCTTTCGCATACTTAGAATGTATGTTTTAGAAAATATTCAAGTTTGGACTTATTACATAAATTGACCTCTTAAAAGGGGAAATATTCCTACTAAGTTATTAATAAAGGGGAATTATTAACAAAAGATAATTATAATAAGAATGCAAGAACTTTATTAAATAAACTTCTTGCTCTGGATTGATGTAATTTTTGTTATGCCTACGGATCGACGATCCAACTTAATAATAATTAATCCAGCTTAATCGAAGATAGACAGGATAAGGTATCGAACTTGGCGGTATAATCACTTATTTGTATCATGACTATTCATATGTGCTTTTGTAAGGCATTCATGAATAAAGATATTTCTATTTATATCTCTAAGGACGATAATTTTCCAAATTTTCCTAAATTGGATTGTGATTAGATTCTTATCGACGTGTCTCGAGATCGAATCTAATCTTAATCTTATAATCTATACTATGAGTGAGGTACATTTAAACATCTAAACCAGTCTATTGTCCCGTGTTGGTCTGGGACTTAAAATTAAAGTGCCAACTGTATTTCTTGCCTAGCATGTCGTAAAAGGCGACTAATGGTATATCGGGTTTTGAGTATGTGATTATGTAGGCGACAAGGTAGCCACTTGTCAATACTTTTTTACAATTTTCCATCTAACCCAGCCCAGTTTTATTTTTGGCAGAATGTGGTTAAAGAGGCTTGCTGTCCGTTTGACTCTGCTTACCCCTACGGGGATTATGGGCGTGATGTTATGTTATGCATTATGTTGTTATGTTACAAGCTTAAATAATAGGATTTTTAAATAAAAACCGTACTTAGTTTTTTGGATATTTCCGCATTTTTATAGTGTTGTATTCAATTCCTCACAAAACACATAGGTTCACTTTCCCAATATCGGCATTCATAGTAATCATCTCATCTCCCTCGAAATCTTTTCGGAGGAAAAGAGTTTTCTCTTGTAAGAGAAACTATTGTCAAACCTCCCAACCCTGCAAGCCGAACAGAAAAAGAAATCAACGTTTCTCCTTTCAAAAGTTACCCTTGCTAGAAACAAAGGTCTGATTCTATTCAGATCCGAAGGATATTTTTATCTTTTTTATCTTTCTCCGCGTTTAAAAGTCAGGTCTCATCGGAGCCGGCAACAATGCGATGAGCGTACGTTATCGCGCGATCGCGTCAGAATCAGCGGCGTGTACTGCGCGCAGTGGCCACACGGCAAGGAATTTTTAGGACAGTCCCAAAGTTCATAAGCAGAGAGCTGGACTTCTTGTTAATACCTGAGAGAGATGCCTTTTATATTTACATTACGTATAAGAGGTATTTGTATGGGAATTTTGTGTACTTTTATTAAACAAAAATATGTTTTGAGATATTTAAATTTATATAAAGCAGGTTCTTTGTTACATAATAAAATATAATACATTCTGAATTACTTAAAAAAAAACATACTTGACGAATACAGATTATCAAGAATAAATTTTAAATCCAAAAATATTAATTTTTTCTCTGATGTTAAATAAAATTCTTCACTAAGCAAGTCTTTTTTAAACATTTATTATTTGCTCTCCAAATATAATATTCTGAGTAAATTTGAAAATCAAATCAAATAGTAATATCTATTTAAACGTAAAATACTTTCGACAAAAATTTTAATCGTGAATAGTGTAAAATAAAAACCGGCAACATTGGCACCTATGACATAATAGTCATTTATGATTCGAGAACCGCAAATACGACACACCTGACATGTTCATGTTTAATTCAATCACCGCCGAATATCCCGAAACCGTCCGCAACATCTGGCAACCCTTCCCGAGGGCGCTGGGCGGGGTGGCACGCAAGGGGGTGGTTACTAGGTCAGGCGGGGTGCCACCCGGCCCACCCCCTGCGTACGCCCGACTTTTTCGTGGAAGCTATTTCTCGGCTAATTAGAGATTTTACGTATTGAAAAAGTAGTGCTTCAAATGTAATATGCTGGATGTTTTCTCGTTGAGATTTTTTTTTACATTTCTCTTTGTAGGTAGAGGTTTATTTCTTGTTGCCGGTTGTTAAATTTTAAGTAGTATTTTGTTTACCTTTTTTATGTTTAATAAAAAAAAAAATTCGTTTTATTCTTAGCCTTCGTAAACCAAAGGGACCAGACAAATCTGTTATTTAAAAATACAGGTTTCTTCACATTATTTTTCTTTACAACCAAGTTTGTTGTTTAAATCCGAACACAGATTTAAAACCCAGCACACGCCTGGATTTGAACCAACACCCCTCGTATGGAGACGCTCTATAGATACTTACCTCAAAAGTTTTAATTTTATATAGCATTCAATTTTGTATCTTATTACAGACCTTCAAGATCTAAATTATAAAGATATTTTCAATTACACATTCCAACTATATATAGGTACGTATAAGTATAATGTACTAGTGGCCGTGTCGGCACGTCCCCTCCTCCCCCAGGTCGCCCAGCACTCGCAAAATTAAGCGAAAAAATCTCCAACATTTTTTTACTTCGCGTAATTCGAATTCCTCATTGCATTAACATTTTTCACATTTTATTTCTTTTATTTTTGCAACATTTTCCCGCATGGTTCGTGAGTGATCGAAATAATGTTTGCTTTGGTTGATTCAAATTGTAAATTACATCTGCGGCGCACGTAGTCCTAATTTAATATTATAAACGTAGAATGACTGTGTTGTGGTGATATCTTTAAAGTAAGCCAAAAGACAATTAAAAGTCTTTTAATAAATCATGTTTAACAAGAAAGGGTTACTACCTATTAAAGAGTCGATTATTTCAATGATAAAAATGTTTGGACAAGATAATCTGCTCGCATGCACAGTGAAGTTTTTAATCATGATATTTAATGTTACCACATATTATAGATAAGTCAAACATATTTTTTTAAAAGTCTATCTGTTGAGTTTCTTGCGGCACCTCTTCTTATCAGGCCATCCACGTCGAGGTGCTGGTAGGGTAAAAAAGTGTGACGTGCAAAAAAAATTGTTACAAGTTTACTTGCACAAATAAATCATTTCATTTCATTTTATTTTAAAATTTCAAAACTTTAGTTACAATAAGCGTGTCAACAGATGGCGTGAGTGAATAGGGATAATGACTGCATTAAAAAACCATAATTTTATTTAGTCCGTCAGTTAGATTATACATCACGCAATATATTCTACAACGCGCTGCCGAAGTTATTTTCGATTAGTACGAATATAACAAACAAATACATCACAGACTCCCGGTATCGGAATCCTCGGATCACCGCGTTTTTTACTCATGGAATGCAATACGCACCCTTACGCCACCCGGTGAGACGACGTGGTGTGAATTACTCCCAAGGCCATCTGAGTCAGGAGAACCTTCTCCGGCCAAAGATGCTGGATTGCTGGGGCTCATCGCTCGTGAAAGGTGTCATGGGAATCTCGACAGCCCTTATACCTAGCTCGGAGCAATCTTTCATCTTTAATACAAAGTTGCATGATATTTTACGTGTAATATGTATTTAGTTAACTTTATGTATTTCTAATGTATACTATATAATAAATATAGGCTTTCTACACTCCCTCTCCATATAATCATTAACTTTGCCTTTCACACTCCTCTGCTTTCATAATTTTCTTAAAAAGGATAATCTTTTTGCTTCTCTTATTAATATAGAGATTCCCTCACTATCTTATTCGTTAATAAGGTTCAATTTGGCGTAGCTGTGGCATTATAGATTCTAATCATTACCACAGCGGTACAGAGAGGGCATAGCTGCGGTGTAGCGGTACGCCGCGAGGTGAGATGAGTAGGGATGTAACATGTAACGATATGTCGATGGTTGGCAAACATCGATCAACGTATTAAACATAAGTACTAACAATAATGTGCTCCTAACCGATATCGGTCACGGCGGCCAATCTTAACGAGGATTAGCCATCTGCGCATGAGATATTATAGTGCACAAATGTGTGCGCAAACACAAGTATACTCTCTATTCCTTCACTCTTATAGTCCGGTGAGACGGCAATTCGACATGACCGGAGAGAGGTCAGACCCAGGACCAACGGCTTAACGTGCTTTCCGAGGCACGAAGGTGATTAAACCGCCAACTTCCTAACTCCGAACTGTTACTAAGTAATTTCAATATTGACATAACCAGCCACAAATTTTTGGTCCGATCCGGGATCTCTTTGTCCTTAGGCGGCGCATGCTACCACTAGACCAACGAGGCAGTTAATATACATACATATGTACCTACTAAAACGATCCGCAATCCCCAACGAGGTACCTAGGCAGTTTGAGCAGTAAACTCCTTAAACCACTTCTTAGAAAATAAATTTTGAATAAGCTGTGAAAAGTGGCTACACAATTACAAATTTCCAGACCAACAAGTTTTATTGAAAAACATTGTTGAGTTTTAATATACCTATTTAAACACGGCGTGTCACCTGTATCAAAAGCCTTTCATTTCACAAATTAGTACCAACAATATGACAGATTGCTTCTTTTAAGTAACTACAGTGGACCCCCGATAATCCGGCCCCTGGCTTATCCGGCACCCCCTGTAATCCGACATGGCCTATTATTTATTATGTATTGAATATATTATTTTAAATCTTCGCTAATGCTTGGTTGAACAAGTTATAACTTGTACCCACCACCACTATTGTGCTCGACGCGTAGAGTATTGTTCTGATTCTGATTGCTTAGTTTGAATTTGACTACATGTGATGAAGATAGCGGTGCGGTCCAGCGTGTGTTCATCGTTAAGTGTTTATTCATTGTGTATTACGTAATCGTACCTAGTAATGTCGTCACAAGCTCAGAAGCGAATGCACAAAACAGGACTATAGGAGGTCTTAGGCTGTACTCTATAATCCGACAAATTCGTTAATCCGACACTGCCCTGCAAACTGTTTGTCGGATTACCGGGGGTCCACTGTATTTCAAAATCAAAAACCATTGATATATCCTAATGACGTGTGAAATGGAGTGTTAATCACACTGTGTTTGTTACAATTTCTTTTGTAAGCCAACTTCACACGTCATTTTCAAAACTTTAATAAAATATATCGTTGTTTCCGGTCGATATTTTTCAACGTCGACCTTTTACAATTAGCATCCCTAGAGATGAATCCGTCGTGATTAGTTCGGGACACGTATACCCGCGTACACAGCGCAGTCGTACAGTCGGCTGCGAAATAGATTAACGTTTGGAGATGTTGAACTCAATGAGAGATTAGCCTTAAATAATACTAGCTGTAGCCGGCGACTTCGTCTGCACTTAGCTCCATCTTTAAAGTACTTCAAACCTATTTCTATACTGAAATTCATCAAAATAGCTTATGTCGTTTGAACGTGACGTGAGAACGAAACTTACATACAATTATACACACTTTTACATTTATATTATTAGTTAGGAGTTCCGAGGGTAACTAATATCCTGTGTTATTATTCGTATTTACGCTCTACAAGTCTCTTCTACTCTTTCAACTATTCTAGTACAAATTATTATTTACAAAAAAACCCGACTTCAAAAACGAACCTAATAAAAGTAAAAAATAAATTGACTTAGGCCAAAGTAATACGTATTTTAATACTTATAATTTTGAAGTCGGTGCCAAGCAAATGCTTTAATTGGTATAGGTACAACTATCAGTCAATAGATACATTTTCGGTGATAATTACCTACTAATATTAGCTTTAATTGTACCAAATCATTGTTTAACCTCAGAAGTGAACCCTATCCAACAAAAAAAAAATTTGAAATCCGACTATAATTGACGGAAATATCGATGAATATACATAAAAAATATATATATATATATATATTATACATACAGACGATTGAAAACCTCATCCTTTTATGAAATCGGTTAAAAATCACGTTGATCTCTTGGTTCATAGTAACATTAAAGAAGGTTTGTTGAGTATTAATACTTAAGTATACCTGCAGAAATATGCATGATTGTACCAACAGTAGAAACACCTCCAACCTAAGCGTTGTGTACTCGTAAACCAATGTCCAATTAACTCTCTCAGTTTATTATCACACTAATATTAATAATTGTTTGTTTGAATTGAATATACTTCGAAACTACTGGACCGATTTGCAAAATTATTTCACCAATGAAAAGCTACTTTAACAGCAAGTAACATAGGTTATAAATTATCACGACATGCCTAAGGAAATAGGAACTACGCGGGTGAAAGCGCAGCGCGCTGATAGTATAACTATAAACCTAGCGATGACAATGACTTCGTCAGCGCGTCAAATGTATGACGTCACGTCGACAGGGCAATCAACGTCATCTGTTACCGCGCATATTAGACCTACAGTCCTGACTGTCTTGTTATGCGTGGTGAACAGCCTGTCACATCCCTATAAACAGACATAGTTGATGACTAAGAACAGTAGCAGATCTGAGCGGGCTAAGGGGCTCAAGTACCCTTTTTTTTAGTAAATTTCTATTAAATATTGACTGCCTCCTTGGTCTAGTGCATGCGAGCCTAAAGACCAAGAGATCCCGGGTTCAATTCCCGGGTCGAGCTAAAATTTGTGGCTAGATTTCAATATTGAAATTACTCAGTAACAGCTTGGAGTCAGGAAGTTGGCGGTTTAATCACTCCCGTGCCTCGGAAAGCACGTTAAGCTGTTGATTCTGCGACTGACCTCTCTCCGGTCATGTCGAATTACCGTCTCACCGGACTATGAGAGTGATGGAATAGAGATTGCACTTGTGTTTGCGCACACACTTGTGCACTATAATATCTCTTGCGTAGTTGGCTAATACTCGTTGAGATTTACTGCCGTGATCAATATCGGTTAGGAGGACATTAACATTATTATGATATTACCTACAACTTCGTTAAAACCATCTCGAACCAACTTTGATTCGGCACTGCCTAAGCATCCTCCTTGCGTTGTAAGCACATGCTTGGTCAGGGTCCGCTTAGACCGTGATCCTGGATTTAGCAAGTCTGGTTACGATTAAGCAACTGCCGATTTGAGCCTCTTAACCTTACGGGAACTTTACAAACTGAATCATAGTTACACATTCTTAGTTATTTGAATGTGCAGGTTCCCTCACGACCCTCACCGTCGAGTACGTACCTAGTACAGATTTTTTAATTTGAAAAATCAAGTGTACCTGTCTGTGTGAAACTCCAATTTGGCATATTCCCATTGCCACCACTGCTCTCCAACAGAAAGCCTAAGAATAAACATCTAGATCTAGAATAAGTCTAGACCCCTGAATACCTCCCTGTCTCCTATTAGTGCGCAGTCTCACGCGGTCATATGCCAATTGATACCAATTGGCTGAGGGCTGACGCGCAGCTGATCACCGCATTGTTTGTGCCGCTGCACGCCGCCGTCCGACTAACTAACACTCATGTTGACTGATTCCACTCATGAAGTGCCAGGTTTGGGGTTGGTTAAAAACAGTAGCGTAATCAGGTGCTGTAGAGACCTGGGGCTAAAATGTTAGGTTAGGTCACGGACTAGTAAAAAAAGAAGGACTGCGCGCCACTTACTAGATATTGAAGCTCCTTAGGTGCTGCAACTTGACACGCAACTTACATCACACATTGACATAATAAGCGCTCCAAATGACAGATGTCCGATTTCTGGTATCCTTATGTATCTCACTTACACATGCATAAACGTGGCTTTACGCTTTATTATGACAGCGTGGAGTCCTTCTTTTTTTACTAGTCCGTGGGCTAGGTTAGGTTTGTGAGTTTCATGTAAATCCATTACTTACTAATGCAATTAATTTCCAAGAGTGGTCTCTTGGAAATTAATTTCCACCCGATTTTTTCTCACCGCCAAACTAATGCTATTAATCCGTCAATCATATTTTCAATAATCCAAAGCTCCACACCCGTATTTGAACCGACCCACCTCGCACGTGAGGCCCAGATCGCTTAGCCACCAGCCCCATCCACAATTAACTGCACCGCGCTCGGCCCCGTAGCATTATGACATTAGCGTGAAAGGCCACGGCATTTGCATTATACATTTGCGGGTTCGAATTCCTGCCACTGGATTTTTTACCATTTCGATTATTATTCGATTCCGTAAGTACATTGTGCGGTGCTTAAAGGGCATCGGGCGATTGCCCATGACGTCAGCCCCTGAAGGCTGGAGCTTGAGGGATAATAGACGGTTACAAAAAAAAAACATTCATGACCAGATTAAAATGAATAACCAATGTCACATATTAAGACTTATTCTCAACCGAGAACTTGCATAAAAAGATTAATGCGTGTGAACGAAAGAGCTGTGGTTACTCAATGGTAAGGATTCGTGCCTCATAACCGAGGGTTGCGGGTTCAAACCCGAGCACGTACCTACCCATGAATTTTTCAAATCTATGTAGGTACGTATTTATACCACTAGCTCGGCAGTAAGGGAAAAAACATTAAGAAAAAGAACTACGGAGTACCTACCTATATTATTACCATATTACTTGATACGGCTTAACAAAACTAATGTGATATTTTTCTAACAAGTAAAGACTTTTTATATTATGTATTGCTCAATATAGATATAGCCTTATATTACACACGCATACTTCCACACAATGTTTATACTAACATGATCAGTTCCAACATTAGTTCCGCGGCACGTCAGACAATGTACGGCGATGCGCGCACGACGATAATTCAATTAAATCTTTATTATATTGGCTTAACGAGCAATTGGCTTCGTGCTCGGACGAGACAGGCTGAAGGTACACTTCTATTTCCCGTGATCTGTAATAGGATTAAAACGGTATTGACTTTTGAAGAGAGAACGTTTTAAGGTATTTTTTTAGAAACAGCGTTGGCGGAGACCTTCTTTTCACTGTTTTATTTTGATCGCTTTCATTTGACTTGTTGCTGAAATAATAATGTGTAATTTCTCAGCAATAAATATAAATGGAATGTGCGAATAAGTACAAATGTAAGAGTTATCTCAGCAAACATTTTTGGGATAACGTCACGGACTAGTAAAAAAAGAGGACTCCGCGCTGTCATACTACAGCGTGAAGCCACGTTTGTGCATGTGTGAGTAAGATACATAAGCATGCCAGATATCGGATTTCTGTCATTTGGAGCTCTTATTATGTCAATGTGTGACATAAGTTGCGTGTCAAGGTGGAGCACCTGAGGAGCTTCAATGTGTAGTTAGTGGCGCGGAGTCCTTCTTTTTTTACTAGTCCGTGGATAACGTATACGCTTAGTGGCAACTCATTGTGTTGGCTCTTGAGTCAAGTCACAATTGCGCTATAACGCAGCATAATGGAATACGTCGAGTCATCGAGTGACCTGCGAGAAGCTAGGCAGTCAATTATCTGGATCCTATACAGGGCACTGTGCGACATCACGTTTAGAAAAAGCAATGACTTTTGGAACCCTACATATATTAAACTTTCCAATCGGACTGTGTATTGAAAGTATGATAAGACTAAACTTTTATTTCATTTTACTTTTGTTTTGCAATAACTAGAATAAGTCCTCCGTCATATAATCGTCTGGAACTTAAAAAATGTGTCAATGTGACTAATGGTGTATTACTACTTTTTCACAATTTTCTATCCAATACAACTCAGCTTTATTTATGGTCAAAATTGTTTAAAGATGCGAGCTGGGGACAGCTCGCATATACACATGAACATTATGACAAACAATATTGAGTGTTTTATGCATTGAAAAATCCATACTGATTATGATAAATACGAATGCAACTTTGTCCATTTGAAAGGGTAGGAAAGGGGTTTCCTACCCTTTCAATGATGCGTATTATAGTAAAACGTTTAAAAAAATAACTAGCGACGTTTTCACTTAAAGAGCAACAAATTCAACACTTTCATTCGGTTCTACCTAACCCATTTCTAATTGGTCCGCCACTCGTAGCTTACTCCCAACTTCTGGTCCTTCGAGCGATATTTCACACGCGTCTGACTTACGAAGCGGAAACTTCGCTGTTTAGCACAATGTGTCGTTACAATATATGCTAAGTTAAATTAAGATTTACTTTAGCTTATAGCGTCACGTACTAACAAGTATAAGTGCTTTCTGTTGGGATTATGAGAAACTGGAGCGGCTTTTCGACGTAAATTTCAGCTGGTAGCGTTAAAGCATCTTGCTTCACACTACTAACGGTGGCTTTAGGGTTCAAAAAAGGGACCCTTATAAGATATCACTGGTAAATAAACAGATGAGTGAAATGAGAAATGAGTGAGGTCTCACTCATTGGTCTTTCTCCCTGTGGCTGAGAGTTACAATCAATCATGGGCCATCCCCCAGTTTGATAAGGGCTCTGAATGCCCTCAGCAAAAATCTAGGAAAATATAAAAAAAATATACATAGATGTATTTTGTCAGACTGATGCTCCATAAATGCTCATAGGCTTAGTTTCAAACTAAGCCTATGAGCTAGTACTATGAATACTAAGTAGGTGAACGGATAGACATACTTAAATATGTTTATTAACATCCAAAACTCAAGTACAAATGTCCAAATGTCTGATACCGGGACCTTTGGTTTATTTTATGTCAAGATGCATTTGAACCATGCATTTTTATGCAGGTAAAACCATCCGCCCAGTCAATCATTACCACCCGAGACAGAAACTATTTTATAATTGCAACTTTATTTGACTCTACTATAAAGGATCAGTAAACTGCTACAGTTTAATATCGCTCACAATATAGGCAAACAATACTGACGGGACAGTTTAATTAAATTACAATATACCTGCAGTATTAATTGATTGCTGCAGATAATTGCAGCTCTGTTGCAACAATGAGTTCTCATTCCATTCGTATCGCAAACGCGTCTAATAACATTTCTACAGTAACTGCAAACGTATTCGTTAGTTCTAATTTTGCTGTTTGACACACAGCTAATCTTGCAGTGATCGAGTGATCTCCTCCGATTAAATAAGGTCATCCTAAAATTTCTGTACGGTAGGTATATATTTTTATTTAAAAATGTTCAATTTTATAAATTCGGTCTGTTACACCCAATAACGTGTCTTATAGGATAACAGTATTTGCGGGATGAAGTAGCTAATGTATTTTCTTAAGGTTCAAATTTTAGGCTTGTTAAATTTCAGTGCAATCAGTTCACTGTGTATCATATAAGTAAGTATAGACTTTTCATACAATATTCAGTATTGTTTGTCAAAATGTTCGTGTGTATATTCCACCACGGCACCACTCGTCACCAACAGGGAATCTATCCCCACGGCTTGCCTGCATATAAAACACACACTAAATGTTCCTCAACCTCTCAACGTTATACACTTGAGGTTTATAACATTGCAATAAAGGTCATTATTGATTGACGTTGTATACTAATTAGTCTCTCGTACATACACCATGAAAAGCAATCTCAAGACACGGGACGAAGTTTTGCAAATCATACTCGTAAGTACATAAGTATCCACCGGCCATTTAGTAGGCGCCACTTACTTTTCCCATTAATTATCTCTCGTCGCCATCATCGCAAGTAATATAGCTGTTGTAAACTTAATAGTTTAATACCACGTAGCATTTCCATCGAAGGTATGAGTGGAACCGGTAAATTGGACGTATAAAAAGTCGCTTACATTTTATAGGCGCGGGTTAGGTAGCAGAGCGATGAGAGAAAATATCGCAAGGTAAGCGTGTGCCCGCGACTTCATTCGTATTAATATAGCTGAAAATTAAGTTAATAAAAAAAAACACATTGAGCCAAAGATAAAATTAAGTTGGGTAAAATGGAACATTGTGAAAAAGTAGTGTGGTAAGTGAAATGAAAAATCAGCGCTTTCAGCACAAAAATCAGCTTTTGCATTTCTCATTAACTCCTTCCTGATCCGCGTGCAACAAATCGCCGAGTGCGTGGCGCATTACGCACCGACTAATTGCTCTGCTAAATAAATCAATTGCGCGTCGTTAGCGAGTGCGCCGGCGCATTTCTCACTTTTTGCGCGCTGGCGGATTTCTCGTCGTACGCGAGAGCTGTGCGGCCCCACTGATGGCGGAATGCTTATTTATATTACTACTTTAATATATATCGCTTATTATATATTAGCGCTTAAACAATAATAACGTTTTAATCCCCGAAGGGGTAGGCAGAGCTAAAGTCCACTAAGATCCTTTAAACACTATTGAGTTAGGTTAAATGGACTAGGCTGCATCCTACACATTAAATAGATACATTATAGTCGCCTTTTAAGATATGTTACGCAAAAACGAAGTTGTTTTGTTACATTATTAAAAAAGGAGTGACAATTAGGTTGAAGGGGCAAAGGCTGCCTGTCCACCGGAGCGGAGCGAGGTAGCGGAGCGGTGAGCGATTTAAAATCCACCAATAGAAAATGTCCACTAAAGAAGAGCGAAGTTTTTGTGCAATCCTATTCGTTAATATTTCTCCGTTTCTCCGCTGTCTGTCTACCCCTTTGGGGATTGCGGGCGAGATGTTATGTATGTATGAGTGACCATTAATGAACTCATCGTCTACACTATTTCAATCCAATAACATTATTTGCCTTTACAAATCCCGGACCAACGTGGAAATGACCTGGACATTGAAAAACATATGCCATACAATTTGGAAAGACGAGTACGTCCGCCAATCGCCCCCCTCTCGCACTGACCGCACCGTCCACCGTTGCGTGCTGCCAAGTATTGAGTAAATAATTCATGCGCCCCAAGTGGGTCAAGTTCGCGTGTGGGTGCGCGCGCGCCGAGAGCGGCGCGTCTTCGCGGTCTTGCGCGTCATCAGCGTAATGTGACCACCGGGGAATACGCATGAAAAATACTTTAGTCTTTTAACGCATTTTTTTAGACTATTAATGCAACGCACAACTGACTCGATGGCGAATTCGGTGGTGACCCTGCCTCATGCGCCAAGAGTTGTGGGTTCGATCCCCACCCAGGACAAATATTCGTGTGATGAATACTTGTGTTTGTTCTGTGCCTAGGTGTTAACATACAACAATTAAGTAGGTATATTGTACTTGTAATACCACTGTTGTTTCTGATATCCGTAACACAAGTGCTTAAACTACAGATCAGTCTGATACAGTGATATAGTGTGATATTTATTTATTTATTATTTTAATTTATTAGTGAAAACAGAACTAAAATTGATCAAAAGGGCAGTTTTATACAAATAAAGAGATGAATCTAACACGAAAACAGATATTTCGTCGGACATTGTGTAAGTACACCATCTTCACAGAAGGCATCGGATCTCTCAGTCTAACCAATAACTAAAAACCGGGGATTATGGGCGTGATGTTATGTATGTATTAAAATAGCGACATTCACCCTAAATCCCTTTACACACGGTACCCTAAAAGCGAACAGTACCCAAGTGCCACGTCGCGTGCTAACATTCAGCTAGTAGGTATTTCGTGGTTTTTTTCCACACGATTCAAATCACTTACATACGTACAAACATACTTACATACGTAACACGCATAATTACCATCGCGTCGCTACATAAATACACAGACGGACAAAAAGTGCAAAATAAATTTGTGTTCCATGCATTTTTTGCACATAGTTAATTTGCATGACTAATAAGAGGATCTATTCCATAAAGAGGTATGTATGTACTAGTTTGCGCCTGCGACTCCGCCCGTCTACAATATTATGGAAATGTTATCCTTCGTCACCTTATTCGTGGCTCTATCAATTTTCCGTAGTAAAAAATATTATGTTAGGTTCAACGCTTTGGCAACGAAACAGATAGACAAACAGACAGAGTTACTTCTGCATTGTTGTGATGCCTTAGACGATTATAATTTCCATAATACAAGTACATAAGACTCGCTCTCTAGTCAATTCAATGTATGTAGTGAATTAGTACTTAACCGACTAGAAATACAAATTTAATAATACAAAGCATAATTATCCTTTATAATCAGCACTTCTAATTAGCACGTGTTTATGTACAGTTGAAGGATTAGATAAATACATAATACATACATTGATCTGACTCCGAGGTAAGTGGCTTAAGCACTTGTGTTACGGATATCAGAATCAACAGTGGTATTACAAATAGAGTAAAATTAAACTAAACGATATTAAAACCCAGATACAGAACAAACACAAGTGTTAATCATACGAATGTTTCCTGGATGGATCGAACCCACAACTCTTGGTGGATGGGGCAGGGTCACTACCGAATGCGCCATCGAGCCAGTCAAATGCTTTGATTGCATCTGAGCCCTGGCGAACTTTACACTCAGCCCTGCTAATTAGTAAGCAGTCAAAGGTGTACTGGTCAGGGTCCAACCCCCCCTAAGCTCGAGGACCCCTGTGCACATTTGCTCAGATGCCCTCCCACGAAAGGAGAACGGTATAAGCGTGTTGTTTCATTGCCCGTGACCTACATATCACGTTACACATGTCGGATAGGAAATAGGACACCTCAGCCTTCGTGGTCCAACAATATTTGCCCTTTAATTCCTCCCAAAATTATATACCATATCAAACGAGTACAATTTTGTCCGTTACAGTATTAGATGTCTGTTTGTATCTTGTCTAAGTGGTAGGTACCCAGAATTAATAGGAAATTCGCATGGAAATATTTTGACCTTTGTATCTACGTATCTACCTACATACATCAGAAAATGCTCATCTGTATAAGTAGTTATTGAATATTAATAATAACATCATCCTTCTAGCGTCATGTCCTGTCTGCTTAGTCTGGGTGACTACATGCCTTGACATACCGCTTAGACCATGATCCAGGATTTAGCAAGTCTGGAAATTACATTGAAGCGACTGCCGATCTGACCTTCGTAACCCGTTAGATAGGGGAACCAGACAATTTTGGATCATGGTGACTTATTCACATCTGTTGGAATGTGCAGGTTTGATCACGATGCTTTCCCTCACCGCCGAGCTAGTGGATTTTAAAAATCCAGAGGGTTGCCCGGGTCTGAAACCCCACCCCTTGGTTAAGAGGCGGGTATCCTTACGATTGAGCTACCACTGCTTTTAATACGAACATAATATTAAAATACGATATCACATATACCTACATAAGTTTGACGTACTTGTGTCGTACTACAATTAAAACTATTACAAACATTAATTTCATTATATACGCGGGTTTTGTAAACACGAAGGTATCTCAAAAATTATTCTGCCTCGTTGGCCTTACCAAATTTTCTTTCTTTCTTCTTTCTTACGCAAGTTCTTTGCGCGAGTATTTTGTAGTCTTAATCAATAAAGCCTGAACTTTGCCATTTTGAGTTGAAAGGATGAAACCAACAGGAAAATTTGTGTAAGTACTAGATATTTAATATTCCAGAAAGTCAGGTCTCGGACTCATCAGGTTAGCTAAAAAAAAGAGGGGAGAAGATCGAAAAAAGGACTTTTTATTGCGCGCGCTTATTAAAAATAAATAATACTTTATAACGGGATAAATGCAGACGCTCTACACAGATTTCAGTTAGGTGTAATTTGATTTAAGAATTTGTAAAAATTTTTTGGTCATAATATAACATGTTATAAAAACTATTGCAACCGATTCTACAAATAGGTTTCAGGTTTGTATAAACTAAAAATAAAGTTGTACACTCTGTAATAGGCATAATACAGTATGTAAGTACTTACTTATGTTATTACATAAAGTGTTAATTTTAACTATAGGTTGGTATTATGTACGGGTCATAATCACCATTAATTGCAGATATTTTCTGCAGTAACCGACTATGATTTACTGAGATCTAATAAGCTAAAGTTCACTGTACCTTTAAAGGTTAGGTGAGAGTTAACATGTTACTACATATTTAATACCTCAACGTAATATATTGTAAGTAGGTACTCGTATTTTGGTTGTAAACCTGTTAGAATTGATATAATTATTTACTTTAAAAGGAAATCATTATATAAACCCACGTAATAGTAAAAAAAAGGACTTCGCGCCACTAACTAGTCACACATTGACATAATAAGCGCTCCAAATGACAGATATCCAATATCTGATATCCATAAGAATCTCACACACACATGCACAAACGCGGCTTCACGCCGTAATATGACAGCGTGGAGTCCTTCTTTTTTTACTAGTCCGTGTATACCTAAACCTAATTTAATTAACAAGTAGCTGTATAAGTAATTTTAGGATGGGAACTACAGAATTTTGGCAGATGTTTCATTAGTTTGACAGGCCCGTTGGTCAAGTGATTAGAGACCCTGGCCACGAAACCCACAGGCGCTAAGGGCAAATGTTTCGTGTGATGAACATGGACATATGTACTCGAGTCATGGATGTTTGTAAACGTATTTAAGTATGTCTATCCGTTCACCTAGTATCCGGAGCACATATTATGTCAATGTGTGACGTAAGTTGCGTGTCTAGTTGGAGCACCTAAGGAGCTTCAACCTCCAGTTAGTGGCGTGGAGTCCTTCTTTTTTTATTAGTCCGTGACGAAAGTATATTTGACACTTATAAAAATTACTTCGTTATCTATTTGTCCGTCTGACCCCTTCTCAGGCGTCCTACTCGCACTTGACCAAAATGTTTTATTATTATCTTCGGCCAATAGAGACGAGTCTGTATTCAGACTTCAATATCGATTGATTGCGCTTTTTGCTCCCTCCCTAATAAGGGGGGTTGTTTCGCTCCCCATGTCTTCATCGGATTTGCGATCATTAGCAATCCACCTAATGGAGGCTGATACACCCTGTTTGCATCTCATCTTTTGTCTCCTTTACCCATATGATTGTACAATACAAATAACAAACATCACGTTCATCGCTCGGATCAAAATGAGTAGCTGAAGCAATTGTGTTAGTTAATAAAGTTCAAATCTATGTTGCTGCCGGACGGGAATAGTACGGTATCCCCTGCTATACGTTCACCTAGTATCCATAGCATAAGCTTAGTTTGGAACTTGAGAATTAGTGTGTCAGTCTGAAGAAAAAAAAATTATACGAGGCCTCGATCATTTGGGGCCCCTACGTTCGAGATGTAAAAATTCGTAAAAGTTGTCTACAAGGATATATCGGGGAAGAAAAGGGCCCGTAAATACATTTGATACTGTGTCCACGGAGGACTAGCTAGCTATTGAATCATGAAACTAGTCCTAACTAGTTTCATTTATATGTGTAGAGTGGAAAATGTATAAAATTGGGAAGATCCAATAGTATAATTTGGTTAGATCAACATCAAACTGTTTTTTTTTTAATGCTAAGCGCTGAAATACGTATGACTATTTTCTTAATGTAAGTAACTATGATTTTATCCACTAACTCATTCGCAGGTAATCCATTTGTCTCGTAAATTTACTTGATTAAACGTTTCCATTTTCCTTGGTCGGTTTCAGTAAAATGTTGTTTACTTTTTAGTTAACAACGACTTTTATAAGTATATCAAAAAGAGCAGCGCCCCGCGGTTTCACCCGCGTATTTCCCGTACCCGTAGAAATACGGGGATAAAATATAGCCTATGTTACTCGCTGATAAAGTAGCTTTCCATTGGTGAAAGAATTATTTAAATCGGTCCAGTAGTTTCGGAGCCTATTCAATACAAACAAACAAACAATCAAATCTAGGATTAATTAGATTGACTGGCTCGATGGCGCATTCGGTAGTGACCCTTCCCTATGCGCCAAGAGTTGTGGGTTCGATTCCCACCAAGGACAAACATTCGTGTGATGAATACTTGTGTTTGTTCTGTGTCTGGGTGTTAATATCCAATATTTAAGTATATATTTGTAATACCACTGTTGATTCTGTTATCCGTAACACAAGTGCTTAAGCTACTTACCTTGGAGTCAGATCAATATATGTGATGTAGTCGGATATTTATTAAAAAAAAAAAAAAAATTAGAACAGTTAATCCTAATTATAGTGTTGAAAGTTTTAGGTTTTCAGTTATGTATAAAAAAAGTAAGCACTCTCTAATAACTGTGACTAAATCCTAAAGTAGAATAGGCGGTTTGCAAATTCTAAAATGAAGAATAAAACTATCAGATTAATTACAACCATACCCTAATATATATATTAAGATAATGGCAAAGTCCAGTTCCGATTTCACTATATTTAACTAAAACGGTTCAATAAGCCTTCCTAATTTTCATTTCCAATCAAGCGAACCTGATATCCGGCACGAAGGACCAATAAAAGTTGTGCAACAAACCAAGCTCCTCAGTATCGATTAATTGTTTTCACTTATTGGACGCTTCGCTCCCCGTGTCCTGTTTTGTTTTATTTTGTTTTGTTTCCATTGGATTAACTCGTCTCCATTAAATTAGCTCCAATCAACAGACTAAGTAAACCGATGACGCCCGATAAAGGATTTTCAACCCTCTATTCAGCAATTCAAGTCGCATTTTACGAGAAATGGTGAATTTAATTTCGATAAAAATGTTACCGTTCAATAATTCTGGAGGATTCATGTCCCAACATAACTTTGTATAGACCATTTTTTTAAATTAGTCGAAGTGCGTTTTCGGTTTTTATGTTCCGAGTTCTAATTAATATTGTTCGTTTACAAACAAAGTCTGTTTTTCTTTTTTAGCGTACAGTCGAAGTGAATCCACCCAATATCTGATTTGTATTTCAAAAAGAAAGAAATAAATTATTATTTCTTTCTTTTTGAAATACAAATTACACAATGCGATTCAACGTTTTAATCAATCTCCAAAATATCATCGTTACAATTTGTCCCAGTAAAAACACCCAAAAACACCCGCAAAATGCTGAATGGGCCCTGATTAGGCGGGCTTACGACTAGAAAGATGCTAATTTAAGACCGTAGCATGGGACTTACATAAACTAACTAACTAAACTTCACGCCACTTCCCTAGCGGGGTAGGCAGAGTGAGCCTACTAACGAGACCGAGACCTTATGGGACTTACATATTGTGGATAATCATCATCAACAGCCGAAAGACGTCCACTGGTGGACATAGGCCTCCCCCAAAGATCGCCAAAACAGCTGGTAATATGGATAATATAAAATAAAAAAAATTCCAGACTGATAATTCCCTAGTTCCAAACTATGCTTATGCTTGTGCTATGGATACTAGGTGAACGGAGACATACTTAAATACGTTTATAAACATCCATGACTCGAATAAAAATCTCCGTGTTCAACACACGAAACATTTTGGGATTCGAGCCCGCGACCCTTGGTTTCGTGGCAAGGGTCTCTGACCACTCAACCAACGGGCCAGTCGATAAATAGATCTACACTTGAGTTAAATACAATGAATTTCATTCGAACCTTGGGTTGTACTTACTTGCATTCAATCATTAACTACTCTCCAATGGACATAATGTATTCATGTTGTACGGATGCATGTGTTTGAGCCTACATAATTCCACGAACACCGACGACTCATGCGATAATTACGTACGTTCCACATTAAAGGCACTGTTTAACACTGATTACTCAAACGTGCCGTCTATTTTTACTAACGAGGACGCTAGAGTTTAACGAGAGGCGGAACTATCGCCTAACGAAGTGCCTGCGCTCGAAAAATGTCGCACCAATTAATTATGACGTAATTTCGTAGTAACTAATTATGAGAAACGTCAGCCCGCACTTTTTTAAACGGTCTGTTTATTTGGGGGAGGGTAGTCTATAGGTACACGTACATGGACACTAGGTGAACGGATAAGCATACTTATATACGTTTATGAACATCCGTGACACGAGTACAAATGTCAATGTTCATCACATGAAACATTTGCCCAGGGATTCGACCTTCGGCCCTCGGTTTCGTAGCCAGGGTCTCTGACTACTCGACCAACGGGCCTGTGGATAAATTTGCGTATATCCTTGGATCTCAAACTTTTGGCGTACCATCTTCCTAGCGTCATGTCCCGTGCTTAGACGGGGTCCGCTTAGACCATGATCCAGGATTTAGCGAGTCTGGTAATTACATTGAAGCGGCTGCCGATCTGACGTTCGTAACCCTTACATAGGGGAACCAGACAATATTTGGATCATGGTTACAAATCCAAAGTTGTTTGAATTTGCAGGTTTCATCACGATGTTTTCCCTCACCGTCGAGCTAGTGGTATAAATACGTACATAGATTAAAGAAATCCAGAGGTACGTGCCCGGGTTTGAACCCGCATTCTTCGGTTAAGAGGCGCGTGTCCTTACCATTGAGCTACCACCGCTCCCTAACTTTGGCGTACCAAACATCATAATTAACAAAATGGTATACACAAGCGTGAAAAGTTGAGAAATGTCTGACAGACAGTCACGCTTACTTTCGCATTTATAATACTTGTTAGGACAAAATAAGAAAACAGCAGAAGCCTGTCGCACGATTAATAATGTAAATTAAAATCGACCATTAACACTCCAATTAAACATTTACGATCTCCGATACCGTCACACTGCGTCTAAATGCGTTCATTATTGCAATATTGACATTTAAATGGTAGCATTTGACATTATAATGCATGTAAATATCAAACGTCTGACAAATGTAAGTTTTAGCGCCATCATTTACACGCAGACGTAGATAGATAACACATGCCTTTGAAGCCACCTGGGTTGTTAAGAACCCTTAAGGTTTAAACACTAGATTATTATAAGTATTACCACATATTTACCGATATACATATGTTATATCGGTTTGGAAAATTCGTAAAAAAAATCTATATTGTGTTTAAAAAAATTTTGCAAATTTTTATGGTATCTAACTACGTAATTTCATGATTAAAACCAGTTCAGTAAAAGTTCAGTTCATTTGCGTGAAAGAGTAACAAATATATATCAGTCCACACATACTTTCGTTTTTATATAATAATAAACAAATATTATATTTCTTCCATCGCCAAGTAAAACCTACATAGGTACCTACTTATATTTTTGCAATCTCAAGGTACCCGAGTAAAGCATCACTCCTCACGTGTGAAGCAACTGTCCTTAGCAGTGAGCTGCCACCAGTCTCCTGTAACGAATCATACTCAACATTTTTATTTATCATCGTATTATCATCTTTAGACAATAGTTGTGAAACTATAAGTACAATGAATGTCTTTTTAATGAGCCCTTTCTCCTCTTTCCAGCCAAAAGGGGTACAACAGCCCATGGAGTTGGACAACAGTGACCGCGACGGGCGACTGACCGCGGGCCCCGCGCGGGCCTGCGCCTGCGCACCCGCAGTGAACGCGGGGTAGCCTACTGCCGGGCTAGTACCCACTGTGGGGCACAGTCCGCCAGCTGGTAGCTAGTGGGGTACACTAGGAACTGCTGGAAACTGAGTGCAAATTTGAGTGCAAACTATCGCAATATCGGGCGTTACCATAGACTATTTTATTATCTTTTTAAAATGCACTTACGAAAGCGAAATTCTAACAGACTTCCGGAATTCACTTTTTGTACACTTGTCACAAATCCGTTCAAAATTCATGAATAGTTGTTAAAAAACATAGGCAGAGGATGGATTGAGCGCTCCTTATCAAACTCTGAATTTGAAACCATTTGGGTGTTTGACATTGTCATTTTAAAATTTATAAAACAAAATAATTTGAATATTTTTATAACATTAGATAAATTTCTGTATTATATTAATAAATTAATTTCATTTTCACCTGGCCCGTTGGTCCAGTGGTCAAAGACCCTGGCCAAGAAACCAAGGGTCGCGGTTTCGAATCCCGCTAGCGGCAAATATTTCGTGTGATGAACATGGATATTTATAAACGTATTTAAGTATGTTTATCCGTTCACTAAGTATCCATAAAGCACAAGCTTTTATGCTTAGTTTGGGGCTAGGGAATTGGTGTATCAGTCTAAAGAATTTATATAAAAAAATGCAATGCATAGTCTATTTGCCTTCACCATTTAACGTTAAAATATTGTAAGGAGGTTTGTTTTAGATGAAAGTGACACGTTTTGACAGTTGAAACAAGCAACATAGCTGCTGTTTCTGAAATAAGAAGATTTTTTCCTTACAGCACGTTTTAAAATGCTCATATACAGTGAGAGACATTGTTAATTCGGGAACCAGCTGACTATCAATTGACAAAATCAAATACCCTTTAACGCTGTTACATCGTATTCGATTTCGACTTAAACAGAATTATACAGAAATGGTAACGTCTCTTCGTGATATAGCAATAGTTTGCGTATAAAACTCGCATTCTGCACTCGAAAACATAATGTGGCGTCTCTGTTCAGCCTTCAATCTCCAACCTAGACACCTAAGGAGCTCTCGTTAGCGCCTAATTTAAAGGTACCTTAACGCAAATTCCTTTCGCATTTAATAGCTCAATTCCTGAACGCCAGACTAAGGAGCGCATTACTAAAGGGTGAAGTCTTTCGTCCTTTGACTTTCCTAATTACCCTCAATGATTCCGCTGGATTCCTTAACTGGCGGCGTTATTCATACTTTCAATTAGTGGAAGAGTGATTTATTCGGCGAATAAGAAGTGTATACGTATAGTCTGGATAGTTACCACAGTTAGGAAACACGGGATAAGAAACCTGAACATTTAAATAACAATTTGTTTTGTTATCCTGTTAATGAACAGAATAGTCAAACCAGACTAGCTTCATCTAGAATTTTAGATTCCAATTAAGTTCGAGAAATTACACTGAGATGATGTTGATAGACAGAAGGCATCAGAGGCGTCACTTGTGTTAGTTGGTGGAGCCAACACAGTTGGTATAAGCTTATTGGTTCTGAGACGGGACGGTAGTAGGGGGTCGCAGGTTCGTGCTTGAGGGTGGTCTGTAAAGTTATAAGCGGTTCACAAACTTTTAGCAACTATAAAGTCCTGGGTTCCTGCCCAATAATTGTTATCGAAAACAGCACACGAGTTATGAAAGGTTTAGAAAAGTTGTCGTATCTGTTAGATGTTCCATTTAACATACCAGCACATCTAATTAATCCAAGACCAATTAGGTACATCAATTAAAAATCGAATTATTCTAGTGTAACAAAAATAAACTCTATCTTTGTAAGCATGGAAATTGTCTGTTTGCATGTGAAATTAAAGCTAATTAACTTTAAAACTATTCACCCTTGTAAATTATGTAACACGAGGAAGCGTTTCGGAAATAACTTATAATTTAGACCAGAATTAACTAGCTGAAAGAAGTCAACGATAATTACAAATAATTGCTACTTCATACAAAGTTTTAAATTAAATTTACATACTATTTACTTTGAAAAATTATTACTTTGTAAATTTATGGCCAAAGCTTTTTGTATTCTCCATATAAAAAAACGCATTATTTTATTGGAAATTTTAGTAACTTTTAATATCGGTTTGAGTGGGTATAATTTTGAATCAGCTTCTTAAAATTTCCATACTGTATACGTTTTTAGTACCTATTATTGCATTAGGTGGTTAACAGAGGTACCCAGGTAGGCATATTTTACGTAAACAAGAACTACCATACCTAGATGTTTTTCCAAGATAACAATAGCTTGTACAAAACGGGTGAAACACTGGAGACCTAATGTCAGTTGATTTGTCTTTACGCAAAAAAAAAAGGCAAAGGTGTTAATATCTTAACAGCCTAACCTTTAACTTAATTTCAAGGTTGGTTATACATTGACTAGTGTTGTGCTATGCATATCTCTCATTAATTATAATGACCGGTTTTTTTTACCTTTTAACCACCACTGGGCACGACTCCTGCGCACCCGAAAGTGAACGAATTGATCCGTCCGACGATGTTAGACCCCGCGTGTCGCTGTTAACCCGGCACGCACAGACTGTGGGATATAAAGCAATGTATATTTCATTTAACGCACGTATATCTGATAATCTGAATGATTTATGATATCTCACATTTCAAATTAACCCTTATTCCAATGTTATAGAAATTGGTTCGCCAAAGCATATGAAACGTGCTATACTCGTATGTTGGGGTTAATCAAAATCTTACTATTTCGTTGAAATATAGCTATTTAACGCACGTCAGATACATTATTTAGTATCTAGTTTGAAGTTAGTAAGAGTTAATTTTATGCTAGCTTAAACTAAATTCATTTGTTTGTTTGAATATCATTTAGAATACGGTCATGGAATGTGAGTTATATTAATTCAGATTTGTGAAGGAATCGAAGTTGGATTACAAAATTTAGTTAGGTTTGATGGAAAATAGCGAAATTAACGCTTAGCTTACGTTGGATATACACATCACTATAGTGCTGATATTTCCCTCTGTCTGTGCGAGCCATTACGTCATAGCCCGTGAACTAATCTGTATGACCATTCTTATGAAGTTGCCAACACAAGTAGGGAAGCAAGCTTTAAGCGAAGACTTGGGAGAAATACACAATATTTTGTTATAATATTCACATAGTTAAGGGGGCTGCCAGATGTGGTCTATATGTAAAATGTATTCGTCTTTAACTTGGCCAATCTTGGTCCGTCTGAACTTTACTATGAATAGCTATAATAATTACCATTAATTTACAAGCTATATCATTATGATTCCTACGTTAATTTCTATGTATAGTCTGCAAAACAGTGTTTCTATAAATATCTACATGTAATTTCTTAAAATGTGGACTCTATAATACGACTTATCTTCTATAGTGTATTAATGTAAGATAGCATAATATAAAGTATAGAACAGAACACTATTTTGCCAAGAAATGAAATTAGATTTAGCGACAAATAATCTGTTCCCCAATTGTACTCTACGCACGATGTGTTGTTGTAATAATAGTGTAAGAATTTACTAAGTGTTACTTAAGACCCTAATTTATACAAATGTATGTAAAAAGATTCAGACTTAAGACTACCTAACGACCTTCATTTGAATTCGCTCCGATGTAAAACTCTGTCTAATATTACTATACTTTGTATTTAAAGAGTGGATGTCTTAATCCAACGGTCTTTATTTAAGATTAAGGTCCGCAAAAAAAAGATTTTGTATAAAAAGCCCAATGTTCTAGCTACTTTCAAATAATCGAAATTCAGAATATGTGACTAAAATGACATTGTTGCATATTAATACTAAAATTTATGGACGTGATTCTCTGCTCCATAAAAAAGATCTTACACTTACAAGTGGCATCCTAATCTAATGAATAACAAATAAGATCAAGTGACAAACTAGGTACATAGAATCGCATCTATCAATATTAGTAAATCATTATAGAGCAACAAATTTGTCGATATTTTACACAAATATCTTTACTTGATTCGCAAGCTACATGCTCTAAACAGAGTAAAATAACTTTTAGACAGAGTGTCAATACGACGCGCCTGGCAGCCCTAGTTACGTATACAGATAAGTTCACCTGTCTATGCCTACACTGGAAGGGAATTGCTGTTTCTACTCAAACCCACCTCTGGTGCCACGGTCACCCAGCAGAATAAAATGCGATACAACGTACCACAAAGTGTTTATGCGAAAACTAGAAAAGAAATAGTGATCTTGAATCACGATTACTATTTGTTGACATTAAGATTTATTTCATATACGGGTCGGCAAGGAAATACCAATTTGACATTTATCACTTTTACATTTACGCTAAGAGTAATTACGACACATTTTGACATATTAACCCGAAGTGTAAATGTCAAAGTGTCAAGCGTAATGCCTCCCGGAAACCCGTCTACAGAATAAATGACTTTGTGATACGTTTGGACGTATTTTGAGCTGCCGTGGACGTGGCTTGAGCGTCTACGTATTACTCTAATCGCCAATGGTAGATGCTAAGAATACCATATCCCTAAATGTAAGAAGTGAGCCGACTGACGGCAAAGAACTCTATAGATCATATTTTATTGTTTAGTTGTGATATATACTATACGACGCGGCGTTTGCCTAGTCCCAAATCAGTGCAATCTAACTTGGACTGTATGTATATCGTAGTTAGAAATGTTAAGTGGCAGTATGATGCATTTAATTTATGTGCGGGCAAATGCTAGTTGAATTTGTAATTCAAATTTGTGTACTTTCATTTGCACATTAAATAAGTTCTTATTACATTATACATAGTTACGAAAAAAACGCTAACCGTATTTCATTAAGCGCATATCTGATTGTCCGATGAAATTGTAAATATCGAGCGCATTTTATCGCAGCCATTTTGAGGTGCCGCCATTTTTAAACTAAAAAAAAATTAACCTAACTTTTAGCATTCGGAACTTGGGTATGTCTATGCGATTAATTACAAAGTCAACGAGCATTGCCCTTTAATATTTATAAAGCCAGTTACGGGCCGACAATTCCTAAGGTACCGATAACCGGATGGTTGAAATGGGAGTAACTGGATACGTGATCTCTTCACTGTGTTATTCGTATAGCCACACATGACTGTAGTGACTCTCATTTTAGCCAGTTATGTCAATGTTAGAGTCATAGATGCGTCGGTACGATTTTTTATGAAACTTTTCTAATAAACAGTATTGTTTCCAGCAGAAACGACTAAGTTTGTCTGTTAATTGGAAGTTTCTTTCGATATCATGTTTGTTTCTATCCAGTTTAAAAAAAAAACAAGGAGTTTAATTAAATGTACATTGTTGGTAAAACCTATTTGCTTTGTAAGATTTTTTTTTTTCTAATAATTTTACCAATCAAAACGGCTTATCAAAGAGTCATAAAAACTCGCTACCGACATAAAAATCACTTTTTTATTAATTAAAGAAAAAAGCTATTTATTTCGTTATTTTTTAAGTTTTCGATGATTTTAATTGTTCTCGTTACTTTCCTTGGGAATCTTTATCGATTTAGAACTAGTAAGTACAATTACGCCGTACGCATAGCGGGGGTCGGAGCGCGGTGACTTATTCACTTTACAAATTATATCGTAAAATACTTTTCTAGTGTACAATCCCATTTTTCTATTCTGGTCGCATTAGTGTTGTGAGTAACCGAAAACAGCGGTTATAACCGGTGGACATCAGTAATTAATATTAACGGCAAAATTTTAGCATGTAAGCGTGTACGCCTTGCTGGTTGTCGTGATTAGATTGTAATAGAATAATTTAAATTCGAATAATTGGTAACAATTGGTTATAGTCGATAAAAGTTGATTGTAACCAGTGAAAACTGGTTAATAGCCAAGAAAAGTGGTTATAGCCAACAAAAAGTAGCTATAGCCGACGGTAAGTGGTTATAGCCGGATAAAATATGGTTGTGATCGGTTATAACCGACCTGGCCCCCGCGAGGAAGTAATATTGTTGGTTATTCTCCTTTGTGAGTATTCACTATTCCAAAAGTTTCCTGATGTAATTTATTGACTTGAATAAATGAAATTACGCTTCTAAAGTGTACTATTACATATGTAAATATAGGACGAACTAATACCTATTATAATAGTGAATGTTGTAATTTGTATATAAGTAATGAAAATTAAATTTTAAATACATAGATAACATTGTGCGTACATATTTATTTTTTCCTGGTCCACTATCCCCAAAAGTACCTAAGTAGTCATTTTAGTCAACGTCTTAGAGCAGATTCGACATATTGTCTCAATAATAAACGTGTATAATGAAATACAATACAAATTCGACAAAAAAAATTCTTACTGACTCGATGGCGCATTCGGTAGTGACCCTGCCTTATGCGCTAAGAGTTGTGGGTTCAATCCCCACCCAGGACAAACATTCGTATGATGAATACTTGTGTTTGTTCTGTGTCTGGGTGTTAATGTCCAATATTTAAGTATATATTTGTAATACCACTGTTGATTCTGATATCCGTAACACAATTGCTTAAGCTGCTCTTACCTTGGAGTCAGATCAATGTGTGATGTAGTCGGATATTTAAAAAAAATACATACTACAGTTATTGCCCGCTTTCCATAGAGGCAATTTCCACACTGGTTTGAATGACACACCTTTAAATATAAAAGGTCCGTTATATGGCTCCAAATTATAAACTATTCTTTGGTTCGTTTTGATAACTGTAGCCAACATCTTTACAATATATGAAACTATACTATAAAAATAATATCTTAAAAGGTTTTTCAAAGTAAGCAGCCCTGCAAAAACATCTTGCTTATGTGCTATCAGAGTTGTCAACCTTACAATGAAATCATAGTGTTCTTCTATACTTCAAGTCTGCGTAATTTATGTACTATTGGAAATATGTTTTGCACGCAAATATACTTATCTAGTCATCTAAATATCGATTAAAAATATATACCTCACTTAATTTCCTCGCCGAAACTAATAGACGCATTTCTTAAAAAATCATAAATAACTAAATAGCCTTCTCTATTTTTATTTAAAATATCATTTATTTTAAGTGCCTCGTATATTATAGCAACAAAAACGCGTAAAAACAGCCGAAGAAGTGTTGGCAACCCTAGCATCGACAATCTGTCCACTTTTACCAGACGATTCTTTCAATTCCACAAATACTCATTTATTTTTACTTCATAAAAGCAACATTATTAACTTTGCACACGGCAGTCTTCAGCGGTCTTTAGAAAAGTTGTTTAGAAATCTTAGAAATACGTTGGAAATTTTTATTTTACGAACAATACTTTCACCCGAACTTTCAAGAACAAGTACTTGTTTAAAACCTTATAGACGCAAGGTATGATGGAAAGCTTGATTTTAAAAGGCTTTCCTTTATATTACTTGTAGCTTTCATATGAAAAGCCTATTTCATAAAATTTTAGTTAAAATTGTTTCAAACATATAATACCTACGAACATGCTTTAATTTTAATTAAGGGTGAAGAAAAGCATAAGGTGTGAGGTCTACCATGGCAGTCTACCATGGCAAAGAATATAAACTCTGCTCACTTTTTCTCCTGTTGGCAGGAGAATAGGGATGATGACTGCATTAAAAAACTATAATTCTATTTATTCCGTCAGTTAGATTATACAAAAATATTAGACACACACATTTATTCGCTTTATGAACTGAACAAAAAATCACAAAGATAAAGTATCAAAGTTTTGGAGTGGGCGCTTGCGACGTCACTATTTTGTAAAAATTTTACGAAAGCGTGACGTCACGGGCAACTTGAATGCATTGTATCTTCGTCAATGTTTGTTTGACAAATAAATAAAAACTACGTGTTCAATATTTTTTTATAATCTAACTGACGGGCTAGAACAGAATTGTTTAGTCATCTAGCCTCTTAAGGGCGACATAACGTAATTTAAAGGTTTAAGTATTAGCTTAAAATACTAATATCCAATTGAGAATATAGAAAGACTATTTACAGCCAGTCTGTACCACCTTTAACATACAAACATTTTAGGTTGAGGTATGTACTATCAAAACTTAATACTACCATCACGTACAAGTAAAAAAAGGACTTCGCGCCACAATTACACGTTGAGGCACCTGCGGAGCTCCAACTTGACACGCAACTTACATCACCCATCGATATAAGTATCTTACTCACACATGCATAAGGGTGGCTTCACGCTGTAGTATGATAGCGCGGACTCCTTTATTTTTTACTAGTCCATGACAACCATATGTTTATGACAATCTCGTACAATGACGTCACGGTATAGCACTCAGTTAACACTCATTTAACAATTTCATTATTCAAAGCAATAAATTATGTGTAAGATAAATTGAAATTATTATGAATGAATATTAATGAGTACCATATACGTACTACTATACTATATATACTATACTATACTACGGCGCGGTGGTAGCTCAATGGTAAGGACACGCGCCTCTTAACCGAGGAGTGCGGGTTCAAACCCGGGCCGTACCTCTGGATTTTTCAAATCTATGTACGTATTTATACCACTAGCTCGACGGTGAGGGAAAACATCGTGATGAAACCTGCAAATTCAAATAAATTTGGATTTGTAACCATGATCCAAAAATTGACTGGTTCCCCTATCTTAGGGTTATGAAGGTCAGATCGGCAGTCGCTTCAATGTAATTACCAGACCCGCTACATCCAGGATCATGGTCTAAGCGGACCCCGTCTAAGCACGGGACATAACGCTAGGAAGATGGTGATTAATGAGTACCATATAAAAGGTGTTATTACAAAAAAAGGCACTCGTTGAATGGTTTATGTAGTGTTAGCATCCAACTCTATGAGTCCTACAGACACGAAGCTTATCGACCATTATTATCAGCAATTTTAACGCGTTCAAGTGACAATTTTTCATCTAGTAGATACTAATCTATACGCTCCACGCGCAAATGAATAAAACAACAGTATAAAAATTCAATATACAGAATATAATTACAATAATTCAGTAATATACACTTCATTAGGGTTGTACATACCTACATTGTTACATGGAAATCAGAAATGTATGAAGTAGCTATGTACAATATTTATATTTCGTATAAATACGCATTAGATTAGTGTTGTGCCGGGTGCTTTGAGTAATTATGTATTTCATTTAAAATGTTAAAAGCCTTATTAAAAGAAAATTAACACTTAGATAAACCAAGATTATCTATAAACAGCCGAGCGATTTAAAATGGTATCACTGTAAAGCCGAATAATATAATGGTCGTCACCATTATACTTTTAAAATTTTTAGTTATCTTTTTAACAGATTTTTGTTAAATCCTGTCATATTTTTTTGTATTAAAGCTTTAAGAGATCAGTGTCCAATGTGAATGATCTACAATAATGCAGACTACTAGTGTTTACAAGATCTTAGACTTAACGGACGATGGAAATAATAAATTCGCATACTTATTAAGTATAATAATCACATCACAGAGACCTACAGCCCATTAATAACTTTATTCTGTGTATCTCTCCATATTATTTTAAAATTGTAGGAGCAACTTGAATTTTACTCGAGATCAATTTTAAATTCTCTTGACTCACACTCAAATTCATACCTAAGCAGGTTTGGGCGTCCAAAAAATTTAAACTGTCAGATCAAAAATAACACTTCGATCAATCACAGTAATGATGATTTTAAAATGTCACCTGTTTCGTATGTATATTAACAGATGGCGCTTCCCATTAAGAGTGCTCCTAATTCATCGTCATATTATTTTTTATCTGACTAACAACGCCTAGGCGTCACATGGATTGCAGAGGTAAATGCATGAATCCCTCCGTCCACAAGTGTTGCCCATGTTCACGTCCATTATGTTTAAAACTTACAAACTTAGAGACAAACGCGACAGCGGATAATCTTAACATAGTATAATACAAAATAACCGCTTCTGTCTGTTCGCTTAGATCTCGTGAACTACGCAAGGGATTTAATGCAGTTTTCACAAATAGATAAGAGTAATTCAAGAGGAAGGTTTTTATATAAATCTTCATATTGTTTTATGCTCACCGTGCAAAGCCGGGGCGGTTCGCTAGTGTTTTATAATATGTTGTAGTGATAACAAAATCGGCTGTGAGTTAGTTACTTGATAGTTAATGCTAGTACTCGACTGCATCGTTAACTACGTTAGAATTAATTTTACTCAACTATAATATAAATATAGAAGTATTGTTGTACTACCCAAAGCACTCGACACGGTTTACAGTAGAATCACAGCAGGGCCTGCGCAGTACGCGCCTTACGGAACATTTTACAACTTGACGGGTTCATGTATACTTAGGTACATGTAGGTACTAGGGATTGCAACACTAGAGGCCTAGCAATCTAGCTAGGCCCAGCACAATTTCAGCTGTGTTGGATCAAATGTCACGTGCTAATTTAATTTTGCTATATTTCAATTCCGCCTGGATATTGGAACGCTGAATTAAGCAATCCAGATGGGTCCAGCACAATGAGGCTTTTTTTAAATTAAAACCTCCAAAAGATGGCGTAACTGTGACTTGCAGTCTTGTCACCCTCATTGGTTAGCTGTCAGACCAAACTGACATGCTGTCAACAAGGAGCCAATAGAGACAGTGATATGACCACGAGACTCCCTCGTGCCATCTGGTGGTTTTTGTATTATTGAAAACCCTCATTGTAGCTCTGCTGGATACAACAAAAAAAGCCGCTGGATTGCAATCCCTAACATGAACATTGAAACAAAGCATCAGGAATCCAATACCTACAACTAAAAACAACGGGAACAGACCAAGAGGCGAACGGATTATTCTAACTTTTACACTAAAGACTGGTTCGGTTCAATCACACTGTTCGGATTGAGCAGTTTTTGGTATATCATTTGTAATTACATGTTTTCAATCTCTCCATGAACACTTGGTCGTTCAGTTATAATAGTGACTATATTTTTTCCTTGACATTCACATCTTATTTAACTGCTTTTCTTCCAAAGATACAAATTACGAAAGATAAAAATAGAACAAGCATAACCAATTACATATTTCGATTATCATGAACTATAATATATAAAATAAAAAGCAAAGGAATGGAGATTATATTATATAAAAGGTGTTTGTGATTTCACCTATAATAGTGATATTAACTACATATCTGTAAATAAGTTTAATTTCTAGGACACCTCGAGGCGCCGTTAGTTATTCACACAGGATAACATTTCCTCTAATACTCAAACGTAATATTTTCAACAAGAATCTGCGCCTTCGCAGGATATAGTCAACGTATTAAGATCTCTACAAAGTTAAATAATTTCCATTCTAATACGTACAGAGCAGGACCGTAGCTACTACATTTAAGAATACAATTCCTTAAAAAAAAAAGTCAGTCGAATTGAGAACCTCCTCCTTTTTTTTTTAAGTCAGTTTAAAAGAGGTAGATGACATTAATCATTTGACATACTTTCTATAAGGTCAAGATTTATTGCTTCCATTGACTTTATCACGTAAGTAAATAATATTTTTCAAGCAATTTGAAATCAAATTGCATTAATAAGTGGAAATGTAGTAACTTTTTCACAATTTTTCATTAAACCCAGCCCAGTTTTGTTTCTGGCTGAATGTAGCTAAAGGGGCCTGCTGCCCCTTTGAATCTGCCTACCCCTTCAGGGATTATGGGCGTGATGTTATGTATGTGTATGTATATATATTAAAAGCCAAAAATAGACTGGACTGGACAAGAAAGCAGACATTTATTCGGCATCTATGGAGCGAAGTATGCAAGATAGCATAATAGGCCACTCAAGTATTTTCTGCGTTAAAATTCCAAGCGAGGTTCAAAATAAACAGAATTTAATTACCTTAATTAACATTCATTAAAACAGCCATTAAAAAGACTACCAATCAAATGTCTATCAAATGCGTAAGTTCCAAAACACTAACTCAGGGTTTAGTTAAGATACAAGATAGTGACATATAGGAACTAAATTATCTACTTATAGAAATACAAAGTATGTAAATACATAATTAACTAGCAAGATCAACGTTACATCACCTTTTGGAAAATGGCCGATACTCCCCATTAAACGGGGAAAAAGCATATACTTATTGATTATTTACATATACTCGACCTTTGGATATTTGAATAAATAAATAAATAAATAAAATTTGGATACCAAAAATACATGAATACGCTATACACAAATATTTACTACAAAAGGGATTCGCAAATTCGACCTTTGGTTCCGAAACCAAGGTTTTTTTCTTAGCACTGGACCAAACGGCCGGTGGTAATATTTTCTGTACATATGACTATTTGTAAGTGCTTTTTGAAGCCTATATAAATAACGAAATTTTGTAATTGAATTGAATTTTACCCGTCACTTTCTGGTTTCCAAATATAAAAACATCTTGAACATCAGTTTGAGTCATTCTTTACACAAATTAGGTTTTTAATTTAAAAGAAAAATAACAATTATCTTAGCACATAGCTACGGCCCTGACTCTAATCACACATGGTAATTATATTAAAGTAATTACAATTAACTACATTATGTATACTTTGATTACCAGCTTATTTATTGCACCGTACATTAACCTAAGGCATTTCTGCCGAGTCATACACAGAATTAAAACTTTTACGACCACGTTTCAGCGAAGCCATTAAAATACGTTTTAATTTTACGAAAAGTTAGTTCGAATATTACGAAACGGGAAATCAGTGGATAGAAATAAGACAATTTGTCACTTTTGAAATCAAACACACAATAACGTTAATGCCTTGGCTACATTATCACGTTATCGGGAAGATATTTATTTGTGTCTCTAGTCCGGTCAATTTAAACACAAAAATAGTGTTCAAATAAGTACCTATACTTGTCTATAGAATAAATTTTCTTTGGAGCTCCAAAAACAGCAAGTAGAAAGCGATGTTTTTTTGTGATTGTCGTTTGAGAAGAAGAGGCAATTGTTCAAATTCTTTAGCGCAATCAATTAAATCAAACAATAGGCATTTTAACTTATAATAAGTGCCTGACTATGCATATACGTGGCACTTGTGTGCGATAGAATGTAACTCGTTTAATTTTAAGAATGGCGATATTTAGGAACGGTAATTCTTAGGGAAATAGTATAAGGGACCTTTGAAAAATTGTAGATCATAAAATGATCTACAATTTTTATCTGGGCTACATTTTTAAAAAACTTACCGTTTTCGAGAAAAATAAAAAAAAATTACTTTGACCTTGAATAACTTTTTGTGCACACATGCGATCAATAGGGATTTTAGGCAATTTATTTCTACTGGTGTACTTAGGTACAGTGACCTTAGGGTCACTACCAAAATTTAAGTGTCTGATTTTTTGTTTATTGGAATGTCTATATTGACCGGACTACTCAGTCAGTAAAAGTTTTGTAAACAGTATATATCTTCGCGTTACCGCGATAGTGTGGCCGTAGTATAAAAACGAATATTTCCATTAATTCTTCGGGCGATTCTAACTGATCACTGCAATAATTTACCATTAATGAGATAAGGGGCAAATCTTACACTTCTTAAACATGGTATACGATTTATAAACGAATACTTAAAACATAAAACAAAAAAATATGTTTAAAGTACTCATTACCATAGTGAAAGTCACACCAAGTTTGTAAATTATATTAGGATATCTAATTTGAATTGATGAAACGTAATAACAATTATACGTATAAAGGTTACCTGAAATCGTCACGTGTTTAATTAGCAAATTAATTTACTCCTATTCTTTGAAAGTTTTAGTTGAAAACTATTTTCAATTATGTACTTCAATTTAGTAAAATCTCACAATTGATATTTAAGTAACGCCACGTACTTATCCAATTAATAATAAATTATGTGAAAGAGATCATACTAGGAACACATAAACTCAACTTACTATAAAAATAAAACATACAATTGACATTCTGTAACGTTTATACAGACATAATTAATATTTATTATACCAATAATTACACCGTGCCCGTTTCTTACACAGATTTACTCGTGAACTTTCTAATGGAGCACTTAACAACATATGGAATCAATAAGACTATAAAGAATTTAAAAAGTTGGGCATGTAGCGACATCTCTATGCTCAGTATGTAACCTCAAAACATATCACTGACTAGTTCCAACTAGTGATAAGAGATGGTGCTGATTAATTTTCTCTCGACCCAAGCAGCCGAAAATAGTTTTTACTTGAGAAATAACGTTGCGAACTTGCATAAAATAGCGCTGATGAGTTAGGCTTTTACTTCAGTATATTCCTCTCATATTTTGGTATATTATACGCATGCTGGATATATAAATAGAGCACTTCAGCCTTTCATAGTCTTACAAAAAATGTTTCAACTCGGTATAGACGCACGCAAAGATAACGCGATGTACAGTCCAACACAGTCAACTTACACTTTCTTTGTCACACAATTCATTCCACTTTTCTCCTCGTCATAATTACACAATAAAATCTACGGACATTTGAAAGATTGATAAATAACTTAATTGCATTAGTTCTCTTCGACAATCTTAAACTTTATTACTTGGTAATAAGGATCTCACTCGTATATCAATACCGATTCGCAAGAAGTATATTGAGAGGAAAGTACAAATTTATCTAAGAGATCTTTTACATGTAGGATGATAAATACAATAATATCTTACTTTTAACGACCTTGTTAAGGCGGAGTATCCGGCTTGAAGGACCAAAGTGTGCGAAAATAAAGTTATCTTCATATAAAAACCGATCAACCCGTTTTTTGTAATATATTATATACCAAAACGCTATTTTAAATTTAATGCATTGAACGCGTCAATTGTCAAGGTTGTTTATGAGTTTTTTACGGACTCCCGCAGACTTAACATATTATTAATCTTTGACCCTTCATCAGATATCTCACAACACATACGACTCGTATCACATATCGAATATATTTCCCCTCTATATACATCTTACATTATTCACACGCGTGTATTCATTTCACACCAGCTGAATATAATCGACATTATTTCAGTCTCATCAAAAATAATCACAAATCGATTATATAATTTAAGTCAACTTAGTATAATGATGAGAGTAAAAGTTAAGTTAACATATATACTAGCTAACTTCGAAATTAAGTCGTATACATTCAAACCCACGATGAACACACGCGTGTACGTACCGCCTGCACACAATAAACCTAATCACATTATCATATAACGTTGAATAAATATAATATAGGTTCGCTAATGTATAAATTTAACTAATATGTATAAAGTACATTTAGGCGTAAGTCTTCTTTTGGTGGACGCTTTAAACTGGTAATGAGATCTGAAAACAAAAATATAATTTAAATATAATTATAATTAAAATATTGATACAGCTGCTTACTGAATCAAGCAGTAACTACATAACATAACATCACGCCCATAATCCCCGAAGGGGTAGGCAGAGTCAAAGGGACAGCAGGCCCCTTTAACCACATACAGCCAAAAACAAAACTGGGCTGGGTTAGATGGAAAATTGTGAAAAAATAATGACAAGTGGCTAGCTTGTCACCTACACGATCACATACCCAAAACTCGATATACCATTAGTCGCCGTAAGTAGTCACTAGTAACCTAGAAATTAATATAATAGTAAAAAATCATTTAGATTAGTAGATTTGAATATTCAGACAATAAAATAGGAGTTTTACGCCCTGTTGAACTTTTTTTACACTATTTAAATGTGAGCTGAAGTCATCTTCTATTAGAATGTAACATTTTATACATAATTTTAAGCATTTGTAGCTCGTTTAACAAGTTTTCAGACATTAATCAATGAATACCTCCTTCTCATGCACAATGGCTGGATATAGGAGCGTTTTCACTGCAGTGGTGCCGACGTGGCAGACCTTTTGTACAATTGAAACACTCCTTTTGACGCTTCGCAAATGCACGCTACACGAAATGCCCATGCGCATACAGCCAGGTTGGCTTGAAGATCGCTCAACTCAGCTCAGGCAAGCACCAGCGTGAAAAAAACACATTGTGTAATTGGCTTCATTTCGTGTAAGCGATTCCAGTCGCTAGCGTGCATTCCCATAGTTGCAAAACTGGGTTGAGCGGAGCGGGCTTTTCATACGTTTAATGTGTTGCGCATTTGTGAAGCAACGTTTCAGCGTGCATGGGACGCGCAAGAGCATTCAATCATATTAATTTATCGCGTCGATGGTCACTATTGTTAGACAATGTAAGGGCGGGTGAGGAACAAATTGGCATGACATCTTTCCGGCGGCAGAAGCAAGCCTGTTACTTGTCTAGCAGCTGCCGGCGGCACTGACCTGTTACTTGTCCAGCAGCGAGAGCCGCAAGGCCTCGTCGAGCGCCTGCTGCTCGGCCTGCAGCTGCTGGTGGCGCGCGGCGTGCTCCTGGGCGGACAGCGCGAGCGCCTCCTGCAGCTGCCGGCGGCACTGACCTGTTACTTGTCCAGCAGCGAGAGCCGCAAGGCCTCGTCGAGCGCCTGCTGCTCGGCCTGCAGCTGCTGGTGGCGCGCGGCGTGCTCCTGGGCGGACAGCGCGAGCGCCTCCTGCAGCTGCCGGCGGCACTGACCTGTTACTTGTCCAGCAGCGAGAGCCGCAAGGCCTCGTCGAGCGCCTGCTGCTCGGCCTGCAGCTGCTGGTGGCGCGCGGCGTGCTCCTGGGCGGACAGCGCGAGCGCCTCCTGCAGCTGCCGGCGGCACTGACCTGTTACTTGTCCAGCAGCGAGAGCCGCAAGGCCTCGTCGAGCGCCTGCTGCTCGGCCTGCAGCTGCTGGTGGCGCGCGGCGTGCTCCTGGGCGGACAGCGCGAGCGCCTCCTGCAGCTGCCGGCGGCACTGACCTGTTACTTGTCCAGCAGCGAGAGCCGCAAGGCCTCGTCGAGCGCCTGCTGCTCGGCCTGCAGCTGCTGGTGGCGCGCGGCGTGCTCCTGGGCGGACAGCGCGAGCGCCTCCTGCAGCTGCCGGCGGCACTGACCTGTTACTTGTCCAGCAGCGAGAGCCGCAAGGCCTCGTCGAGCGCCTGCTGCTCGGCCTGCAGCTGCTGGTGGCGCGCGGCGTGCTCCTGGGCGGACAGCGCGAGCGCCTCCTGCAGCTGCCGGCGGCACTGACCTGTTACTTGTCCAGCAGCGAGAGCCGCAAGGCCTCGTCGAGCGCCTGCTGCTCGGCCTGCAGCTGCTGGTGGCGCGCGGCGTGCTCCTGGGCGGACAGCGCGAGCGCCTCCTGCAGCTGCCGGCGGCACTGACCTGTTACTTGTCCAGCAGCGAGAGCCGCAAGGCCTCGTCGAGCGCCTGCTGCTCGGCCTGCAGCTGCTGGTGGCGCGCGGCGTGCTCCTGGGCGGACAGCGCGAGCGCCTCCTGCAGCTGCCGGCGGCACTGACCTGTTACTTGTCCAGCAGCGAGAGCCGCAAGGCCTCGTCGAGCGCCTGCTGCTCGGCCTGCAGCTGCTGGTGGCGCGCGGCGTGCTCCTGGGCGGACAGCGCGAGCGCCTCCTGCAGCTGCCGGCGGCACTGACCTGTTACTTGTCCAGCAGCGAGAGCCGCAAGGCCTCGTCGAGCGCCTGCTGCTCGGCCTGCAGCTGCTGGTGGCGCGCGGCGTGCTCCTGGGCGGACAGCGCGAGCGCCTCCTGCAGCTGCCGCTCGGCGTCGTCCAGGTCGTCGCCGGGCGGCGTCGTCGGCGTCAGGCTCAGCCCCGCCAGCGACGCTTCTATCGCTCTGTGTGACACTAGCGAGGTGACTACTCTATTCCTAAGTAAGCGCTACTAGGGTAGTTACCTTCAAGACTTTGCGATACTCGTTAACCATTGAAGCATTGAAAATGTGACCTCTTTTCGTTTTGAAAGCAACTGGCCCGTTGTATACATTATACATATTAAAAGCATAGTATCTTATTGTGAGCAAGCATAAAGGCTCTGTTTACATTATAGCACAAGGGCGCTGCGCGGGCGCCTAAAACGTTTTCACACCAGCGTCTATAGAGCAGACGCAACTATTAGGCGTGTACAATCAACAACGGAAGTAGCTGAAAATATCTTATATATACTAATATTAAAAAGCTGAAGAGTTTGTTTGTTCGCTTAAACGCTATTGTTGCGCTAATCTCAGGAAGTACTGGTCCTATTTGAACAATTATTTTATGTTAGATAGCCCATTTATCGAGGAAAGCTATAGGCTATATAACATTAACAATAAACGCGGGTGAAACCGCGGGCACAGCTAGTTTAATAATAGTTAAGGTAAGCAGGATAAGATATTACGCTACTTTCGTTGCTGACAGAAAGTGTATTTTTTTCCATTGGTTAATAATGGCGATATAATGTACTGAACATTGACGATATGCCGATTAATTTTTGACCTATGATTTCAGTTTAATGTCATTTAAATTAAAGCAAGAACTTCGGCATTAAGAATGAAATAAGTTGAATGTTATAAGCACGCATAACTAACTACGCGCTCGCACTAAAAGTGGATGTACTTCCGCCGAGCTAGGTGTTGCTTGCTCGGGGACCTAGGTCTGACTAACCGTCGCAGTGTATTATATATACTTAGTGGCGAAAATAACTTCGTCAGCGGGATGCAGGAATGAAAGGCGTTTCTGCATGTTCGATCAACGTCGTCGGTTGACGTATTATTGTAAGTATAAATCTTCGACTATCTTGTGGCGCGGTCGCCACACAACTAACTAATCAATGTCAATAATAAAGAATAGGATGAAACAATCGAATTTGCACCATTGCCTATGTAGGATCCCCTTTGTGTATGTAGCTCAAGGGAAGTCGCATGGCGTGAAATGCCCATATCATGTATTAATAGAATAAATATTCTGATTTTCGTCAACAATTTGACAGAATCTGTCTTACGAGTTACCCTTAGACACTAGTGTGAACAAGCGCTTACGAGATAATAAGTCTTAGCAGATTGTATTATGTAATATAGCCTCAGATTTAAATAACATTATTTCAAAGAAATATACGTATATATTAAGTTATATGAAAGTTACTTTATACTTAAAAATATTGCTTAAACATTATGTTTATAAACTTATGTATATTGCAAAATATGTATACCTAGTTTATAAATATTAAAATACTCAAAAACAAGCTTTACCACAAATAATATTTAAAAATGTAGCCTTTAACTTTAATACTTGTACATTAAACGCGTAAAGAGTGAAAGAAAATCACCCACTTATCCCATTTATTTATTATAATCACATAATAATATGGAACCGCTATAAAACCAAAAAAAAAATTTTTGTGGACAATAGGGATGATGACTGCATTAAAAACTTATAATTCTATTTAGTCCGTCAGTTAGATTATACAAAAATAATACACATATTTTTCGCTTTTTCAAATTAACAAAAAAATCACAAGAACATCAAAGTTTTGAAGTGGGGGCTTGCGACGTCACTCTTTAGTAAAAATTGTACGAATGTGTGACGTCACGCGCAACTTGAATGCATTGTATCATCGTCATTGTATATTTGTTTGACAAATAAATAAAAAAATACGTATTCAATATTTTTTTATTATATAACTGACGGACTAAACAGATATTTTTATTCATCTAGCCTATTCAGTCCAAAAAATATTTTGTGAAGTCATGAAGTATGTTTGTTTGTACGGCTTATACCAGACTACTATTTGGGAAATTCCAATTTAAGCAATGCCAATTCATAACAAATTTTGGATAAGTGGGAGAAATCCTTTAGCCACCTCAAAGAATTTAGCGATTTAGCTTACATAATACGAATATATTCAAACGCTAAAATATGTGTATAACTCTATTATTGAAGTGATAGCTAATAACGTTTGCGTCTGCTGAAAAATGGGGACTTTCTGTGGAATGTGCAAAAATTTTTTAAAGCCAATTCATCTTCGAAATTTTTTTGATCGTTCGTCAGTTTCGTGATTTGGACATAAACAAGTTCAAATCGTTAAAATGAACATACAAGTGATTTTTATTAAGGGCTAAAAAAACAAATCATATTAAAAATTAAAAACATCTATTTTAAAATTTTGAATAACTTGGAACTTTGTAATATTTGATTCTAATACTTTGTTGAGTTGGTTTTCAGTATCAGCTAAATAAATGTAATAAGTGAGTATTATTTTGGACTCACCTCTGTAATTGCCTCTCTTCATGTGCCAGGAGTTCCTGTGGCGAGTCCCGGTCCTTAGGCGGCGCAGGCGACACGGGCCGAGCCCCCCGCAGAGCCTCCCATACGTCCACCTTCAACAATAATTCGTTGAAATTATCATTAAATTTAAATGCTATTGGTGACCTGATCATTACTGATATTGGCATTGGCTTCCATGAAGCCCTACTACTACACACATAGTGTGCTGCTCTCTTCAACCTCAAGCCCACAAAAGGTGGCGCTCCAAGGACGTCACAGCGCGAACCATTAATGGTAGTAACGTAAGCGTGGTTGCAATCACTAAGTTTGTTGTTCAAGTAGAGCGTTGTACGAACATACGAGTATATGTTCATATCAAAATGGGAAGTGCTTCTTCCGAGCTAGCTGTTGTGTGCTCGGGCAACTAAATCTGCTGCAGTACTGCAGTAGTTGGTCACCTGGCCTCCATGAGACTCTGCTGGATGGCGTACTACAGCAGGCTCCTCGTCGCTCACCTGGTCGTCGCTGGTGCCGGCCTCCATGAGGCTCTGCTGGATGGCGTACTGCAGCAGGCTCCTCGTCCCTCACCTGGTCGTCGCTGGTGCCGGCCTCCATGAGGCTCTGCTAGATGGCGTACTGCAGCAGGCTCCTCGTCGCTCACCTGGTCGTCGCTGGTGCCGGCCTCCATGAGGCTCTGCTGGATGGCGTACTGCAGCAGGCTCCTCGTCGCTCACCTGGTCGTCGCTGGTGCCGGCCTCCATGAGGCTCTGCTAGATGGCGTACTGCAGCAGGCTCCTCGTCGCTCACCTGGTCGTCGCTGGTGCCGGCCTCCATGAGGCTCTGCTGGATGGCGTACTGCAGCAGGCTCCTCGTCGCTCACCTGGTCGTCGCTGGTGCCGGCCTCCATGAGGCTCTGCTGGATGGCGTACTGCAGCAGGCTCCTCGTCGCTCACCTGGTCGTCGCTGGTGCCGGCCTCCATGAGGCTCTGCTGGATGGCGTACTGCAGCAGGCTCCTCGTCGCTCACCTGGTCGTCGCTGGTGCCGGCCTCCATGAGGCTCTGCTGGATGGCGTACTGCAGCAGGCTCCTCGTCGCTCACCTGGTCGTCGCTGGTGCCGGCCTCCATGAGGCTCTGCTGGATGGCGTACTGCAGCAGGCTCCTCGTCGCTCACCTGGTCGTCGCTGGTGCCGGCCTCCATGAGGCTCTGCTGGATGGCGTACTGCAGCAGGCTCCTCGTCGCTCACCTGGTCGTCGCTGGTGCCGGCCTCCATGAGGCTCTGCTGGATGGCGTACTGCAGCAGGCTCCTCGTCGCTCACCTGGTCGTCGCTGGTGCCGGCCTCCATGAGGCTCTGCTGGATGGCGTACTGCAGCAGGCTCCTCGTCGCTCACCTGGTCGTCGCTGGTGCCGGCCTCCATGAGGCTCTGCTGGATGGCGTACTGCAGCAGGCTCCTCGTCGCTCACCTGGTCGTCGCTGGTGCCGGCCTCCATGAGGCTCTGCTGGATGGCGTACTGCAGCAGGCTCTCCTCGTCGTCGAGCGCGCAGGCGAGGCGGTCGTCGGGCGCGGCGGCGTCGCGGTACCCGCGGCCGACGTCGAAGCAGGCGTCGTCCAGCACGCACGCCAGCCGCTCGCCCTCGGGGATGCACTCGATGTGCGCCACCGGCGTCTCCGTCGCGAAGATGTTGCCGAACGTGATGCGCGCGTTCAGCACGTGGAATAGGGGGATTTCTGCAATCGGATAACACCGTCACTATTAAACTATAGAACATTAACGGAGTAAATTCAAATATTTTTGTGTTATTAATGAATAGAAACTTGCGCGCACTAATGGGACTTCTACTCGGGATTCAAATAAAAGCCAATATAGGTGACAAAATTGTATATATATTTTCTAACTTCTTGAGCCTATAAGTAGTTTCGGAGAAAAATCTCGTCACCGCGATTTAGCACATTAGCCGATGCTGTTTTAAGTACCGCCATCTAGTAACAACTTATAAAACTACCACCTATTGCATTTAGGTGTCATAACATGCAAATAGTTTATACAATTAATAACCAGTTCATAATATATTTTCATCTGCCTGATAGAACACAGCAGGCACACACTTAATCGGATAGTCCAACGAACTGGGATAAGAAATTCTGAACCGTAATAAAGTCCTAAATTTTAAATGACATAGGTGCTATAAAAAGAACTGATTGTAAGTGGTCGATATATGCAGCATATTATTACAAATTCATATTTTCCATACCATAACCGTAAATCCTCATAATCTGTTCCGGCACTATTATATTTCATTTGGTTCATTAACCAAACCCCCGACGTTTACTCACCAATTTTAACAGGGAATCCGGACGGTAATTGCATTTGCACGAAATCCTTTAATTTTGCAAAGTGTGGAGATGAGATCGCTGCCATCAGGCATAATTTGTTCTTGTAGCTAAAACAAAAAAAAATCGAACATCATAAGTCACCTGGGCATTTTTCTCGAATCTACTGACTAGGGGTTAGCAGCAATAACAGAAAATATTCCTTAACGCTATAGACATTTGGTGGACCCAGGGCCGGATCTACCATATGGCTTTTTGGGCTCCAGCCCAGGGCCCCGTGAATTCAAGGGGCCCCCAGCTAAGTAAAGTCAAGTCAAAAATTGACGATAATACGAAAACATCCATAATTTTACGAAATTAAACAGATCGTACGGTTTGCAGCCCTGCGAATTCTGCGATTAATCAAAACTATTCCATTCATTTATTTCAAGTCTATGTCTTATACTTTGAGTAATTAGGTGGGCCCCTAAGTAGTATTAGCCCAGGGCCCCCTAAACACACGGTCCGGCCCTGGGTGGACCTCCTACTGGCTCTAAATCACAGTCTCACCTCTAAAGGATAATCTTCGCAGAGCCACAGCGTAGCCCTAAACTTCTGAACTTTGGTCTCGATCAGCCTCGGCCGGCCAATGTCCCGGTCCAGCGGCACGTCACCGAAGTACTCCTCCCACGTGACGGGCGCGGTCACCGTCAGGTCCTCCCGCGACCTGCTGGGTTTGGGCGCCTCTTCCTGAAAAAAGTAAATCTTTGTTAACAAATGTATATGTGGGCATGCAGCGATTTACAAGCCAAATTGCTCCTTATTACGTGCATACAGAAGTCGCTATTTGTTTAAAGATCTAGTAAAAACAAAATGAGAATGTAAATGTGCATCAATTGAAATTTTAGTCATCTACGTTGATAATTTCCTGAATTGAGATAAAGAGATATTTTGGTCGGATTGCCGAGTAGTGACGTCATGATTATTTGAATTGTTCCTGCGCGTCGCGTGTCGCTCGTGACGTCAGCGCGGTACCTTGTCGGGCGTGGGCGGGGGCGTGGCGGGCGCGGAGGCGTCGGGCTCGGCCGCGTCGCGTGTCGCTCGTGACGTCAGCGCGGTACCTTGTCGGGCGTGGGCGGGGGCGTGGCGGGCGCGGAGGCGTCGGGCTCGGCCGCGTCGCGTGTCGCTCGTGACGTCAGCGCGGTACCTTGTCGGGCGTGGGCGGGGGCGTGGCGGGCGCGGAGGCGTCGGGCTCGGCCGCGTCGCGTGTCGCTCGTGACGTCAGCGCGGTACCTTGTCGGGCGTGGGCGGGGGGCGTGGCGGGCGCGGAGGCGTCGGGCTCGGCCGCGTCGCGTGTCGCTCGTGACGTCAGCGCGGTACCTTGTCGGGCGTGGGCGGGGGCGTGGCGGGGCGCGGAGGCGTCGGGCTCGGCCGCGTCGCGTGTCGCTCGTGACGTCAGCGCGGTACCTTGTCGGGGCGTGGGCGGGGGCGTGGCGGGGCGCGGAGGCGTCGGGCTCGGCCGCGTCGCGTGTCGCTCGTGACGTCAGCGCGGGTACCTTGTCGGGCGTGGGCGGGGGGCGTGGCGGGCGCGGAGGCGTCGGGCTCGGCCGCGTCGCGTGTCGCTCGTGGACGTCAGCGCGGTACCTTGTCGGGCGTGGGCGGGGGCGTGGCGGGCGCGGAGGGCGTCGGGCTCGGCCGCGTCGCGTGTCGCTCGTGACGTCAGCGCGGTACCTTGTCGGGCGTGGGCGGGGGCGTGGCGGGCGCGGAGGCGTCGGGCTCGGCCGCGTCGCGTTGTCGCTCGTGACGTCAGCGCGGTACCTTGTCGGGGCGTGGGCGGGGGGCGTGGCGGGCGCGGAGGCGTCGGGCTCGGCCGCGTCGCGTGTCGCTCGTGACGTCAGCGCGGTTACCTTGTCGGGCGTGGGGCGGGGGCGTGGCGGGCGCGGAGGCGTCGGGCTCTGCCAGCGCCAGCAGCCCCGCCAGCGGCGCGCGCGGCGGGCCGCGTCGCCTGCCGCTTGTCGCGCGGCAGGTGCTCCGTGCGCGTCTTTCGACACCAGCTCCACGTTGTTCGCGCTGAACACTTTGCACTCGTACCCGTTCACCGGCTCGGTCTTGTCTTGTCTCCAGCCCCAGATGCCGCTTTTATTTCTGTAAAAATGAATACAAAACTCATTAGGGATTTAAATCCTTATATGTTACCTTAAATGAATAAAGGGTGTCACCAATTCTTAAGGCTGCATTACACCAAACACACATGTTCTCGTACCCGTACATACACGCGCAAGTTCACACATAGGCATGTTGAATTGACATTTTGAAGTACACAAGTGAGAGCATAGACACTGCCTGCAAGCGGCTCCCACTACAGCGCACCTCTCGAAGCTGATCTTGTCGGTGTCGAGGTAGTTGATGGCGAGCGGCGCGGAGAGGCGCTGGTCCAGCAGGCGCGCGTGCGGCGGCGGCCAGTCGCGCGCGCCGGCCGGCTCCACCAGCTCGCGCCACGCCGTGCCCGCCTCGTGGTCCAGCTCCACTAAGCTGGCAGCGCGACCTGCCACCGACGACATGGGTTTAGAACTCCTGAACATAAGCATAAAGCGGTCTTCACACAAGACCCAGAGAAAAAAGTGCCATGTTAGCCGATAAAAAAAAACAGACACGCATGCCTTCCGAAAAAAAAAATCCTGTCACGCAAAAATAACTCTTCTTAAGAATAAACAGGATTTTTTTTTTAAGAATTCTAGAAAGAGTGAACGGCCCCGATGTGTCCTACCCGAGATAGAAAAAGCATTAAGTAGACACATCTATAAGTCGACCAGTCAATTGCCAGCTTCATAACCCGCCGGAACTAACCTTAAAAATATTATGGGTATAAACATCCCAGTACTTTTAAAAAGGAAACTAAAGTACTGAATGCCTTCTATTATTATAGAGTGTGGCGACCGCGCCACAAGATAGTCAAGATTGTAGCTCCAGTAATACGTAAACAAATGACGTCGATCTAACATAGAGAAAACGCCATACAATCCTGCATCGCGCTGACGAAGTTATTCTCGCCACTAAGTATATATACAATACTAGCTTCTGCCCGCGTGGTACATCGATGAAACATAGCATATATGTTATTCGGGTGTATATGCTATATTATTCTAAAGTTTCATTAAAATCCATTCAGTAGTTTTTTCCTGAAAGAGTAACAAACACCCATACATACAAACTTTCGCATTTATAATATTAGTAGGATACACCGCGACGGTTAGTTGGGCCTAGGTCCCCGAGCGAGCAACACCTAGCTTAGCGAAGGACTTCCACTTTTTAACCGACTTCAAAAAAAAGGAGGAGGTTCTCAATTCGACTGATTTTTTTTTTTTGTATGTATGTTACTCGATATCTCTGAGAATTGTTAACCGATTTCCAAAATTTTTAGTAATTCTCACAGACTACTTTATCCCAATACAGAATCGTTTCTATGGAACAACACTTTGATATTCAGTAGGTCCTCACCTTGCCCCCTAAATATATACGTGCGGTCGCCCCTCTGCCAGCGGTTGTTCTCGAAGCCGACGAGCGTGGTGTCGACGCGCACGTTCCCGCCGCGCTTGTACACCTTGTACGTGTCGAACGGGCACATGCGCGACACCAACGGCACTGGAACCGGTTATGTGCAAATTCAAATTCAATTCAAATTCAAAATATCTTTATTTATCTAGGCTTCAAGAAAGCACTTATAGACTTGATTTGTTTTGTTTTTTGTTTTTCAATTAGATTATACGCGCGTATAACCCTTTAAAGGTTGTGCATTTTAAATTGTATTATAGACTAAACATTATTATTTCTAAGAAACGATGTAACAACCACTGGATGTCCAAATAAATAAATAAATCGTCAAATTTACATAGGTGATCCTTAAAGCTACATGAATCTACCACCGTGCGAGCTAGTATGTAGGTACTGGAGAAGAATATTATTGTATCTAGCTAGATGATTGTAACATGTTCTCCCTCTACCTCTTGTTTTCATATAAAACATGGCAAACAATCATAAGGCTTGCCTGATTGTAAGCAGTTTCTCTAGACTATTTAAATTTTAATGTGACTCTTTGATATCTTCTGGTATCACAAAGTCACACTTTTGTTGGGTGTTGTCAATATTGCAAGTCACAGTCGTTTACACAGACCAAAGCTCTAAGCCTCATATGTTCTTTCCTGCACTCTGTCTGTTGCCTTTCATCCATCCAAAGGAGGAAAACTCCTTTATCCAGGCCCCTTTCACCAAAGCAAGGAAATAATCATTTACATCTCTTCGCTTTAATGTTATGATTCCATTATACGAATAATCAAATCCTCTTGATCTCTATCTTCAGCCTCCACTCACCCCAGCTGGTGAACTCCCACTTCATCTCGACGTAGAAGTCCGGCGCGAGGCTGAGCCGCCGCAGCAGGTCGGGGATGCCGCCGGCGCGCACCACGTGCCGCTGGTAGTCGCGCCGCGCCAGCACCAGCGCCAGCATCTCCGGGTCGCCCGTCGCTGTGGCTTCTTGCACCGCTGACAACAAAATATTTATGTTCAATATCTAAACGAATTCTTGTGAAGTGAAGTCTCTCACTAATGACAATAGGTATCCTGCTAACCGATATCGATGACGGCGGTTAATCTCAAGATTTTCCAGTTGGAGTCAAGGACCGTTTAGGGACTTATTTCCATACCAAAATTTTAATTTTTGGTCATTTGGGAAGAAGATAAGATTATTGGAACCAAGTTTTGTTACAAAATCTCTGGTTATCTAAATTTGGGGTACCATAACTAGCACCGACAATCCCTTACGAACCACCGAGGAGAAAGAAGCGCCGAGGGTGATTTCTATTACTATAAAAAAAAAACAAAATCCGACACATCACATACATGATCCGACTTCGAGCTTTAACACTTAAACACTTGTGTTACTAATGACAGACACAGAACAAACACAAGTATTCATCACACGAATGTTTGTCCTGGGTTGGGATCGAACCCACAACTCTTGGCGCATAGGGCAGGGTCACGACCGAATGCGCCGTTGAGACGCTCACAAAATGTATAGTTCATTTTATTTTCCTTATGCAATATGAAACTATAAAAACAAAATAAAAAATAGCACAAGTGCCTAAACCTCCACTGACCACAACCAAACAATCTGACCGCATCAGACTTGATTTTGAATTTACATAGAAGTTTCCTTTTTCCTACTATATTACCTGTCCACCCATCCTTCTCGCAGTTGACGTCTGCGCCGGCGTCGAGCAGCACCCGCACGCTGTCGACGTGCCCCAGGGTCACCGCCAGGAGGAGCGGCGTGCGCCCCCGGGGGTCTTTGTTCTCCACCTCCTCCGGTGTAAACTGAAAGTGCAAGAAGAAAATGCATAGTTAGGTTTATAAAGCAGACTTCAGACTTTACTTATACTTTTATAACAATTTGTATTAAAAAAATAACACAACACATACATACAATTCGCATCACATAAATAAATAAATAATAAATAAATAAATATCCGACTACATCACATATATTGATCTGACTCCGAGGTAAGTAGCTTAAGCACTTGTGTTACGGATATCAGAATCAACAGTGGTATTACAAATATATACTTAAATATTGGATATTAACACCCAGACACAGAACGAACACAAGTATTCATCATACGAATGTTTGTCCTGGGTGGGAATCGAACCCACAACTCTTGGCGCATGGGGCAGGGTCACTACCTAATGCGCCATCGAGCCAGTCAGCATAACATAAGCCCAAAAGAAGAGTCATGTGTTTTGCCCAATACACCATTAGTCGCCTTTTACAACACGCTAGACAGGGAACATGGTACATCTTTGATGACACCTAGACCAACATGGGGCGAAATAAAATAACGATCTGCTGTGTATAATTTGATTGGTGCATGTCTAGCCTCTTGATTAGTTAACTAAAAAAGTTTTGAAAAGCCGTATGATATTCATACATGAAAACACAGCACCATTTCATACTTCCAAGTGATAATGAACAACATTGCTAACAAGCAAGGCTATTTAGCATACTGTGTTAGAGAAATTAACACTGTTATTAGACTAGACTTGAGAGCAAACCTAACTAATAGTGTAATAAAAAACTTTAACAACACTGACAAAAAAAATATTTTTGTTTCTATAAGGAACATACAGACAGACAGACAAACAGACAGACAGACAGACAGACAGACAAAAATTTTACTGATTGCATTTTTGGCATCAGTATTGATCACTAATCACCCCCTGATAGTTATTTTGTAAATATATTTCATGTACAGAATTGACCTCTCTACAGATTTATTATAAGTATAGATACCCATATGGCTAAACACATGAACTACACATGAACTTTGTTTTAGTGTTTTGTAAAGAAATAAAGCATTTAATTAATGCATTCACAACTGTAAAAAAATTATGTTATGTTAAATGTACATCATCATAATTAATAATTTTGTACAGTTTTCAGGTTTCATATATGCTAAAAATAAGGTTGTATAAACATAAAGGACAACACATTCGCATACAAAAAACACAGAGCGGTGGTAGCTCAATGGTAAGGACACGCGCTTCTTAACCGAGGAGTGCGGGTTCAAACCCGGGCACGTACCTCTGGATTTTTCAAGTCTATGTACGTATTTATACCACTAGCTCGACGGTGAGGGAAAACATTGTGATGAAACCTGCAAATTCAAACAACTTTGGATTTGTAACCATGATCAAAAGTTGTCTGGTTCCCCTATGTAAGGGTTACGAAGGTCAGATCGGCAGTCGCTTCAATGTAATTACCAGACTCGCTAAATCCTGGATCATGGTCTAAGCGGACCCCGTCTAAGCACGGGACATAACGCTAGGATGATGATGATTCGCATACAAAAAATCTTTTCCTTATCATTAAGTACTATAGAATACTACAGTAACAAATTACCATCACATAAATGTATTTTCCAACTCATTAGGCATATTTGGCAATGACACCCAATCCGTGTCACAAGCAACCACTAGTTTGCTAAGGCTTCCCACAATAATGAGATTATTTTTAACATAAGTATACATTGATTGTTTGGCTTCATTGATCTCAACACTTTGTAATAGGTTCAAGGAGAAGAAACAGGACATTCATGCCAAACTACGGAAAGGATTTGGAAATCTATACTAATAAATAAAGCTGAAGAGTTTGTTTGCTTGAACTCGCTAATCTCAGAAAGTACTGTTTTTTTTTTTTGTATAGTTAATTTATAGAGGAAGGCTATAGGCTATATTACCATAAACGCGGGTGAAACCACAGGCACAGCTAGTGTAACAAAGAATAGAAGAGCTTAAGGATTTTAATCATCTTTTATCAATTCTTCCACAAAAATTACATTTCATTAAATCACTTCATATTTATTGAATAAAAACAATCAATAACAAACTATCTTGCTTTTTAAACTTTGTGCATATGCGATTGCACTGCTGACAATAAAAGTGATAAATACAGTATAAAACTACCATACAAATTCACACTGGCAAGAGATTTTTTTTCACCTAGTGAGAAAAAAGACCATTTGTTACTATTAATGGTAACTGATGTATCAAAAAATATCCAATATTTTAACAATCATAAAAAAGTAAACTATTGTATTTATTTTATTTTAAGTATATCTAAATAGATTTAAGTATGTCTTGTGTGTAAGAACTTCATAAAATTAACAGTTATTAAACTATGATGCTGATAAAAGATTTATATTTTCTATTGAATTTTTCTACCATTATCATGATAAAACAAATAAAATAATGACAAGCTCGATGGCGCATTCGGTAGTGATCCTAAATACAATACATTCTAGACAACGTCGTATATATTGATCTTATTCACTGTGTTACAGAAATCGAAATCAAGAAAATTTGCTACTATCATTTAAATGGGTGGTCAAACGTTCCTATCTCCATGGATGTACATGGGCTGACTCAATGGCGCATTCGATAGTGACCCTGCCCCATGCGCCAAGAGTTGTGGGTTCGATCCCCACCCAGGACAAATATTCGAATGATGAATACTTGTGTTTGTTCTGTGTCTGGGTGTTAATATCCAATATTTAAGTATATATTTGTAATACCACTGTTGATTCTGATGTCTGTAACACAAGTCCTTAAGCTACTTACCTCCGAGTCAGATCAATCTATGTGATGACGTTGGATAAAAAAAAAAAAATCTTTTGCCATTGTGAGTTTTTACAGTACTTTTATACCATACTTATCGCTTGTATCGACTGTCAGCAGTGCAATGGCGAATGCACAATGTTTAATAGGGAAAATAGTTTGTTATTGATTGTTTTTATTCTCTTTATTGATATTAATATATATTATTTAATGTTGTTGCCATAACGGTTATCAAATTATTTGTACCCCTTACCAATGCTGCCTCTAGCAGGTTTTTAAAAAATTGTATCAGGGTAATGCCACTGATTACTGTCATAATAGTAGTTTTAATTGTCATTAAAAATATAATAACAGGAAAATCAATATTTAAAACATGGAGAATAAATAACAATAAGTATAACAATATTGAAAAGTGTTTATTTTATAATGTACTGGACTGTTGATAAGCTAATTTTCATTATAATACATAAGTAAGTTAATTCCAACTATTAATAATGTTTCCTATTGAGGAAGTAAACTATAAATGTATAATATGGTGACTATTATTAATGGCACATTGATGATTCACTTCAAATAATAACAGACCTTAATTTTTGTTATTAGAGAATAACTTGAACAGAATGAACTTTATGTAGGTATTTGCTTGCTACTTAAATACAGTAGAATCCGGTTATAACGACGGCCAAGGAACCGGTGATATTATGTCGTACTAACCGGAAGACGTACTAAACGAACAGATAACTTTTGTTTGTGATTAATCACTTACATAATGTCTTACATATACAATAATACACATAAAGAATTCTTAGCTCGTTCGCAAAAAAAATTGCCTTTTGTTGAAGCATAGGCCCATTTACTGGTATGCCCCGGGGCGGAGATAGCTTCTTAACTACGATTTGTAATTTGTAAACACGTCAATGCTTGTCGTTGTAACTGGACAATTATGTGTTAATTCCGTCGTTAAAAGCGATCGGTCGTTGTAAGCGGAGTCGTAATAAAAGAATGTCCTTTCATATAAGTTCATTCTAAAACCAAACATAAGCCTATACTTACGTCGCTAAAAACGGTTGGTTGCTTTATGCGAAGTCGTACAAAACGGACTACACTGTACTCTCAAATATTTAGACAAAATAGACTGACTATTTGTACAAGAATGTCAAGAATTATAATTTCCAATTGTTCAAATTAAAATTAAATCAATTATTTCTGTATATAACAAAGCAGCAACCATACTATTCTGGTTTGTTGAAAAACACAGAATATTACAAGAATGTATGAGTTAATTATTCAAAGTAACATAGTACCTAGGTCTGTGTTCTATCATAAAAACTGATTATAGGATTGATTGATTATAATATTAATATAGATTATTTTATCTTCTATCTCAATCTAAGATAGATATTTTAGATTGTTTAGGCATTATTGACAAAAAAGACACATTACACTGGTATGAACTTTGTATAGATTTTTTAAAAGACTACTTAGTAGGTAATTCAAATTGTGATTCATAGACCAATGAGTTGCATCATCATTCAATGACCTGGACGACTAAAATTAGAAACAAATATTACAGCTTTCGTTTGTTAATAAAACTGCACTATCTACAGTAATAAAATGAAACCATTCCCTTCTAATCAGCATCAGTATCATAACTACTTCCATGAACTTGTTATGTGACACAATCTACCATAACGTGACTAATCACGACTGATAAACCACGGTTAAGCCGATAAAAGCGAATACTTTCCCAAATAAGCGGCTTCACACAAAATAAACATTAAATTGATATGGCCAATGATACCATGAAGTTTCTAACCTAAAATGTCTTAATTAAATTTAGCAAAATATTGGCGCCTTATGGCGATACATACCTTGTTAGCTTCGAGGGAGGTCTTTAAATCTTCATGTTGGTTATTCCATACAAGCCAGTGTATTGGGTAGCGCTGAGCTACTTCTTCCGCAGTCAGCGCCATAGCGTCAGCACATCAGATTTCACGTCACAAAGTTTAAACTTAGCAATTAGCATACATACGGTTAGCACTCTTTATATGCAAATTTTTATTTTGTAGAAATTTGCCGTAATTAACAAAAATCTTGCGTCCACTAGATTTTCCGCTCTCTTCCTAAAAATGTCACTTTTGTTTTTTTTTTATTTATGCTAGTGAAGCGCCGTTAACCATGGAACGGTATCAATATCGATAAAGGTAAAGAGTTATCTTATTTTATTAGACATTGAAGAGTTTAAGTTTCAAAATAAAAAAAGAACTATGCTCTCGGAACTAAATATAAAAATATACGGCGTGCTACTAGGTATAAAGATATCATATGAAAATTAATGCGAATAGATAATACCAATATACGACTAAATTTCGAGTAATCCAGTATGACTATGGAACTAAGCACATTAAAAAAGCTAACGTCGTCGATTATCAGCTGTTTGTCGTTTTTCTGACAATATTGTTTTTGCTGTTTTATTTTGGAACTTGGTACCTACCAAAACATGCAATATATTTACGTAACAAATTAAAAACCATGTAAAAACATCAGACAATAACAAACAGCCATCAAAAATGAAATCTTCTGTTTACCCAGTCATATATTTGCGATATAAAAATCCGCTTCAATTCTTCTATCATATAGTTGCCGTCCGAACAATAACTTCGAAATCTAAAGAAAGAAAGATCCAAGTAAGCATATTCTTGATTATATTGTCATGAAGCTGTACTAGCATCATCAGCTGTTTGCCATCTTGACCTTAGTAGTAAGTACTAAGGCATCGATTCTCAAACTATCATATCAGACCACTAGGGGGTTTCGTTCAATGGATGTTAAGTAGGTCCTTTAAAAAACGTGACTTTTTATTTACATTTGTCCCATGTTGTCTGGGACTTGGCCCATGTTGATCTGAGACAAAAAAAAAGAGAATGTGCCAACTGTGGTTTTTGCCTAGCATGTCGTATAAGGCGACCAATGGTATATCGTGTTTTGGGTGTGTGATTGTGTAGGCGACAGGTTAGCCGCTTGTTTTCACAATCACTGCTTTTTCACAATTTTCCATCTAACCCCGGCCCGGCTTTATTTTTGGCTGAATGTGGCTGAAGGGGCATGCTGCTCCTTTGACTCTGCCCCTTCGGGGATTATGGGCGTGATGTTATGTATGTATGTATGTATGTACCTTTTATTTACATAATATTTTTATACACATGTTTTTATCGGAGTGATGGTATTAAATTTTCGCGCCATTATAATACACCATTCACGTATCTATTTCCCCAATATCCTTTAAATATGTTTAATTGAAGGAAAATATTTTAAAACTAAAAAAAACTTCTTTTTAGGAATGTTATCGGGTATTAAACTTGCCCGTGGACTCCAAGCAGGATGCAGTTCGCAGAGCGTTCCTAGAACTGGCCAAGAAGTACCATCCAGACTCTGGCTCCCCAGAGGCAGATATGGATAAATTTGTAGCCATTGAGAACGCTTTCAGGACTTTGACGAAACATAACACTGGAACCTCCAATAATGAAGAAATTGATCAGATTGTCTATGATATTCGAGTATGTATAAAGATCTATTGATAGATCTTCTTATATTTTTAAATATTGATCTGGTTAGGTTTTGAAAAATGTATTTTTCTAATAAGGATTTTTCCACAGCACACTGCACCGCAACATCGTCAATACTTGAGCTTCGAAGGGGTAGGCCATGGCACCCCTTCTCAGCGACAGAAGCAGTGGGCCCAGGCCCGCGCCCAGCGAGCAGCCACCAACGTCATGGAGCACCGCATGGCTAAAGCCGTCGCTTCAGAAAACGCACTAATGAAAAAAGGACAATATCACAAAAAACATGATATCAAAACCAAGTATGGATTTGACAGGCTTGTTGAGGATTTGATACAGGAATCCATGTCGAAAGGGGAATTTGAAAATTTAAGTGGAAAAGGGAAACCATTGAAGGACCAAAATAGAAATCCATATGTGGATTTTGCCACACATAAGCTAAACGAGGTAAGGAAACTTTTAGCTTTTATCTAGCTTTTTATTATACCACATATCATTATTTTTTGTAAGACCTATCTTCTGTGGAGATAAAATTAACTAGCTTCACGCCCTAGGCAGAAAGAATCAAAGCCATACAGCATGGTCCTTACATACCTTACTTGCTTCAACATTAATGATTTATTTATTATTATAATTTGTTAATTACCAATATCACTTCTTTTCAGGTCCTCATTAACAATGGTTTCACGCCTGAATGGATAACAATGAGCAAAGAAATAGATCATGATGTGGAACTTTTGAAGAAAGACATTAAAAACGAGAGAATGGTACTTGGACCATATCCATTGAACGAAACTGATCTCATGAAGTGGCAACAAATTTGCGAAAGCAATAAGGATTTCGTCAAGACGATTAATAGTAAAATCAATAAGTATAACTTAATAGTACCATTAATAAATCGACAAAAGTTTTATGTAGAAATAGACAAGATACTAGATGACGTTCTGAAGAATGGGCCTCATTCTATAGAACGGGACAAAATTGAGAAAAAACAAGAAATAAAAGCAGTCGTTGTGGACAGTGAAGATCTGTTCGGTTTTATCTGGAGAGCTTTTGAAGATATCTTCACATTTGGTAGACAGAAGAAAGCAGAGCAAAAGAAAGAGAAGTTTAGAAACTAAATTAATGTCACATTGAAAATTATATTTTCCTGCATTAGTTAAGGTAGAAATTGAATGATGTAAGATTAATTTGTTTTTAAACAAGACATAAAACTAAAATTATATATTTATAGCTTTAGTACGATTCAGTAAGTAATATTTTTAATAGTGATATTGTACAGTTTGTATAAATTATTTATCAATAGTTTATACTTAAAACTAGAACGCTAGTTTATACTTAATACCTACATCCTAAAAGATTTCTGTGATAATGTTGGTAGGTTTGTAATACATATTTACAATAAAACATCAAAAACTGTTTAAATCTTTTATTTTTCGCTTAATAAAAATCATTTAACAATAATAGTACTTGTTATTCATAAACTATAACTGGCGACAAAAATGTCTAACAAGTAACAAAAATCGAGACCCTATACATAAACTTAGATGATTATTTATTACATTATCGATACAAGATTATCGACTATATCAAACATTGGTCTTATATATAGTTGTAAATGAAAATACTTTAACAAAAGTGTGTATGTACACATGGAGATTTTTCATTATAGGCAAATAACAATGGTGACTTACGAGAAGATTCTTTGTATTAAAGACATAAGTATAATTGCAAATTCATATTCGAGACAAAAATTGTATAATCAAAGGAAAATTCATTCAATCTTTCTCATATAAAAGTATCTATCTATATTCCATTTTTTATTATGGCACTGCTAAAGCACAATAAATTGGAATGTTTAATAAATGCCAATCAGGAATGTACATAAAATATTGAGATGTATTTTAGATTGTCAGTTATTTCACCTTTATCACAGTTATGTACAAATTGAGGATGTATGTAGTAGTCATAATATAATGTTGCACAGTTTGTAGAAAAATAAATTTCCTCGCAGCATACTGAAGATTGAAAATATTCTAATTAGATTAGGGAGAATTTGCATCGGACAGTTTTATTTGCTGCATAAAAAAAATATTAGTAATAATATTTAGTATGGTAGAGAAGTATTCATAAAAATATTTTTTTTGTATTTTTTGTGAAACATCTAATTTGCTTTATATCTTTAAAAAACAGAATACATAGTTTTGATAAACTCAACAGTTCCGTTACATTGAACGATA